>OZ024825.1:31403556-31831056 GCA_964016985.1 Anodontia alba | reverse complement strand
ATCAAACCACCGGAAATGAAATTTTCTGACACAAGGCTACATCATATCCCACAATGCTAATTTTACCCAACATATTGTAACTTAAGTTACAATGAATATTGTAAATATGTTGTTTTTTTTTTTTTGTTTTTTTTTTTGTTTTTTTTTGCAAATAAATATATATTTTATATATTGTGATTCTTTTATTGTCCGCATAAAATATTGTATCAATACATATTTAATTTGCAAAAATATATATACATAGCAAATAAATATTTTTATCCTAAATAAATATATTTCTATTGGCAATAAATATCTTAACACAGAATACATATTTTTGATATGGAACCAATATAATATCAGATACAATATTGCAACATATTTCACGCCATAACCTCGTACCAAACAAAATTTTGTGAAAATGCTTGTCTCTTCATTTGGTAATAGCGAGTTGCAGTGTAGTTTTTGCTATTGACTGCACGGTTTATCCAAAAATGTTTGGATTATTATTATCAGTTAAAGTGAATGGATACCTTTTCAGGCAGAGGTAACGCTTTCAAAATTATTTACCTCCTTTCTGAAAAGAGGTCTACTGTAAAAGGAAAGAATTTGCTCCCCGTGGGAGCAAATTCTTTCCTTTTACAGCAGACCCCTTTTAAGACGGGATTTGGTGTGCAGAAAACAAAGAGGAGGTAAAAAGTTGTCTCCCTTATCAAATATGGCGGAAAAACCACCAGATGTAGCATGTCCCCTTAAAGCATTACAAAAATTGTCGTCAGTGATCGTGAACATTGTAAGAATGTTTTGGCTATTAAACTGTTAATAGAAATTATAACGATATTTATTCGTAACTGACAGTTGACTGACAAGATTTTCTTCTTAAAAGCTTAGTAAGTAATTTTAAGCAATTACAAATCTACACCTCTTGCCATTCATCTCTATTTAATGTGAAAAATAGGAATGAAGTCGGTGGCATTGTAGATTGTCAAGGGGTGTCTTTGCATCACGAAACATGCCTATATAATTTTGACCCCCTTAAACCCCACTTTTCTATAGTAAAACTGGGGTTTACAGGGGTATACATTATTTTTCTTATTTCTGCTCAAAAACATAGATTGTGGGTACTTGTTAGAACCGCCTCATCGAGGCGGTTCTAACGAGTACCCACAATCTATGTTTTGAGCAGAAATATGAAACATGTCAGAATTTTTAATCTGAAATTTTTCATTTTTTGGTGCTAAAGTTTTCAGTATATTTGAATAGGCATGTTTTTGTAATAGGATGCATAAGGGTATTTAGTTGCACCATAATTTGGGTAATACATGTCACCTCATCTACATAATTAGTCTGTTATTACTGACAATGACCAATCTTAATCGCACGCGAGAAATGCTACTGTTTGTGTGTTCTAAGACGGCTGATTAGACCAATTCTAGCTCTAAACTGTCTGTTGCAGATGCAACAACAGAGGTCAGAGCAAGACAGCTCTGTTGGTGATGCCTTAGCTCTGGCTTTGCGCTGTGCACGTTTCTGCTCGGCTTCGCTGATTCTTTTTGCCGCATATTCACTAGCACCTCTTCTGATGAGGCCTCCCCACTTTGCTCGGTCCTGTGCAATTTGTTCCCATGACTCTGTTGGTATGTTGAAATCCTTGAGGGAGGCTTTAAGGGTGTTTTTGTACCGCTTCTTCTGACCACCATGGGAGCGTTCGCCCATTTCTAGTTCTCCATAGAGGATTTTCTTTGGAAACGTTCCTCAGGTATCCTGGTAACATGGCCTGTCCATGTTAACTGTGCCAGTTTCAGAAGAGTATATACATTCTGCGTCCCTGCCCTTTTTAGGACTTCTATGTCTGGAATCCTGTCTTGCCACTTAATCTTAAAAAGTTTCTTAAGGCAGCTTGTATGGAAGTGGTTCAGTCTTTTGGCTTGCCGTCGGTAAACTGTCCACATTTCGCATGCATACAATAGTGTTGGCAGCACCACAGCTTTGTAGCTTTGTAGACTTTCAGCTTTGTGTCAAGCTTTAGGTAGCTGGGGCGAAAGAAATCATTTCTTGCTGTTGAATCAGAGAAATGATTTCTTCCACTTTATCTTAAACTATAAGTGAAGATACACAGGAAAGAAATGCCACTGTCACAAAGCACAGCCTTCTGGAGGCATCAAAAGAAGGAGAGATTAGGAACAAATCCTGACAAAACAAACCTCTCATATCAAACCACCGACGCACGAGCAATAAAGAACTGTAACAGAGGGACGGTAGGCGGGAGCGCATGTTTTGTGTGTGTGTGTGTGTGTGTGTGTGTGTGTGTGTGTGTGTGTGTGTGTGTGTGTGTGTGTGTGTGTGTGTGTGTGTTTAGGGATGTAGGATGTGTGTGTGTGGGGGCGGGGGGGGGGGGGGGGGCAGTAAAAATACTATTATAATATAGTCGTCGTTGAGACAATGACTAATAATAGTACTTTCGAGATCGGCGCGTAAGGGGCATTTAATCCTTAACACTCTGCGTAATATTTTCAGCAAACGACATATTGAAATAGTTTTCTTATTTTCCCAGAAAACAGGTTTCGACAAATTGCAAATTGTCTCCAACGCATGAAATGTCGTCCTGTTTTGTGGGAAAAAAATAAGAAAAATGTCATCAATTTGTCGTCCGTTGAATTTGCCCAGAGAGTGGTAAAGGTTAAGTTGTTGTAACAAGCCATGAGATGTTATCTTGTGAGAATGACTCACAATAGAAATAAACCGTTTTTCTTCCTGGATCCCGCTTTGGTTTTTTCGGGCTCCTGTCGTGTTCCGCTGATAAATAGTGATACAAGTAACTGATTCCCGCAGCTTCAAAAGACCATATATGATACACGCCAAAACGCGTACACGCATTATTTTACGCATCCGAGCATTGTGATCACTTTTTATGCTGTTTGCTAACTCAGTAGCCCTTGCAGTATGTTAGCGAACATGTAGATCATGATCAGACAGAGGGGATGCATTCTGATCATAATACAATCTGTGTCGACGCTTGTCCCATATGTCCTGTCAGTTCGTGATTGGAGGGCTGTCATGGTGTCAGGTGATCTTGTCTGCATTCATTTGCTGTATACAGCTTAACGGGAATGCATGCTCTTTCAAGAGGAGGTAACTCTTTCACAGTTGTTTTGACTCTCTTCTGGAAAGGGGTCTACTCTAACTGGGAAGAATTTGCTCCCAGTGGGAGCGCATTCCTTCATTTAAGAGTAGATCCCCTTCCAGAAGGGGTCTGATATATAGGCACGCAAACAGGATGTCACAAAAATTATCTGTCTTTTAAAAACTTGCTGGAAATCTAACAAGTTTATCAAGTCCCCGTCAGGGCCATTTTCGAGCGTTGAGCGTATGAGCGTCAGTCCGGCTTGTTCAGACTCTTCGTTGCGAGATGATTTTACTGTTTGAGATGCAGAATGCTGTAAACGACATGCAAAGATCCCGCCAGACCACGCAGTTCTGGTCTCATTTACCACAATGGTAAATAATTATACCGCTGCCCTTCATTTTTCATTTTGCAGCGTAGTTTACCGTAGCGGTCATTTATCTTCAAATATTTATGTATATATGCAGAAAACAAAATATACAAATACATGTATAGAACATTTTAACGCTTAGCACTCTGGGTAAAATTTTCAGCAGACGACATTTTGAAATATTTTTCTTATTTTTCCCAGAAAACAGGATTTGACATTTCATGCAAATTGTCTCCTAAGGAGACAATTTGCATGAAATGTCAAATCCTGTTTTCTGGGAAAAATAAGAAAAATAACATCATTTTGTCGTCTGCTGAAAATGCCCAGAGAGTGGTAAAGGTTAAGCAAATTTAAGTGGAAGTAATACACTTTCAGCGCGGACCGGGTAGACAACTCTGGGAAAATGGTTCTTGCTTCCCTACTCTACAAGAATTTGCTACTTCGATACTGAAGTATATCAACGACTTCCATGAGTTTGTGCTGTTTCGCCGGCTGATGTTATTGTACTGTGTGTATATACCCCGAACACACTTTTTGCATGGCATGAATGGCATGGCCACGCACCCCTCCCCACTCTATCTCTGCCTCATTCCCATAACACTGAAGAGCATTATTAATTGAAAGTCCACCATGAAATGATCCTTTGGACATGTGTTCCAAGCAAAAACTCAGGGCCCAATTGTCCAAAGCATCGTTAGTTTAACGAGCTCGTTAGTGGTAAAATGTTAACTGTTGTAGAAAGTACCATATCGTATTCACAGGTATTTTTGCTGAAGAAATGTGCAAAAGCAACCCACATTTTTTTCAGCAAAAATGTTAGCATATATGCCATATTTAATGATAAAAGTTTTAACGATACGTTACCTAACGACATCATTAGTTTTTAACAACTGGGCCCAGATCGTCAGTCTATTCAGTCTTAGCTGTCCGTCTTCAGAAACGTCCCAAGGCGGTATTTAAGACGCAACGTCAGAAAACGGGCCTTCGGACATGTGCGCCCAGTAAAAATTCAGATCTGCATAGCAACAGATAAGGCGCTTTTTTCATCCAAAAAATGCTGATATCTTTCTTATTTCTCGACGAAAACATATGTTGTGGGTACTCATTAGAAGCGCCTCGGCGAGGCGCTTCTAATGAGTTAGAAGCTCCTCGGCGAGGCGCTTCTAATGAGTACCCACAACATATGTTTTCGTTGAGAAATAAGAAACTCGCCGAGGCGCTTCTAATGAGTACCCACAACATATGTTTTCGTTGAGAAATAAGAAAAATATTATGTGGATTCCCCCTCTTATCTGTAGCTATGGATCTGTCTGCAAAATCGTGCGGTCTGATCAGAATCTTCACCAGGTACATTCGGATAGCCAAGGATGCAAAGTTTCTTCACGCGGACAACGAAGACTGATCAGATGCGCAGGCCTGAGCAGAGGTACAGGTCAGTATGAACCTTCGTACTTTTGTTCGTGTGTTTGACATGTCAGACCTTTGATTTTCTTGGTGGAGTATTTTACGATTTTCGTCTGCGTTAGGTTTTCAGTCGTTTTAATTTTCGCTTGCGTTTGCTCTATTATATATTTCTTCCTATATATTTTAACATTTGGCGCTCTGTGGGGTAAATCAGCAGACACCACCTTAGTGATGTTTCCTTATTGTTCACAGGCAACAACTTTTGACAAATCATTCAGATTGTCTCATTTTCAAGTCTTATTTTTCTGTGAAAAGCAAGAAAAGTTGTTTGAGAATGTTGCCTGCTGCTGTTATTGGCAAAATTAATTCAGAGATACCATAAAAAAAATCATTTCATTTTTGATTCAGATCAAAAACGAGAGACTAACTGAAAATTTACAGGCTGTCAGGTGCCACATTTTATAAGTATTAATACCATATATCAATTTATTAAACCTTTCTTGAAAAAAAAAGTGTCTGTTTTTTTAGGAATATGTAGCCTTATAAGGAAAAAAAACAAAACAAAAAACAACAACATAAAAAACCAAAAAAAAAAAAAAAAAAAAAAAAAAAAAAAAAAAAAAAAAAAAAACATAAAAAACCAAAAGAAAAAAAAAAAAAAAAAAACAAAAAAAAAAAACAACAAAAAACAAAAAAACAAAAACAAACAAAAACAGTCCTATTTCAAAATTTTACCTTACTTTAACATTTGTGGTTTTATCATCTATTACGTTAACACGTCTATGTTATGCGAACCCCCATGTTCTCCCATAATATATACAGGGAACAGGGGTATTAGGGGTTTACATTATTACGCAGATTTTCAGACTTTGTGCTGTGTGGTGACCCTAAAAGGTCTCCAGTACATACATTTTATGTCAGTATTATTTATATAGTCAGGAAGTTCATTTTATAATCAAAGGACATCTTCTATTATATTTTTTTTTCTGCAGAATTTTGCAGTTTTTAAACCAGCTTTTTAATTTGTTTGTTACTTCTAGCAACTTCTTTTACCTGTTTAATTGCAAAAATGTCATAATTTCATAGTTACCAAAATCTTCCTCATTTCCCATACTGTATGTTGAAAATACCATGTTTTACGTAGATCTAGATAAGAGGGGTAGCAAGATAAATATTTTTCTTATTTATTCTCAAACATATTTTATTTTTTATCCATTCTCAAAAGTATTTATTCTCAAAAATATGGTATTGATTCTAAAAAAAATATGTTGAGGGTGCTCATTAGAAGCGCCTCAAAGAGGCGCTTCTAATGAGTACCCTCAGCATATATTTTGATGAAGAAATTAGAAAAAAAAAAATTATGTTGGGGGTTAAAATATTGGCGTATCTAGAATTGTGACTTGGATGTATACATTTTACATAGGTGCATTAAATATTGTTTTCTTTAAATTTTATAATAATGGTCACAGCTATACAAACATTAACCCCATCTGCACGCACTTTAGTGGACTGACAGTTTTATTTTATTTACACAGCGAATGTTTATGATGTTATAGACTGGCAATTATACTTTTTTATCCTTATTATCCATACATTCCATCTCATATACATTCCAAGCTTTAGCATTGTGCAGGCTCAATCATCTGGTGAAAATTAGTCATTACGAAAACACGCCTATTAAAATATATAGAAATTTTCACCTCCAAAAACTGAAAATTTTCAGATAAAAAAAACTCTGATATTTTTCATATTTCTGCTCAAAACATAGATTGTGGGTACTCGTTAGAACCGCCTCGCCGAGGCGGTTCTAACGAGTACCCACAATCTATGTTTTGAGCAGAAATAAGAAAAATAATGTATACCCCTGTAAACCCCAGTTTTGCTATATAAAAGTGGGGTTTAAGGGGGTCAACATTATATAGGCATGTTTTCGTGATGGATACATGTAATCTTTTTTTCACTGACAATAAGACCTGACGTTTCATTTGAAGACAATTTGAACGAAATGTTAAGTTTTGTTTCCTGCGAAAAATAAGAAAAATATTTTTGAATGTTGTCTGGTTTAGTTTATTGAGGGCAGTTTAAAGTTTAGGCTTTCAACTTCGAAATATATAGTTGCGCAAAGTTAGGCTCCTCCCCATTTTAGTGGATGGTTTATTAAATTAAAACGTTTCATAAATTATTTCCGAGGTTTTTAACAAGCAATAAAACTAGATATTCTTCTCTTCTTTAGAACTCAGTCGAACTCAGCGACTCACCACTTTATATAGTAAAAATATGGAATCGGGGGGAGGGATCTGGGTGTCAAGAAGTTATGCAGAAATTGATAACACTTGTAGTTCCTTAGTTTTATGGCTTTTCTTAAGTTTATAATCTCTTCTTAAGGTTTACCTAAAACTTAAGGTGAATGGATACAGCTGGCCCCGAGGTTATAAAACTTTTTTCATGCTTAACTCAGCGAGCATGATATTTGTCCTGCTAATAAATCTCAAATTACTAACAATTGCAAATTCTTTCGTGCGAAACATTGCTGACGTTGAAAATTTCTCTGCTAATAAATATGAAAATGCCAACTTTCGTTGGTATTTTCATATTATTAGCAGAGAAAATTTCATGCTCAGCTGAGCTCAGCATGAAAGAAGCTTTATAACCTCGGGGCCAGGGGTATGTTTTCGTACATTCAATCAAAGAGCTATTTAGAACACTTTTCTAGTTAGTGTAAGCAATTCAAGACCATATGGGCATCTTATTTCTGTTTTCAGGGTCGGTTTGACAGTGGCGCGTAACCCTTTCAAGACAATCATCGCCTGTTTGATTGTGTGTGGTGCAATGGGGGTGGGTCTTATCAAATGGCACGAAGAGACCGTGTATGTGAAAGTGTGGTTACCACGTGGTTCAAGGATGTATGATGAGCATTATTGGGTCCAAGAACATTTTCCGGCATCGGCGAGATACGAATCAGTCATTATAGAAGATGAGAATGTTCTTAGTGCAGAGACTATAAACGCGGTAAGACACACGCACGCACGCGCACACACACACACCGTAACTGCTTTCCATACTTGTCCCCAAAATCTTGACAAAAGTCCATTTAAACCCAGTTGATCATGGCTGAAGTTAAGGCTTTTTTTTTTCAATAAAAGTATTAATATTTCTTATTTCTACACAAAAGCATGTGTTGTAAGAAACATAAGAAAAAGTGATTCAAAATGCCGTCCGCTGAAATTTTTACCCAGCATGCTAAAGCTCCCTTTACACATACGGAGATTGTTGGGCGACCATTGAGCGATCCAAAATTTGTCCGATCTCTCAAATCTTTGAAAAGGTTGTTTCTGTGTAAATATTTGGGAGGTCTTTGTGCGCTCGTTGTGCGAGCAAACATGCAATTTTCGTCAAGCTTCATGGCGATCTCTAGAGATCTTGGGGCGACCTTGGCGCTGATTGAAAGTTTTCTGAGCGCTCGTTTTGCGACAAAGAGAAATCACTGGGAAATCTACCGAGATCGCTAAAATATCAAATGGGATCAACAGAGGTCAGTCAGAGGCTGGGAGAGATCGCTAAGGGATTGCTGAGCATTTCTTGGGCGACAGGGAGCCTCTGGGTATATAAATGAAAGGTTTATGGTGAATTTTCTATCAGTCTCTGACTAGTTGTTCGAATATGAAACCTCGGGAACCTCGGGACCGCCTTGACCAGCACGTTGACATTCAGAAAATCTCTGTCTTGGATTTTTGGTCTTCTTTTTTTGGTGTTTCTTCGGAGGCATTGCGTAGAGTGTTGAGATCTACTTATACTAAACTTCACAAGTCTACAGACAGAATGATAAATTGGAAGTTTAGCACCGGTATTTATAACCCCAATACCATGCTTCCCATCGCCAGGGGATCTCTTCCGAACTACTCAATGGACGCTCAACAGTCCCTCAAGAGTAAATTGGTCCCTAACAGCCATCTGTACTTCCGGGATGGATACAGTTGATATCCATTGCATGTTGAAGGCTCAGTGAGGGATCTTTGCAAAATCGATGAGATCCTTGAGAATTCATTGAGAGGTCGCTTCCCTTGGCGACTGTTGAGGAGTGTTTTGGACTGAGTCAAAACTTTGAGGAGACCGTCACGCTCGTGGAGATAACCGGAAGATCACTGTGCGATCATGGCAACTGCTGAAAAATCATTGTGAGATCTGACCATTTTTTCATCACTCACCGATCACTCAACAGTCGCCACCTTTGCTTAAAGGGGGTTTGATAAGCGTTTAACATTGTCTCTATTGTTGCGTGATACATGTAATAAGGTAAATGCTCTACCCAGCTAGCATTCTACATAAATCTATAGCGGGCCGTTATCGGCCCGTCAGCTACCCTGACGGGCCGAAAACGGCCCGCTATAGATTTATGTAGAATGCTTACTGGGTATAAGAGTATATTTATTTTACCATATTTATTCTAAATATTCGGAAAGAGCGCCTGGGCAAACACACCCAGATCAGACACTATAGAGTACAGTGCCTCAGGATCAGGGTCTAGACATGTTGCCACTTATTTCATACAGTATTCATATGTTGCTAACGGAGCTAATTTTGATGTTGCAAAAATCACAAGAGCTTCAGTTTTGTTTCAAACGGATTTTCCCAGACAGTTGTTTTGATAATTATATTATCCGTAAAATTAATGAGAATAAAATCTTTAAACTATAACACCCCGTCATAATGGTGTCGCGGGCAGATAAATATCTCAAACATTGACCAAATTTGCCCATTAGCAATCCCAAACCGGATCTCCTTCATATTAATGCATGTTCCAAGTTTGGTTAAAATCCCTTGACATTTACTTAAGTTATCGTCAGGAAATGAAAATATGGGCCTTTCTCGGGCAGATACCTGCGTTAAAATTTGACGAAATTGCCCATTAGCAATCTCAAACCAGACTTTCACAATATCAATGCACATACCAAGTTTGGTGAAAATCCATTGATGTTATCAACCGGAAACGAGATACGGACGGACATACGACTGACGGCCGGCCGGCCGGCCGGACGAACGGACAGACACACGGACGTCCAACGTGAAACCATAATACCCCGCCACTATCGTGTGGCGGGGTATAGTAAGTGTTCTGATACTAATTTATGCTCTCACTGAGGTCCTGAAGAATCTGCAAACTCATTGTGAAAGAAGTATACATGCTTATCATAAAAATGCATAAAAATACAAATATACCAAAACACTTAATGTAATTAGATTATAGTCACTATTTGATTGATAACGTTTTTACCGCCCTTGACGTATCTTGGCTACGTAGCCTAGTTAGAATACATACCTAGACAATAATTTCTCCTATAATACCTTATTGCGCAGTCCTCAGAAGCATTTTATAACAAACTAGGGGCAGTTTAATTTCATTTGGAAAAAGTACTTTCAGACAACAAAAGTAAGGTTATAGCAAAATTAACTGCGTTAGCAGCCTTTAAAGGTTTAGAGTTGTCACAATGTACTAAATTGACTTGTTCACAATTTAGAAGCATTGTGAGGAGATTAAATGTCGGAAAACAGGATGAATACGATATGCCACTATCATAAATCTGTCTCTAGATGAGTTAAGTTAAAAGAAACTTTTGTAATCAGAATACGCAATTCTTACTCGTATTTTGTCGTGCAAAACGTAAACAAACATAATAGCTTTTAAAACGCTTAACATGCTGTGTAAAATGTTTAGCAGATGACATTTTGAAATATTCCTCTTATTTTCCCCAGAAAACAGGTTTGACATTTCATGCATTTGCATAAAATGTCAAATCTTGTTTTATGGGAAAAAATAAGAAGTGTATCCCCAATTTGTCGTCTGCTGAATTAGCCAAATAGGCGGTGAAGATTAATATTTCTGATATTCAGATTTAAGTTTCGACTCAACAAAAGCAAATTTTTTTAAGGAAGAATGAATATAGGAGATGGCGGCTATTAAAAGAAGTGCAGCCATTAAAATATCAGGATAAGTGATATTGACCGTTCGGTCGACTTGTAACATCAGTAGCTTAACAAACTAGGGGCAGTTTAAACCTGATGGGGCGAGGGGCTCGAAAGGCTTACTCATATTGTGCCTGAACTATGTCATTATAAGCTCACCTGGAGCTTTGCTCCAGGTCAGCTTATGCCATGGCCTGTTGTCCGTCGTCCGTCCGTCCGTCCGTCGTTAGCTTTTCACCTTTTCGACATCTCCTCAACCATGTTGGATTGAGGCTGAAATTTAGTGGGAGGCATTGTGGCAACATGGAGATTCAGAATTGCAAAAATAGTTCCGTTCCGATCTTGAAATTTTTCAAACGACATCTCCTCCCAAACCGTAAGTCCGATTGAGCTGAAACTGGATGGGAGGCATCACAGTGCCACAGAATTTCAGAACAACTAAAATCGTTCCGTTCCGATATCCTAGATGGCGGCCATCTTGAAAGTCTTCAAACGACATATCCTCCCAAACTGTAAGTCAGACTGAGCCAAAACTTGATGGGAGGCATCATAGTGACACAGAGATTAAGTATTGCTAAAATCGTTTCGTTCCGATTTCCAAGATGGCCGCCACGTGGGCCATCTTGAAAGTCTTCAAACGACATCTCCTCCCAAACCGTAAGTCAGATTGAGCCGAAACTTGATGGGAGGCATCGGAGTGACATAGAGGTTTAGAATTGCTAAAATCGTTCTGTTCTAATATCCAAAATGGCCGCCATGGCGGCCATCTCGAAATTCTTCAAACGACACCTTCTCCCAAACCGTAACTCGCAATGAGCCAAAACTTGATGGGAAGCATCACAGTGACACAGAGATTCAGAATTGCTAAAACCGTTCCGTTCCGAAATCCAAGATGGCTGCCACGGGGGCCATCTTGAAATTCTTCAAACGACATCTCCTCCGAAACCATAAGTCAGATTGAGCCGAAACTTGATGGGAGGCATTGGAGCGTTATAGACATTTAGAATTGCTTAAATCGTTTTGTTCCGATATCCAAGATGGCCGCCATAGCGAGCATCTTGAAATTCTTCAAACTGCACCTTCTTCCAAACCGTAAGTCGGATTGAGCCAAAAATTGATGGAAGGCATCGGACCGACATAGAGAGTCGGGATTGCTAAAACTGTTCCCACTATCTAAGATGGCCGCCATCTTGAACTTCTTCAAACGACATCTCCTTCCAAACCGTAAGTTGGATTGAGCCGAAACTTGATGGGAAGCATCGGAGCGACATAGAGATTTAGAATTGCTTAAATTGTTCCGATTGGCAATCCAAGATGGCCGCCTGGCCATCTTGAAAATCTTTAAACAACATCTGCTCCCGAACTCTAAGTCAGATTGAACCCAAACTTGGGGGGAGGCATTCGGGCCACATGGAGATTAAGAGTTGCTAAAATTATTCGGTTCCGATGTCCAAGATGTCCGCCATGTCAGCCATTTTGAAAATCTTCAAACAACATCTTCTCCCAAACTGTAAGTTGGATTGAGCAGAAACTTGATGGGAGGCATCGGAGCACCCTAGAGATTTAGAATTGCTAATATCGTTTGTTCTGATATCCAAGACTGCCCCTATGGTGGCCATCTTGAAATCTTCAAACCATGTCTGCTCCCGAACGGTAAGTTGGATTGAACCCAACCTTGGTGGGAAGAATTGGGGTAACAGGGTGATTTAGGATTGCTAAATTGGTTCTATTCCAATATCCAAGATGAAACGACATCTGCTCTGGAACAGTAAATCGTATTAAGCTGAAACTTGGTGGGAGGCATTGGGGAGACATGAAGATTCAGAACTGCTAAATTCGTTCCAATCTGACATTCAAGATGGCCGTCATCTTTAAATTCTTCAAAAGACACTCCTCCCAAACTGTAATGCGCATTGAGCCAAAACTTGATGGGAGGTATGGGAGTGATAGAGATTCAAAATTGCTAAAATAGTTTTGGTCCGGTATCTGAGATGGCAACCAAGGTGGCTGTCTTGAAAATCTTTAAACCTCATCTGCTCTCGACTGGTGGTAAGTCAGATGGAGCCAAAATTTGGTGGGAGGCATTGGGGTGACATGGAGATTCAGAATTGCTAAAACATTTTGTTACGATATCCACGATGGCCGCCACAGAAACCATCTTGAATATCTTCTATTATTAGCTCATCTGGAGCTTTGCTCCAGGTCAGCTTATGCCATGATCTGCTGAACACGGTCCGTCTCTCATCCGTATGTTCGTCAGTAGCTTTTCACATTTTTGACATCTCCATCAGAATCGTATCTATGATGGCCACCATGGCGGCCATCTTGAAAGTCTTCAGTTGTTATCTGCTCCCGAACAGTAAGTCGGATGGAGCGGAAACTTGCTGAAGGCATCGGAGCAGGATGAAGAGTTAGAATTGCTAAAATGGTTCCGTTCTGATATCGAAGATGGCCACCATTGCAGCCATCTTGAAAATCTTCAAATCCTAACTGCTACCGAACGGAAAGTCTGATTGAGTTTACACATGATGGGAGGCATTGGAGTGTTATGGAAATTCAGAATTGCTAAAATCGTTCTGGTCTAGTGTCCAAGATGGCCGCCACCTTGAAATTATTCAAACCACATCTCCTCCCGAACAGTAAGTGAGGTTGAGCCGAAACGTGATGGGAGGCATCGGGGTGACATGGAGATTCAGAATTGCATAATCGTTCAGTTTCAACATCCAAGGTGGCGGCCATGGTGGCAGTCTTGAAATTTTTCGAACAACATCAGATTCTGAATTGCTAAAGGCAATCTGATCTGATAGCCAAGATGGCCACAATGGCAAAATGTAACATATCATGAGCAGCCTAATCCAGGAGAGCTATTTCTGGCCCACTTGGGCCTCTAGTTTTCATGGACGTCATGTGAAAATAAGTACAGTATAAATCTACAAATGTTGTGCCCAGTGTCCCTAATAAACCCCACTGAGAAATTGACCCCACTCCTCGCTGTGTATGAGGACCTGACTCAGCTGCTGAATCTATTATGATCACTTCGTCCAGTAAAATATATAAACAGAACAAAACAAAACAATAATAATAATAATAATAATAATAATAACAATAATAATAATAATAATAATAATAATAATAATAATAATAATAATCAAATCACAGTGCTTAACAGTGAAAGCTGAATGTGATATTTGATAAACTTGTGTATATATTTTATCAATACAAGAGGCGTTTCAAATGAGAAACGACCTATTTAAATATACGAGCACGTACATGCATCCACACAGTCTGACCAGTACATACGAAACTGTGCTGGATAGATGCTTCAAGATTTTATAGTATACAGCGTTTGCCTTCCTCAAATTGTAGGGTGCACGGAGGAAATTGTGTCTATGGCATGGTCGTACCTTTCATGAGTTTTTCGATTGGAGAGTCGGACGATAAACCAAGCGATAACCTATTTGTAAGAGACGATCTAACATACAAAGGTTATCTGTCGTCTACGGTCGGGTACAATCAAATGATAAATTTTAGTCATCAAATCCAAAAAAGTATTATTATATTTAGATAATCCAGGTTTTGGTCAACCTTTTTACCCCTGAATTTTGAAGTGGACTCTTTCATCCTTGAGTTTGGAAATATCCAATGTTACAGTGGGGCTATCAGCCAAAATCAAAGACAGAATAGTAAACAGTGTAGATCCTGATGGGATGACTCGTTATGGCCTGTCTTATGTTTGTCTTGATCTGAAGATTAAAAATCCTCCCACCCCCTTGGCAAGTCTAGGATAGTTTGGCAATTCAAGATGGCGTCCCAGATGGCCGCCAAAATGTCAGCAGATTCATATAAGGCTGATTTGTTGACCTGTCCCAGCGGGCACATGACGTAAATATAACGTCGCCTAAACGTCGATGCAACGTCATGACGACATGACGTAAATATAACGTCGCCTCAACGTCGATGCAACGTCATGACGTTGCATCGACGTTGAGGCGACGTTATATTTACATCATGTGCCTGCCGGGGTCTTTTGCGTAAAGCATCTAATGCGTCGGAATCATTGGCGGATTGATAAAATGGCACAGATGTATATTTCAAAGCAGCATAGGATGACAGCTAGACTAGCTCCTAGACCTTGATGTCATGTTTTATCACTCCTTACTATAAGCTGATTCAAATTGATGTATGCCATCTTGTATAGCCAGTCTCTAATAGTTGGTCTCTGACATCTCCAAGATTAATTGCTGCTATCAAAGATGTGAGGCAAGCAGTAAGTAGTAGATGGCCCTTAGTTCATTAAGTAAATTAATAATTATACATAATTGATTGATGAAAATAATATTGATATCCAACTACTGTGCTTTCGGCATCTTTCAGAAAGTCGATTTTTGCTTGACGCTTTACACAGAAGAAGTAAATTTGCAAAATTTTGTCATGATTTAATGCAAAACCATTTGTCGTAACTACCCATGTACAAAAAGTTTTATTCTAGTTATTGGTTTTTTAAAAAATCAAATATTTTCACTTTTTCCCACAGTAAAAATGAAGCCAAATCATGCAGAAATCTGTAGGGTAGGTAACTTGGAGCAAGATTTTTAACAAGTTCTACTTGTTCAATTTTTCTGAAATTTTCACAATTTTGTTGTTAAACATCAATTATTCAAATTCAGCAAAGAAAAGTAAAAAATATTTCCTATGACAAAAATTCCAAAAAATCGCTTTACTATAGAAATTGCACAGGTCAGACCAACTTTTGGCCGTAAGTTTAATATTAGTGTAAATATTTGTGAACAAAACACAGAAATAGGAAAGACAAATGGTTTCTGATAAGATATGGTCAACCAGAACAAAATATTTTCATTTAAAATAAAACGCCAAGCAAAAAACGTCTTTCCAAGGGATGTCGAAAGGACAGTAGTAGCTAGAGCTGACAGCTTGAACCTGTTTTCAAGTTGGCTGCCAAAACTGTATTCAAAATGACCGTCATTTGAAAAGGTATACCAGTATTCGAAAAATAATTTACTTCTGGCAGAAATGTTTTAGCCTGACTTGGACCAAGATCACTAGTTAAGCCTTTATTCTTCTTTTCTTCTTTCTTCCTTTCTCTCTCGAAAACGGCTTGGCATGTCTGAAATATTGTTGACTAGGACCGTTCAACCTTTATTCAAACAAAATATATCATTAGCAAAAGAAATTGTATGTTTTAAGCCATTTATGCTTACTGGATTCTTCTGTCTCTCTCTTTGGGCAGGTTTATTTCCAATTTAAGGGGTCTTGTTATTATTTTTATTATTATTATTATTATTATTATTATTATTATTATTATAATTATTGGTTAAACATATTTTATTTCATATATTTCTCAATACATCAATACATCTACATAGACATTACACGAGTATGTTAATATATAAAAGGGATTCGAAAAAAGCTTTTATAATTATTATAATTATTATAACCATGTTTATAGAAATTCTTGTATTTCCTGCAAACAGTGTAGACCCTGATCAGACGCCGCGTTCTGAGCGTCTGATCAGGGTCTTCACTGTTTGCCGATGTCCCTTTTATGGGACGCTAAGCATACATTGTAAATGAGTTGAACTATTGTTATTATTTCAGATAATGGACATGTATTTAAGGGCAACACAGTTCAAGACTGAAGATGGCAAACATTTGGAAGACTTATGTGTCAAGTAATTATGAATTTAATTTAATATAGTTTTAATATATGGAAGTTTCAAAATATTATTTAACACAAACTGTAGGAAAATATGAGCAGAGAAAACATACGTACACACATACACATGAGCACGCTCGCATGCACGCTTTTATTTATTTTTACCATATATTGACTATCGGTCGAAAAATGAATCATGAACTGTTGAAAAACTATAACTGTTAAAGGGTATTATTCTGCAACATTTGTTTAGTGATAAACTGGAAACGATATGATTCAGACAATACCCTTATTATTTTCTAACTTTCTCCAAGTCGAATGAAAACTGTAAGATGAGTTGAGCTGACAAGTCAATATTGACGTGTATTGTCTTACGATTCGCAAGCCAAATAGGCTTGCAGACATCGTTCAAATCTTGCTTGACTGTTTCATCGAAACTTACATCTATACCTTTTTAACCCATTTGTGCCTAGCGTCCCATTAATGGGGCATTGGCAAACAGTGTAGACCCAGATCAGACGCCGCAGAACGCGGCGTCTGATCAGGCTCTACACTTTTTGCATTAACTACAGGCATTTCATTAAAACATGGTAATAATAAAAACTGAAGACATCACTTAAAATGGAAATGGACTGGTTCAAAGAGTTCAGGTAAAAGAGGCCACTAGGCATAAATGGGTTAATGATATCCTTTCTGTAAAGGTGTCTAGTCTTAAAAGAAAGAATTTGCTCCTTGTCAAATTTCAGAATCGTTGGACACAATAAAATATACTCCTTACAGAGAAGGTCCTGATTAGACTGTACAGGCTGATCTTTGCATAAGCTGATCGTTTTGAAATAAGATCGCCGTTTTCTCATGCAACGTACAATTCTGCTATATTATTTCTTTGTTTATATATATTCTAGGTCAGGGCTAATTTGCCGAGTTAACAGTATTTTAGAGCTTTGGTCCTACAACGAGACTATCATCAGAAATCTCTCTTCTTCTGAAATCCTCGATACAATCAACACTGAAAATCTAATTAGGTAAATGACCATAACACTGACCGAGGCTTAACCCTTAAAGTGTTAATCACAACTGCAGCAGACGACATTTTGATTTTTTTTTTCAGAGAAACGACTCAACATTCTAATTTTACCGAGACGATTTACATGAATTGCCAAGTCTTATTTTCTAGCAGACGCTTCTCATGAAATGCTAAGTCTTATTTTCTCTGAAAAATAATAAAGAATAGAATGTCGTCTTCTACAATTCTTCTTAGCAATTTAAGGGTTAATAACTCCAGAACATATATTATTCATATCTTAATATTACAGACCATAGTTCTAGTTATGCTAAAGGTGCTGGGTAGAAAATCAGCAGACGACATTTTGAAGTATTTTTCTTATTTCACGAGAAAAAAAACGTTAGACCATAGTTCCAGTTATGCTAAAGGTGCTGGGTAAAAAAATCAGCAGACGACATTTTGAAATATTTTTCTCATTTCATGAGAAAAAAAAAGAGTTAATTGTTTCTTAAAACAATTGATACTTTCATGCAAGCTTTCAAATTTACATGAAATATCAGGTTCTGTTTTCTCGAAAAATAAGAAAAAATATCGTCAGAATTTGCCTAGATTCAGAGTGTGCTAAAAGTTAAAACACTTTTATTAATATTCAGCATGATGGGATAAAATTTCAGCAGACGACATGTTAAGATATTTTTCTTATTTTCCCATTTGCTGGGAAACGTAAGAAAAATATCAATCGGCCGTCTGCTGAATTATCCCAGAGAGTGGTTAAGGTGAAAGGGAAAGGAAAACTGGCAAAGAACATGTCCGAGACAACCATTTCGATAGCTTGATGCAAATTTGAACACATCGTACAAGAACTAAGGCAGTTAATGATAATTAAATGCTTCAAAATTGTTTACAAGGGATCCGTCATTTTGAATGTCAAAAATTTCCAAACTTTACAAAATATTTACTGAACTCGTCTTTCTTGCAGATAACAGTCACTGAGTTTTCATGCAAAACAAATATATGTCAAGGAAAAATAAACTTCATATACAAATGTTTGGGTAACACATTAGTGCGAATATTATTCATTTAGATTTTGCATATTTTATTAAAGACACCATAGTCTATTTAATACTCATGAAATAATTAGATATGCAAAATCTAATTATATGAATTACAACAATATTCAACCTGTAATCATTACAGGTTGTAATTCATATAATTAGATTTTGCATATCTAATTTGTATTTATAGCTTCTTCTCTAGGCATTTTGCTTGAAATTTACATTAATTTCTCTCAGAAAAAGATTTTATTTAATATTTTGAAATGTTTAAAACCTCATTAAATATTCAAAATGGCGGCGCCCTGCTTATGGTATAGGAATCATTAATCTTCCTTAGTTTTTATCCCTTTTTGATCACATTTTTATTTAAATGCACGATTTTTCGAGATCTTTCATGTCAGATATATTATGTACCAATCTTGCTTTTATCTTTATATTGCTTGGAAGACCTTGGAATTCGAGATAACGTGGGTCGACTGTATGAGTATACTTTTATTATTGAAATTTGCATTTTACCGAGTACATTTTTACGTTTCAGTCCTTTGTACCAGAACGAGATACATATTGACACTCTCCTTGGTGACATAAGAAAAGATGACAATGGAACAATAACCAGCGCAGGCGCTACGACAATGCTTTGGTTGCTTGAACGAAACGAAACTGCAAGTGTATTATATTCCACTAAATAAGAATGCCACCTCAGCAAACCATTACCTATTATATATATCTGCTAGCTAAAACCCAGTCAGCATTCTACGTAAATCTATATCGGGCCCAGCTGTAGTAGCGATAAATAAATACTATCAGGAATGACCACTGAGAGCAAAAAAAAAAAAAAAAAAAAAAAACAACAACAACAAACTAACAAAACTGAAAGAGCCAATCTGTCAAGTATTCCGGGTCAAACTACATCACGTAAACACGCCTATATAGTTTTGACCCCTTAAACGCCATTTTTATACAGTAAATTGGGGTTAAAAGCAGGGGTATACATTAATTTTCTTATAGACATATAAAACATAGATTGTGGTACTCGTTAGAACCGCTTCGCAGAGGCGGTTCTAACAAATACCCACAATATATGTTTTTAGCAGATATTTGAAAACTACCAGAATTTTTCATCTGAAAGTTTTCACTGTTTGGTAGTAAAATTCTCAATATATTTGAATAGGCGTGTTTCGTATTGAGCCAGTTTCGACCGACCAAGCCTCATCAGCACCTCTTATAAAATTGTCGAAAATCCCGGAATGTGCTCAGTGGTCAGAGACGCCCTGAAAATATACACTGTACTATAGTAAAATATGGGGAGCCGCCACGGTACTAATGCCATCTGTAATGATAGTGAATAAATTCTAAAAAGAATGACCCCTCCGGTGAAGAAAAAGGAAGAAAATATTGGTCAGAGCGATTTCTGCTGAAAGTATATATCGTTGTATGTACGGTAGAGAATATGATCAAGGAAAAGTAACATACAACGATATATACTTTCAACAGAAATCGCTCTGACCAATATTTTCTTCCTTTTTCTTCACCGGAAGATGGCAGGGCTGGGGCGGACTTGATCATATCGCTAGTCACAAAATGTTTGTCTCATTAATAAGTGTCACGAAGTGACAAGAAACAAGTGTCAGTAAGTGTCACGAACATATTTTGCTGATTATTTTTATTATTTATTTTTGATTTGCATATATTTTTATATACTGATATTCATTCTTTAATGATTCTGTGAAGGACTTTTGCAGAGACTACAGATAGGTCTGTGCTGTGCTCGCATTTAGGCTAAGCTTATTTTCATATTATTCTAGCTTAAAGAGTCTGTGAGAGACTGGGAACTACAACTTATTAACTTTGTAAATGACGAGGGGCACCAAGGCATTGAAAATATCTACATATACACTGCTAGAACGTAAGTAATTTATTATATTTACTGAAGGGATAAAGCCGTGTTATAAACATGCGTAGCTTTACACATAACGGGTTGGTTTAATCGTATTTATATATATTGTCAAAGGGAATGCTTACATTTTAAAGGGAGGGAGGCAACTCTTTCAAAATTGTCTTTTTTTGTTTTTGTTTTGTTTTGCTTCCTTCTGAAAAAAGTAGGAGGAATGCTTATAAAAGCAATGGCATATCACATCGTTGGCAATGATTGGCGGGACAGACAGTACACACGTGAACGGTGCGTGGTTGCCAATCATAGACTTTGAAAACCTGCAGAATTTCTTAAATTTTAAAATCTCCATCAAGCAGAGCTGCGGACAGTTGCAGCAACAGAGATTTCGGCACCTGTCTTCCTCTATAACTTTTATCCCCAAGCACTGGAGTGTTAAACAAAAGCGCAACTGCATTGTTTATTCTTAAACCATTGGAACACATGGACTCCTTATCCTTCGTATGTGTCCTAAAATGGAATTAATCATTTTTACCATCTATAGATGTTACTCAAATCTTCTGGATGTGTGGCAAACATGAGCAAAACGGTGCGTTCTAAGACGTCTTATCGGGTCTGCAACGTTTATTAAGGCTTTTCTGTCCCAACATGGTTAAATACGTTATAATACCTTGTTTACTGTATTCGCTGCTGGGTGTTTCATAACGAAAACACGCCTATTCAAATATATTTAAAAATTTTACAACCAAAAAGGAAATTTTTCAGATAAAAAATTCTGATATTTTTCATATTTTTGGTCAAAACATAGATTGTGGGTACTCGATAGAACCGCCTCGACGAGGCGGTTCTAACGAGTACCCACAATCTGTGTTTTTGAGCAGAAATAATAAAAATAATGTATACCCCTGTAAACCTAATTTTACTATATAAAAGTGGGGTTTGAGGGAGTCAAAATTATATAGGCGTGTTTTCATGATGTTTCTTGCTGTTTATTGTCTTATTGTTGTGTCTGATGGTCCTGTGTGGCATTGTTATTCCCTCGTTTGGGACAAGGGAGTTGATTGGTTTGTTTTTCGCTGACCTGTAATGTGTCTGCTGTCCTACTATTCAGCTTGGTGTCTTTGATATGCTAAGTTCTGCGATTATAGCTCATCACTGACAGCTTTACTACTTTTTATGTGACAAAACAATCTTCGAAGGTGTTTTGATATTTTAGTTTGATTATTTCCTTTGGTTTCAGATTTAACGATGAAGGCATGGGGGCTGTGGCCAACGATATTGGACTCTTGACGGCTGGATTTTCAATTGTTCTTGTCTATGTTACAGTCACCATTGGCAATTACAGTATGGTACATCATAAGGTACTTAGTGGAAACTTCAGCCTCACTTTGTAAATAGGATCATTTTCAGTTTACCGAGAAGCTGGTTAAATTTATTTGTATATACAGAAAATTTATAGAAATTCTAATGTTTGATTCAAAAAGTATGACCCCTGCATTCTGCAGTGTAGAACTAATCCTAACATTTCCCTCATAGTCCTGAAGATGTATTTATAAATACTATAAATATATTGAATATAAGGTGTTATTTTTAAACTCTCCTGGCCCGAGGTTATAAAACTTTTTCTCGTGCTGATCTCAGCTGAACAAGAACTTTGTTCTGCTAATAATTATGAAAATGCCAATTTTTGGAATTTTCATTTTTATAAGCAGAGAAATGTTCATACTCTGACAGCTATGTTTTGCAAGAAAAAAATTGCAGTTGTGTGTAATTTGAGATTTATTAGCAGCTGAATTTCATGCTTAGCTGAGTTGAGCACAAAAAATAACCACAGGATCAGACATAAGAAAATAGCAAAGTGCGGTTCCACATCTTCACTCGCATATATAAATTAAATCTAAAACTGTAATCAAATGGTCCACTGTATTCATATAAAGCAATGAAAACAACAGATTCGGTGTCAACTGATAGACAAGAAAAATCTGGGCCCAGTTGTTCAAAGCGTCGTTAGCTTAACGAGCTCGTTAAGGGTCATTTCGTTAACTGTTTTAGCTGATTCAATATACAATATTCTGATATTTTTTGCTGAAAAAATGTGAGTAGCTTTTGCATTGCAAAAGCTACTCACATTTTTTCAGCAAAAAATTTCAGCATATTTGCATAGCACTCGATTTAAATTTTAACGAATCGTTAACTAACGACGTCGTTAGCTTTCAACAACTGGGCCCTGGTTCGGCCTTTGAGACCTCATCATTGACTTACAGTATCTTTCAGACAATGATAGCCTAAGGTGATAAAAGAAGGCAGAAATAGAGCTGATCATTCGAAGGCACATTATTTGTACAATTCAGTATAGTTATTTGATAGAATCCTTTGCAAACAAAGTAGGACCCGACACAGATAAACCAAAAGCACAGGTTTAGGTGTGTAAATTTAAACTTTATAAAGGCGAAACCATGTTGAAAAACTCTTAGAATGGATTATTGATTCCAACTGACCAACGTATCAATAAATTCTGAACGGAGGGATACTTTAGAAGCAAGGTATATAAGTAAGCTCATGAACTCATACAACCAGGTCCACATCAGGGCCCAGTTGTTCAAAGCATCGTTAGC
This sequence comes from Anodontia alba, assembly GCA_964016985.1. Lineage (NCBI taxonomy): Eukaryota > Metazoa > Mollusca > Bivalvia > Lucinida > Lucinidae > Anodontia > Anodontia alba. Next base: position 31,807,977 of record OZ024825.1, on the reverse strand, counting down.
TTAACGAGCTCGTTAAGGGTCATTTCTGTAATTGTTTTAGCAGGTTCAATATACAATATTCTTATATTTTTTGCTGAAAAAATGTGAGTAGCTTTTGCACTGCAAAAGCTACTCACATTTTTTCAGCAAAAAATTTCAGCATATTTGCGTATCACTTGATGTAAATTTTAACGAATCGTTAACTAACGACATCGTTAGCTTTGAACAATTGGGCCCTGGTTCTTAACAGCAAAAAGAAAGACCCACAGATACTATTAAACAGCCATAAAAAGAACTAAATGCAAGCAGAAGTGGCAACCCTTTCCCTAAAAGGTGGTAACAGTGTTACCCAAACTGAACTTAATATCTTAAACTTATATTATTGCATGAAAACCAGTGTCGCACGTTATTAACAGCCGTGCATTAACCAGCGAAAAGCCATGCATTAACAAGGCAATTCACGCGCTGTTAATGCACGGCTACGCAACTTTCAATATGATCGTACCGGGGCCACAGATTTGCTGTCGTTACGACATGTGTACTGCCCGGCCCTAGAACGAGCATAATCCATGCAAATTACGTTCGCGAGACATCTGTGAAAAGGAGAAACAAAATAGTGCAAAAAATAACGCGAAATGTAGCAAATGTTTTTAGTTTGTATGCAATAATAGCGATCGAACATGGTTTTTCAATGCATTAACGTTCGCCAGGTCCTTTGGGAGGTGTTGAAAACCGCGGCCTTCGGTCTCGGTTTTCAACACCTTCCACGGAACCTGGCGAATGTTAATGCATGAAAAAACATGTTTGATCCCTATATAAGTTTAACAAGAAAAAAAAACAACATTTATATGGAAACACCACAGAACATTTAACAAAAGGTACCACAATAAAAGTTCCGCCTTAGAACGTTCAGTAATAAATTACTGGAGGGTTAAGCTAGCTTTTCAGGATCTGAACCCTCGCCTTCAGCTTCCATACTGGTCAAAAACATATATTTGTTCGGTCCGCGTGCAGGTTTTCTCGTCCACATCAAATAAGTGAAACTGGCAAACTCGGTTTTGTATTTGTTTCTGAATAGTAATGTAGCGTGCATCATTTCTCACGCTTCCCAGGCCTTGTTGAGCTACAATCTATTTTCAAATAAATCCAAATGAGATCAGCGATCACAAACATTACGAGAACATGCCTATATAATTTTGACCCCCTTTAACCCCACTTTAATATAGCAAAACTGGGGTTTACAGGGGTATACATTAACTTTCTTATTTCTGCTAAAAATATAGATTGTGGGTACTCGTTAGAACCGCCTCGTCGAGTAAACACAATCTGTAAAAAAAAAGGTAAGAGAAAAGTCCAGGGAGTGCCACAATCACAAACCGCAGCCCTTCCCAGACCCCAAGAGGAAGAGGAAACCGACAAATCTAAACAAGCACAAACCAAACAAACGTACGAAAAGCACTAAGATTAGCTCTCTCTTCCCCAAGCGAGGTAATCGCAATACTAAAAGGACTGAAAAACACAAGAACAAAATGACACACGGAAAGACATACAACAAATCGCCTCGTAGAATAAACCACAAAGCAACAAAGAGTAAAACCAACACCGGGACCACCGCCTTAGAACGGTCGGTAGAGCAAACCACCGGGGGGTTTAAAGCACTTTTACAGCTAGCTAACGTCACCCTGGGTCCCGATGCTACTCTTAATATAGAAATACATAAAAATTCGGTTCGCATAAAGGCTCCCAACTATGTTTTTCGCAGAAATATGAAAAAATATCAGAGTTTTTTAATTGAAAAAATATCAGAGTTTTTTTGGTGGTAAAAATTTCAGTATATTTCAATAGGCATGCTTTCGTAATGGGACAAGAAAATATAAACTACACTATAGTGAAGTACACTATAGTGAAGTACGGGGAGACATTTTGCATCACAATACACTTAACGCCAGCTATAGTAAACGTACATAAATTCTAAAGGAAGAGGAAGCGGTCCTCAGCAGTAAACAGACACATCATTTAAACATCACGAAAACATACCTATATAAGTTTGACCTCCCATTAAACCCTATTTTTATATCGTATACATTATTTTTCTTATTCTGCTCAAAAACATAGATTGTGGGCGGTTCTAACGAGTATTTAGAATATATGTTTTGAGCAAAAATATGATAGAATATCAGAATTTTTATCCGAAAATTTTAATTTTTTGGTGGTGAAATTTTCAGTATATTTGAATAGGCTTGTTTTCCTAATGACAAGAACAGTTGACTCGAATTTATTGTGTCTATTCATGAACAATAATATTACAGGCAACTCTTCACACGCCCCTAGCCCATATTGAATGTTATTCTATTTTCAAATAAATCCAAATGGGTTCAGAGATCCCGAATGTCCAGGAAATATTTTTTTTTTAAAGTACCAAACGTGAGATATTCTATCTTTGGATATGTGCTCCAACCGAGAACTCGTATCATCCTGCGCATCAGTGTAGTCTAATAAGAGCCTGGGTTGTCCGCTTAAACGAACCTTCCATCCTCGTTTATCCAAAGAGCGCCAGCGAAGACGCAGATCACAAGGCGCTTGTCCGAACGTACACTTCCTCATGGAACATACATCTCCGCAATGGATCATTCAGTTTCATGATATTTTTTTTCTTCAGATACTTTTGGCATTTTCTGGCCTTCTGAGCATTGGTATGGCAGTTTTGTTTACTTTGGGGATCGGATTTCTCAGCGGTATCATGTATGCAGTGATGCATCAGCTCCTACCGTTCATGCTTCTTGGTAAGTGTCATCTTCGATTTTAGGGTGGTCGCTGTTAGTTTTGTTCCTGAAGTGGCCATTTTGCAAAAGAGACAACTGTTGTGATTCCTGTTTGCTTTCCTGTACTCACAATTCCTTCTGAAAGGGGGTCTACTCTAAACAGAGAGAATTTGCTCCCACGGGGAGCAAATTCTTCCCTTATAGAGTAGACCCCTTTTCAAAAAGGAAACAAAACAATTTTGACAGAGTTGCTTCCCTTGAAAGTGTATTACTTCCCCATAATAAATGCGCAAAGAATAAAAATGATCTCTCTTGTTGAATCGAAAACAGATCAGTAGATGTACAGTCGACTCTCGTTATCTCGAATTCCAAGGGACTCACTGAAACACTTCGAGATATCCGTACCTCGACATATCAGAGTTGAGAGAGTGAGGAAAAAAATAAATTGAACAACCACATTTAACAAATGGATATGTAATTTGACTCCTGAAGTTAGAAATATATATATAAAATAATGTGGAAAAGAGGAGAAATTGCTCCACATTATTTTGTTACCTGTTGTCATAGTTATTTGTTAAAACAGGGACCAGGTTTTCACTTCGAGGTAAGCGGTAATTCGAAATAAGCGAGTTCGAGATAACGAGGTTCGACTGTAATTAAAATAATAGAAACAGTGCGATCGAAGGAACAATTGATGACAAATACCTTCTGTTAGTCATAGTCCCAGAAGCAGCCGGGTGGCCAAGCGGTTGGGGCTCCTGACTTCGGATGGCGAATACCCGGATTCGAATTCCGCTAGAGGCAGAGTTCAACTCACGAAAATAGCATGTTATTGTGCAGAGCATTTCTTTATCATTCCTTCATTGTCTCGATATGACTTGAAAGAGATCATCATCAGCAATAAAACCTCATAAAATTGCTTTTGCTGGTTTTTATTTCACCAGTTATAAGTATAATTTAATATGCCCTTTCTTTGCTAAAGCGAATACACGTTGTGGAATTATAGTAGTTTTCAGAATTGTTGCCTGCTGCTGCTTTTGGGATCATCTTCCTCACAACTTATAGGGTATTGTCAGGACCTGCGTTTTTATACATAGCACCGTATTTACCCTAAATATTGGAACACGTTATTTGTCTTAAATTTTGAATAGGTGAATTTTACTACGTGGTGATTTGTGTAAAAACTGCTGACTAAGTTGGTCTGGGTCTAAATTGCTTGTTCTGAGTATTTAAGGTAAATACGATACATGGAAAGATGATCATTAACAGTATCAATAAACTGAAAGGGATCAATAAGCTAGATTATAGCAGTTCACAGAAACTGTATGACTGCATTAGCCAACATTTAACCTTGTCCTGCTGAATAAATTAAGATGCCACGCCCATTTCTGATTTTCAGCCAATCAGATTACTTGATTTGGATTGTTGCTATAAATTCACATACTTAATGGCAAACAGTGCAGATCCAGATCACTTGGCTTCTGAAGAAGCCAACTGATGTGGATCTACACTGTTTGCAAAGGCAGAGTATATCCGGGTTCAGCAGGACAAGGGTTAATTAATTTAAGATATAATATACTTTGTTTACCCTTAATATTGCGACACCTTAACTCCTTACCATACTTGTCCTAAAACTTGAACAAGTCCATTTGACTACCTGAATAACTGCTGAATGAGTGGCAATCAGTGCAGACGCTGATCAGACCGTCTGATCTGGGTCTACTCTCTTTGCTCAGGCCTGTTCGTCCGAATACTTGGGTTAAAATAGTAAACATAGTTTGTCAGTTTTGCACAAACTAAATAGCAAAGAAAAGTCAGGCCACACTGCTAGCTAGAATAAGCGGTTCTGCAGCTTGATATTTCCGTTCTTGCCGTTTTTGCAGATATATGCAATTTCTTAAATGATCTTGGCCTTCGCGTCGTATTGTGAGGTTGTCTTGAAGTTCAAAGTTAACACTTAATAATAATAATAATAATTGAAATAATAATGATGAAAAATAAACAAAATAAAACATGCTTTCAGGAATTGGGGTCGATGACATGTTCGTTATTGTGGAAGCGTACAAACGGCTCACTCCAAAACAGCAGGATTTACCAGTAGAGGAACGCATTGCTTTGTCATTACGTCATGCTGGCGTTTCAATCACTGTGACGTCAATTACAGATATAGTCGCGTTCGGAATAGGCGGATCAACGGCAAGTAATCATAGAATGCATGCATATAGGATTATAATGCTTAGCATGCTCGGTGAAATATTAACAGATGACATAATATTTTTCTTATCTTTCCCGCAAAATGGGTTTTGAATTTCATGCAAATTGTCTCCTAGAAAACTTTAGGAGAAAATGTATACGAGATATCAAAGCATATTTTCCGGGGAAATAAGTAAAATAGCGTCAATTTGTTGTCTGCTGCATTAATCCAGAGCATTTTAAAGGTTACCAGTAGACAGATGTCTCTTGATAAGTGTAAATTTTCAGCTGTAATTATCAGATGTATTATTTTCGAAATTTTACATTAAAATACCAAGGTGAAAACACTGTTTGCAAACCCACAATCTCCAAATATATAAAACTCAAAAACGTATAAAATTTTAAGCTTATAAACCTTGCAATGTTTAATGTATAATCATTTGTATTATTTTGTTTGATCTTTATTATTTATTTGTTCGAAATTTTGCTTCATAACAATTCTAAAGTTGCATTTTACTGTTGTCTTAGCGTGTGCTTCCCGTAATATAGAGCTAACTCGCGGCCCCGCGCAGAAAATAAAAGGCTTGAACACTTATATTGTTTTAAACATGTGATTTAAATTAAATAAAGTTTTTAATGTATACTTCAAAAATATGATACTATAATATTTAGTGTTTTCATAACTAATTCAGCCCTTAAACCAACTGCAGTAGATGGAATTTCTATTCCTTTTTATTTTACAGAGAAAAGAAGACTTGACATTGCATGTGATATGCTACAAATAAATAAATAAATAAATAAATAGCGTCTGCTAAACATTACGAAAACATGCCTATTCAAATACACTGAAAATTTACCACCAAAAAATGACAAATTTTCAGATAAAACATTCTGATATTTTTCATATTTCTGCTCAAAACATAGATTGTGGGTACTTGTTAGAACCGCCTCGTCGAGGCGGTTCTAACGAGTACTCACAATCTATGTTTTTGAGCAGAGATAAAAAAAATAATGGATACCCCTGTAAACCCCAGTTTTACTATATAAAAGTGGGGTTTAAGGGGGTCAAATTTATATAGGCGTGTTTTGGTGATGCTTAAGGATTAATTACTTTTATTTTCAGGTGATTCCATCTTTAAGTACATTCTGTATATACGCAGCAATTGGTGTGTTCATTCTTTATATTCTACAAGCAACTTACTTTGTTGCTTGTCTGACGTTAGATCAACGACGTGTGGACGCCAACAGAAATGCTTGCTTATTGTGTTACACTCACAAAACAGATTATATACCAAACAAATACTATAAATTTAGCATTCAAAATTATTTCTTCAAACGGATATGGGGACCACTTCTTACAAAAATGCCTGTCAAGGTAAATATTTTATGTCATATAATTGTTGGTATCTCTGTTTAAGCAACATGTCAACCGCAACGTGAGAAAACGTACGTTCGGAAATGTGTTCTCAACGAAGACTCAGATCAGCTTGCGCATCTACACAGTCTCATCAGAGTCTTCGTTGTCCACATTAAGAAACATTGCAATATTGAGTATTCCAAAAATGCGATCAGTGAGGATTCTGGGCAGACTGCGCGAATGAATCTTCGCCGGGCATGTAAGTCGCGTATGTATGGCTACGTTTTCTCACGATGTTGCTCATATTTGTCGATTCAAACTAAACACTTAGAAATTTATTGTACGAAGAAAACAATACATGTATATTGTCATATTAAACTTTACTGATCATGTGGATAATATTGGTACTCGTAGATAAATTCTTTTTCTTTTTAATAAAAAAATCATGCCATGTGAGTAAGAATTACCATGTTAAGGAAACTGTAAAATGATTCCATGACAGTACATTAACAAGTCTATGCAATGCAGACTACATGTTCCCCCATAATATATAATATGCAGGGGTCTGCATCACGAAAACACGGATATATAATTTTGACCCCCTTAAACCCCACTTTTATAAAGTAAAACTGGGGTTTACAGGGGTATACATTATGTATCTTATTTCTGCTCAAAACATAGATTGTGGGATCTCGTTAGAACCGCTTCGCCGAGGCGGTTCTAACGAGTACCCACAATCTAAGTTTTGAGCAGAAATATAAAATATATGATTTTTTTTTAATCTGAAAATTTTCAGTTTTTGGTGGTAAAATTTTCAGTATATTTGAATAGGCATGTTTTTGTAATGGCATTAATTGGTGAATTTTCAGGTTTTCACTGAGAAGCTTTTTCATGCTTTGTCCTGTTCGTTGTCTTATTGTTGTGCTTGGTGGATTCTGTTTTGCATTCTGATCACCTCGTTGGGGAAGAGGGAGCTGATTACTTTACTTTTCTTTGGTTGCGACATGTGTACTGTATTTTATGGCTTGTTTGCTCTTCCTCTAGGTATCATTGGTAGGCTATCATTACGTAAACATGCCTATTCAAATATACTGAAAATTTTACCACCAAAAAATGAACATTTTCAGATAAAAGATTCTGATATTTTTCATATTTCTGCTCAAAACATACATTGTGGTACTCGTTAGAACCGCCTCGCCGAGGCGGTTCTAACGAGTACCCACAATCTATGTTTTGAGCAGAAATATGAAAAATAATGTAAATCCCAGTTTTTCTGTATAAAAGTGGGGTTTAAGGGGAAGGGGTCAAAATTATATATGTATGTTTCCATGATGGTTCTGTGTTTGTGGCTCTTCCTGGACATCTTCTATACTATTTTGCAGTCTTCAAACCTCCTGACAACCATTTTTACTGCATAAATATATCTTAATTTACTTAATCACCAAAATATTTCACCTTTCCCATATCATTTGGTAAAAAAAACATGTCTTACATAGCTATAGCGATGAAGAGTATCAAGATAAATATATTTCTAATTTCTCTACAAAAACAGATGTTGTGATGGAGAAATTAGAGAAAATATCTATATAGTTGGTTAATAAACTGGTTTATCTCTAGAGCTATGGTTACTGAGGGTATTTGACGGACGTAGGCGTTTTAACGTAATGGTTAAAAAAACAAAAAAAAAAACAAAAAAACAAAACAACAAATAAAATAAAATAAATGAATTTAAGGGCAGCTCCTATGGTAAAGAAGCAAAATATTTTATGTTAATGGCATTTTATTATAAATATTTTTCTGACGTCAAATACTGTCAGCAGCCAAAGCTCTAGAGATAAGCCAGTTAATTAACCAAATAATGGCATTTGACCATATGATATAGGAAAGAAGGAATATTTTGGTGATTAAGTCAGAAAACATGCGTCAGAAAAATATTTATAATAAAATACCATTAACATAAAATATTTGGCTTCTTTACCATAGGGGCTGCCCTTAAAGGAAATAATTTGTGCCCTCTGGGCGCAAATTCTTATCTTTAAGAGTAGCTCTTATTTTGGGAGCGATTCTAGACATAATGTTTTCAAGATTTTTCCTGGGTGTGCGTAAAAATAGTTCCGTTCTGCCTACGTCACTGCTATTATTCTACCGTAAACGCCTTTTAACAGAAATATATATATATATATATATATATATATATATATATATATATATATATATATATATATATATATATATATATATATATATATATATATAATGTATTTTTAACATGCGCTACGCCTAAGAACGGTACATACGCATTACAAATAAAAATACACAGGAAACGCTACACTCAGGAAACAAAACATTTCCACGGTACGGAAAGAATAGAGGAAGAGAAAGGTTACTAAAACAGAACAAACAAACGACAATTCTAATGCACTTGTGTATGTAACGCGACGTCTGAATGGATAACGTCAAAAAATTGCGACGGTATATTCTGCGAGATACTGTGGGAAATCCGACGTCATCACATAACGTCCCTTCTCATTGATTGGCATTTAATTTTACGCTGCTCACAGCACTTGTCACAGCACTAGTACATTTTTCAACAGAAAAAATGAATAAATGCATAAGAATGGGGATAACTGCATTCAAATTTGTCATTTGGGGAGGTAAATGGGCGGTTTTACGTTCGCAAATTACGTATAACGGCTCCGCGAGCGAGGCGCGGAGCCGTAAAACATAATTTGCGACCGTAAAACCGCCGATTTACTCCCAACCCCACACCCCGCAAATGTCAAATTTGAATGCAGTTATCCCCTTAGTAATGGTAGTGGATTCTTGCCTTGGGACATCAAACAGCAAAACAATATAGATATAAAACAAACAACAACAAATCAGTAATGCATATTTGCAATAGGACACCTAAGAACAAAGAAGAACTACAACAGAGGAACCGCCTTGGGACGACCACTGTTATCTAGCACATAATCCGTTTGCTGTCATCAGTGTTGACAGTATCAATATAACCAAAGTGAAATATAACAATAACTCTTTTATATGGTTATTTTCTAACAGATTCTTGTAATCTTCATCGCCTTGGCTGTAACTGGTGTCAACACTTGGAGTTTTACCAAACTGAAACACGACTTTGACTCTCGTGATTATTTACCGTCCGATTCCTACTCCTTAAAATATGTTGATGCCGACAGAAAATATTTTCCTGAAGATGGAACATTTGTTCTTGTATACTGTGGTAAGCGTCACATTTGTTGTTACAGTCAAAAGTATATTGGCAGTCTACAAATATCCTCTCATATTCATGATTTCGAGTGTGTTTCCGGATTACCGTCAAAAAGATTTCATTAAATTGAATGATATAAGAAATCAAGTAATGTGATGTTCGAGTTACTTTGTACAGAAGATATGTAAAAGGTCTAAACATGTAAATATAGGATTTACATCTTTGCAGCTTCTAGATTAGTTTGAAGCAAACGAATCTCCTTAATTAACTTTTTTCATTGTATGTTTGCTCAATTGAATGTCATGTTTGTGCGGAATCTATTGGTGAAAATTCAATTAAAGTATTCCAAATACTATCAGAGTTATTGAGATTTCAACGTTTTGCTCAATATCATTGCATTTATATTCATGAGGAACCAATGCTATCTTTGGCTCTTATGAATAATTTTAAACATGTTAAGAAAGAAATTTTGAAATAGTCAGAGGGTGCAGGGACATACTGTGACAGTAAACTCGCCAATACCGTCCATTGCATTTGTATACCCAATAAAATCTTCGCATAATTTAGTCATCAATATCGTATTTTATTGATGAAAACGAAATGATATCAAGTTTGAAAAAAATCCAAGGTATCTCAGTGAACTTTTGATATCTGGAACCTTAAGAAAACAAGTGCATAACAACCTCTTGATAGTCCCGATTCTTATGTTAGAATGAAATCTATTATCATTAATGTATCTTCTTACATGCACTAAATGTAGTATTTCTTCGTGATTAAACGCTTGGGATTTAACCCTTAATGCGCCAATCACATATACAGAAGATGCCATTTTCATTTTGTTTATATTTTATAAAGAAAATAAATCTTGACAGATTACATTAAACATATTTTATTGCAACAATAGTCAAAGGGATTGGACACAAGTTACTTGTAACGTCGGATAGTCGTTTCCCAAATGCATTTTAACAACGTTTTCTAACAAAAGTCTTGACATTTCATGTAAAGCATCTGGATGACAAACATACTATTCACTTGAAATGTCAAGACTTATTTTCTCTAAAAAAATAGCATTTCGTGTGCTAGAAATGTTACTGGCGCTTTAAGAGTTACCCTAATAAGCCTAAGTATTGGGACATATAGGCCTTGCAAACAGTGTAGACCCAGATCAGAGGCCACAGAACGTGGCGTCTGATCATGGTATGCACTGTTTGCTATACATACAGCTATATTTTAGACACATCAACAGGTAGTAGAATGGACTATTTGAAATTTTAGGACAAGTATGGTAAGTAGATAAGGCATTTCAATACGTATGGTAAATACGGTAAAACATGTAATTTCAGATGAATTAGATTACTATGGCAATCGCGACAGATTGGAAGACCTCAAGGAGGGTTTGTCAGACATGACATCAGTGCAGTCTGGATCAGTGGATTTCTGGCTGTCTGGTTACACTGCCTGGCTGAACACATCGCAAGACGTAAATTCCACACTATATCTGAATGAAGGTGACTTGAATCTACATACAACTTGCTTATTCTCCATTTATATCCTATTTCTTTGTTGATCATCTATTGACTTAGGAAAACAAAGGTCAAGAGAAAAGTCCAGGGAGTGCCACAATTACAAGCCACAGCCCTTCTCAGACACCAAGAGGAAGAGAAAACAGACAAAACCAAACAAGCGCAAATCGAACAAGCGTACGAAAAGCACTAAGATAGGCTCACATTTCCCCAAGCGAGGTAATCGCAATGCTAAAGGACTGAAAAACACAGGAACCAAATGACACAAGGCAAAAATGTAAACAAATCGCCTCGTAGAATAAACCAAAGCAACAAAGAGTAAGACTAACACCGGGCTCCCCGCCTTAGAACGGTCAGTAGAATAAACCACTGAGGGTGGTGTTTGGTGGGGGTGGGTGAAAAAAACAAGAAAAAAAAAAAGAAAAAAAAAAAAAAAAAAAAACAGTTTAAGCACACGCCACCTTCAACGGCCGGCTGTTTGACCATTTCAATACGGCATAGTTGTTACAGTTCCTCTTCGTTTGTTCGTTCTGTCCTCTTTTATTCGTTCTGTTTTCGACGGAGGTATGCTTTGTGTTTTGATTTGGGCCGTGCCTTGAGAAAACGTGTCTTTGGGCAAATGCGGACAGCGAAGGCCCAGATCAGCCTGCGCATCTGCGCAGTCTGATCAGTGCCTTCGCTGCCCGCTAACAGAATTATTGGAAACTCTAGAATGTATCAACGCTAAGAAAATGCCCGGATGAGATTTTGCGCATGCGTAGGATGAATCGGTGCATTTTACGCATGCTTGAAGACATCTTTTCGCTTGGCGCCGCCCATTTTATGTACTTAAACCCTTATCCGTGCTTTTGGGAGGTTGTGGTCCGTGATTATGGCCTTCATGGGTATCTCTTTGTTTATTTTTTTACCTTACTTTACACTAGACCCGGCTGTTTGAGTAAAGTAAATAAGTGCACTAAGAAACTGATACAATCAGATCCGCATCAAGTTCCCAACATCAAAGGGAAAGACAAACAAATACAATTCAACAGCCACAAGAAAACGGATGACAAGCAGAGTTGGCAACCCTTTCCCAAAAAGTATGTGAGTGTGCATATATCACACATACGTATACGTAACAAATTATAGCGGTTGCGAACAGTTGAACTCATGCATATCGGGTGCATTATATACATGTACAACTGTACGCATATGTAACACATGGCATTGTTGATGCGTTATGTTTGCATATGTGACATGTTGACATTTAGTGTGACGCTTCGTATGATATGTACGAACCATACACATATGTAACACCTGTGCATTTCTTGAGGTAGAGGGCACTATATCGGAAAAGTTTACTGTGACCGATTGTTTCTTAGTATGCATATTTTATTTGACACACGGCCCTACTTACAAAGCCACTGTTTTGCATCAATATAGCACAAACTTTTAAGTTTAATGTAATATGTAGCGTGTATTACTATAAAAGTTTCTAGTTGTTCGTGTTTGATATATATATATATATATATATATATATATATATATATATATATATATATATATATATATATATATATATATATATATATATATATATATATATATATTAAGCATGTATACAAATATATTGCAACCATTAGATATGTAGGTTTCGCACGGCTCCTCAAGTCAATAAAGCTGTTTGCCTATAACTGAATTTTCTAATTGAAAAAAAAAAAACATCTTTGGTAATGTTATTTTTGCCTTATGTAAGGATATAGTAGGACCTTCATGCGAATCGCAGCTGAAACATCTAAGGATCGGTGTCCGAGTCCCCCTTTTTGCTGTCGGTCTCATATATAATGGTCGAAAACGTTTTTCACGAGGGCGGCACCCACACAAAGGAAGTCCATCGCATATCCCTCAGTCGCAAACTTAGACCCTAACGACCCCTACTTTGAGCCTATGTAAATAATGTTAACTGTATAATGGTCTACCCATCACACCGTTCGCTCTTATATTCTACAAGACCATGTTCTGATTTTTAGCTCGCCTGGACGAAGTCCAGGAAGAGCTATTGCACTGCCCAGGGCGTCGGCGTCAGCGTATACATTAACGTTAAAGTTTTTAAGAGCTTCTTTTTTCCAGACCATTTGATAAATTTGGTTCATATTTGGTATGGTGATAGATATTGTTTTATTCAGCAATACCCGAGCCCATTACCTCAATGTCAAGGTCAGATCAAGGTCATGAACTTAGAATTTTTTTTTATGTTAAAGTTCTTTAAGAGCTCATAGTTTCCAAACTGTATGATGGATTTTGTTCATATTTGTTATGATGATAGACACAGTTCCAAAGTTTTATTTAACAATACCCTGCCCATGTCTATGACCTCAAGGTCAAGGTCACAGTCTTATTTTTTTATATTAAAATTTTAGAGCTCATATTTTCCAAACCATATGATGGATTTTGTTCATATTTGGTATGATGATAGATACATGTCAAAAGTTTTATTCAGCAATACCTCTGCTCAGGCCCATGGGCTCAAGGTCAAAGTTAAGGTCTTAGAATTTTTATGTTAAAGTGTTTTAAGAGCTCATATTTTCCAAACCATAGGATAGATGTAGTTCATATTTGGAATGATAATAGATACAGGTCCAGATTTTTATTCATCATCATCCCCACCCATGCCTTTGACCTCAAGGTTAAGGTCACAGACTTAGAAATTTTATATTTGACCTCTGATAATGTCAGATTCATGGCAACAAATGACCAAACCATAGCACAAGAAATCCTATCAAGAGCTAAATTGCATAACATTTCGTCTTACCTTAACGAGCCTAAGTATTGGGGCAGATAGGCCTAAGCAAAGTGCAGACCCAGATCAGACTGGTCCTAAAGAGCACCCTGACACTCCAGTATCACCCCATATCCTGGAGAGAGCTACGCTGTCTGCTGACAGCTCTTGTTCTCCATGCCCCTCCCAATTCAAACGCCATAACCTCTTTGACCCCTACTGTAGTTATCATTCCACTTCCTTTGATATTCTGTGTATTTACCATCCAGTTGTTTTTAACATTTTCAAAAATCAAAAGAATGTTTGACACCAATTGGTGATTCATGTCTTGGACCCCTTATTTAAATGCAAACGTGATTTTATACTATATATAGAAATGACAATTGCTCGACTTTTGCACATGTTTATCAGCAGCGTGGCAAACAGTTTGGAGACTGATCAGACGCCGAGTTACTGGGCGTCAGATCTGTCTGCAAATAGTTGGCCTCCTACGGTAATAGTGTAAAAGGACTAACGCATTAGTTGGGAGAAAATAGCGTCCCTACCACTTATTGTGTATAATTTCTATTCCGTATCAAAACACACAATCCAACTGCATCGATTTTTCGTTGCAATTCTATAAGCATTACGAAAACATGCCTATTCAAATATACTGAAAATTTCACCACGAAAAAATGAAAATTTTCAGATAAAAAATTCTGATATTTTTCATATTTCTGCTCAAAATATATATTGTGGGTACTCGTTAGAACCACCTCGACGAGGCGGTTCTAACGAGTACCCACAATCTATGTTTTTGAAGAGGAATAAGAAAAATAATGTATACCCCTATAAATCCCAGTTTTATTATATAAAAGTGGGGTTTAAGGGGGTCGAAATTATATAGGCATGTATTCGTGATGGATACGAAGATTTTATATTGTTTGGATATGTGCAAAATTCGACATGTGACGCTGATGCTTATACACATAAGTAACTATGAGATATACGTACTACTACATACAGTATGTAAATAATTGAAACCGACTTGGAACGGCTTTTAGAAAACTACTGGAGGGAAAGCCAATTTACTCGTGCGAGACCTCACCCTTAATTCTGAATCAGCTACAAATAACAAACATACGATGTTGGGTCCGCATATGGTCAGTGCAGTTTATACATGCACAGAGTCTATTCAGTCTTCGCTGTCTGTCTGAAGAAACCTTGAGGTTTTTTATGGGGTATCCAATGAGCTAAGCCTTGGATAGGCGCACAGGCAGGCAGATACGTTTGTTCATGTTGTGGCTCATATTTCAAGGACATGTGTTGCCTGCGCGCCTGTTTTTTTTGTACTTGTAGTTTATGCTGTGTGGGTTAATGGTATTAGAGGAACTAACAAACCTTGTATCTGTAACAGAAAATGTTTAACTTTTTAAACTGGTATCATGCTTTACTAAATACACACATTACATTTTTAACTACAAAGTAGTTACATGTAGACCTTTTTATTTGCTTAAACATATAATATACCGACTCCTGTTGATTGCATCTTGTTTAGCGTACGCCGATAAAAAAACGACACAAACCAGATCATCTATAGGCTCTGTTACTCCATGAACATGCAGGTGACGTGGCTAATGTTCAAAAAGAATGTTGCGATGTCCGGACGCTGGTTGATTTCTAATACTAATAAGAATTCCGCGGAAGGCGTCATCGCACCTGCCGGGGCAAAAGTCACAGGTGCAACAATCAGAATGTGGTTATTAAATAAGTTTATTTCATTCTTAGCAGTGCTTAGTTGGAAAACTGGGCTAAAAAAATGTAGACAAAGTGCCTAGTGGGGCACATATATTCCAGGCCAGTGCCATTCCCTCTAATGGTTATATCTTCAGCACTGGCTTTTCGTATTATACAGCCCAATGATAATGGAACGTAGACGTAAAATGTGTAAAAGTCACTGGAGCGTGAAATATAGGTCAAGGTCACAGGTCAAGGTACCTGCTAATTCAGTACATCAAGGAGAAGCACTATGCAAGGTATGGTGGTTGTAGGCCTTATAGTTGAAGAGTTATCAAACATCAACGTAAAATGTGTCAAATATAGGTCAAGGTCACCGGGTCAGGGTACCTGCCAAGCCAGTGCAATGAGGTAAAGCACTATGCAAGGTTTAGTGGTAGTAGCTTATATTTGAGGAGATACCAAACATCAACATAAAATGTGTCAAAGTCAATGGAGTGCAAAATATAGGTCAAGGCCACCAGGTCAAGGTACCTGCCAAGTCAGTACATCGAGAAGAAGCACTATATAAGATTTGGTGGTTGAAGGCCTTACAGTTGAAGACATATTGAAGGGTCAGGTAAAAGGTGTAAAAGTCAATGGAGCACGAAATATAGGTCAAGGTCACCCAGTCAAGGTACCTGCTGAGTCCGTACATTGAGGAGAAGCACTATGCGAGGTTTGATTGTTGTAGGACTTATAGTTGAGGAGATATTGAACGTCGACGTAAAATGTGTAAAAGGCACTGAAGCGCAAAATATAGGTCAAGGTCACCGGGTCAAGATACCTGCCAAGTCAGTACATCTAGGAGAGGCACTATGCAAGGTTTGGTGGCTAGAAGTCTTACACTTAAGGAGATCTGGAACGTTGACATAAATTATGTCAAAGTCACTGCAGCCAAAATATAGGTCAAGGTCACCAGGTCAAGGTATCTGCCGAGTCAGTACATTGAGAAGAAGCACTTTGCAAGGTTTGATGGTTGTAGGCCTTATAGTTGAGGACATATCAAACGTCGACGCAAAATGTGTCAAAGTCACTGGAGCGCAAAATATAGGTCAAGGTCACTGGGTCAAGGTATCTGCCGAGTCAGTACATCTAGGAGAAGCACTATGCAACATTTGGTAGTTGTACGCCTTATAGTTGAGAAGATCTGGAATGTCAACGTAAATTATGTCAAAGTCAATGGAGCGCAAAATATAGGTCAAGGTCACTGGGTCAATGTACCTGCCAAGTCTGGAGGTCAGGGAGATGTGTCATGCAAGGTATGATGGTTGTTGTAGAATTGTAGTTGATTAGAATACTAACTTTGACGTAAATGTCGAACTTCGACATAACAGAACTGTTAACAGACAGACAGACGGACGAACGGACAGACGAATGGAAAAGCGGGCACCTATGTCGCAAAGTCAGGAGTTCAGGGAGATGTTTCATACAAGGTTTGATGGTTGTTTAGTCTTGTAGTTGATCAGAATACTAACTTTGACATAAATGTCGAACTTCGACATAATGTTGACAGACGGACGGACGAACGGACAGACGAACAGAAAAGCGGACGCCTATGTCCCAAAGTCAGGAGGTCAGGGAGATGTTTCACGCAAGGTTTGATGGCTGTTTAGTCTTGTAGTTGATTAGAATACTAACTTTGACATAAATGTCGAACTTCGACATAAATGTTGACAGACGGACGGACGGACGGACGGACGGACAGAAAATCGGACGCCTATATCGCACCCTGCTACAAGCAGGTGCGATAAAAATGAAAACGTCCTCTTCGATTGTTCGTTTACAGCCAAAAAAGAAAAATTTTACAACCAAAAAAGGAAAATTTTCAGATAAAAAACTAATTTTCATATTTCATCTCAAAACATAGATTGTCTGTACTCGTTAGAAATAACGAGTATCGACAATCTATGTTTTTTAGCATACTACGAAAAATAATGTATACCCCTGTTAACCCCATTTTACTATATAAAAGTGGAGTTTAAGGGGGTCAAAACTATATAGGCACGTTTTCGTGATGAGTACACGAATCTCAGTGGCGATGTTATTGTTGGGTTTGTAATGCGTAAAATTGCTACGGGCCCAGTCTTTACAATTACGTTGTTTACCTTTCTTTGCAGACAAGTTTCCGACTTCTTCGAAAATTTTCTATAGTCTTCTTCAGAAGTTTTTGTTTACTCGAGAAGGACAGGGATACATGCGCTATGTACAGCCAGATAACATTATGAACATTTCATATATTAAGGTAAGGTCAAAATTATCATTAAGCGCTATAATAATCATACCAAAATTAGGTGCCTTTCTGATTAAACTTTCATCGACGGCGCTACAATATAGGTGAAGATACCCAGGAAATGCCGCAGTCACGAAACACAGCCCTACCGAGGCACCACAGGCAGAAGAGATGAGGAACAATTAAGGATACAATAAACGCCACACATGAAATCGCAGACGCACAAACAAAGAAGAACAAGAACTGCAACAGAAGAATTGCCTTGGAATGGCCAGTAGAAAAAACAATTGGGGGTTAAACTAGTTTTACTCGCGTGAAATAAACTAGTTTTACTCGCGTGAAACCTCGCCCTTAATTCTGATGTAGTTCCTAATTATTACAAATGTATGTTCGGTCCGCATCGGGTCCTCTTCCGCATGTTTTAGAATCAGGGTACCAATGAGGTAGCGATGACTGGAACAAGCAAAAATATATTGGAGCCAAGGGATGTAACATTGAAATCGCAGCGCATCTCAAGATACCTGACGGAAATGAGAACATTACTCTATTTTCAGACGAAATGTATGAGCTCAGTAGTCTCAATAGTTAAAATCAGCAAACTATAGAAAAATTTCCTTTTTTCAGTCATTTTGACATTGTTTACACCAAACGTTAAATCATTTGATACATCAAGTATCGCTTCAAAGCAAAGAGTCTTACAGAACATACAATGGGACGTATTATTACAATTTATAAATTAATATTCTTAGTTTGAACTATTTAAGCAACTGGAATCTCTTATTTGTAGGCATCCGCCCTTACATTTCGACATATCAAGTTCGAATCGTCCCAGAACCATATCAAGGCCATGGATGGCATACGAGATTTTATTGATAGCTTCACATTTACAGGTGGTGGAACATGCTTTGCCTACAATAATCGTCAGTATATGTTCAACGAAACAAATAAGGTACAACCATTCACTTGCTTTAGTCAGTTGCAATAGTGTACTCTTATCAGCGCCAGATGTCTTCAGAAATACTGTTTAAATGCCAAATACTACTGGTTCATAAACTTTTATGATGTACAACGGTACGAAGCAATAAGGAGTTTTTTTGGAATAGGTTTGAGATGTCCACAGAACATTGAGTCTGATATTTGCTAGAAGTATAGATATTTTAGATAAAATTAAAGATATCGAAATGGTTTATTTAAATATTGATTGTGGCTATCCCCGGTTCCCCCCATATTTACACTGATTGAAAAGGCATGTGACTAGTTAAAGAAGGGAAACTTCAGAAAGCCCATAGATCCGATCCGTACACCGTTTGTCTGGTAAGAGTATCACGTTTGCCATTTACATCCTACAAGGTGCAAATGTTACGTTGGGCGAACTGAAAAAAAAAAAAAAAAAAAAAAAAAAAAACCTGGATAACAAGTGAAGATGTGCCGATTGGTACAGGAGCTGATTTGCTCGTTAGAAACTTTTTGATGATTTAAGTAAAGTTTTACTGTGCCCGAATGTCGACTTAAAGACATAAAATAAGGTATGTCTCGGTCATTAGTCTTATCACTGATAAGAGACTGGGTACAACAAAACATTGAATTATGGACAGCTATTGCCAAATATCTTCTTAATATATCATACACAATTATATCTTTCCTAAAAAGTATGTCATTTAGTACTGAAATTTTAAATACGGATATAACCACCTTTTTGTGCATTTACTCTCACATACATTTCCTAGTTTTACTTTTATGTATTTACGCTCATATTTCTATACACCTATTTTATATATCGATGCATAATATGAATTTTATTTTGCTAAAGGCGAACATTAACAAATTGTATTTAAAGCTCGTAGTAAAATGTCTGATAACAAATTGTTTGCTTATTCCTTTATTGGCAAGGGGTTATTATTTTCCTTCATTTAGGTGCTTCAGTCAGAACTGTACCGAAATCTATTGATAGCTGCTGTCTGTGTTTTTATAGTGACATTAATCCTCATTGCCAACCTCTGGACAAGCATACTAGTCTTCGTTTGTGTTGTTTTTACTGTGGTAAGTTTCTCATATACAATAATGAACTACTGGTTGTCGGTCATGCAGAATAAGTCTATTTAATCGTTTTTGTACTGTAACATTTATACATATACAAAGCTGCACTATTCATCTTCTGATATAATCTTACATATATTATGTAGATTGAAATAACTTGTCCAGTGTAACATTGCCTTCCTTTCTATTTTGGTTTTGTAACTAAATAAACATTTCTTTTGATTTTAAATTAACATTTATAATAATTTATTGAGAAGTACAGCTGCAGTAGAAATGCCAGCGTATCTATAGTGTATTGTAGCAGTAACACAATAACGTGTATATCAACATAGATTGCTTATACATGCTTTCGTGAATTGCAAAAGGAGCCGCAACGGGTGAAAACGTACCTTATGACATATGCGCCCAACGAAGACTCGAATCAGTCCACACGTCCGCACAGACTGACCACAGTCCTCGTTGTCCGCATAAAGAAACTTTGCATCCTTTGCTATCCAAAAGACGCACAGTCAAAATTTTGATCAGAATACGAGAATTTGCAGGCTGATCTCAATAATGAACGCATATTACGAAAACACGCCTATACAAATACATTGAGAATTTTACCACCAAAAAATGAAAATTTTCAGATAAAAATCCTGATATTTTTCATGTTTCTGCTCAAAACATAGATTTTGGGTACTCGTTAGAACCGCCTCGACGAGGCGGTTCTAACGAGTACCCACAATCTATGTTTTTGAGCAGAAATAAGAAAAATAATGTATACCCCTGTAAACCCCAGTTTTACTGTATAAAAGTGGGGTTTAAGGGGGTCAAAACTATATAGGCGTGTTTTAGTGATGACATGTCCGACGATACGTTTTCTGAAGTTTTTGTTCATAGATATTGATTGTATGTAGCAAAGAGGTTTTTCTTTGTAGTTTGACTGTAGCAAAGAGTTTTTTTTAATGTCATATATATATATACCCTTTGCATTTTATAGAAATGATTGTCTTATTACATTACAGATAGATGTTGCAGGAACACTGCAGTTTTGGGGTGTTACCATTGATACAGCTTCCAGTGTTTTACTCATCCTGTGTTTCGGTTTGGCCGTAGACTATTCTGCACATGTTGGCCATTCATTTATGACTGTTTTAGGAACCAAAAATGGTAAATATCAAATATAGATAATACAAAATGTCGAATTAAATCGAACGTGCTTTAAAATATACTAGTATAATATGAATTTTGTTCAAGAATTTAAGTAAGTAACCTCCTTCAATAAGGTATACTTCTATTGTTTGGTATAAAATAAGGGTATTAGACATTTGCATGGGAGACAACTATTAAAATTGTTTGGCCACTTTCTGACAAAGGGTCTGTACAATTTACTCGCATAGTGTTCAAATTCTTTCCGTCTAGAGTAGACTGTTTTTCAGAAAGGGCCTGGAGTGCAGTAAAGCAAACAGGAAATTACAAAAGTTGTCTCACTTAGCGGAAATGGCGAAAATATATACGAGAGCGTACCTAGTATAATGAGTCACCTTAAATTACTGTTACAAGTCTAATATGCAGACGGAAAGAGTGCATCTCCATTTTTTTTCAATGACCATAAAGCAAATGATTAATCAACATTGATTTACTTAGACGTTTTATGTTACTTTATATGCAAACAAGCATTACCATTTAGTGCTTTCTGATGGGTTTCTGCCATTGGTAGCTAACATAGCTTATATCATCATGTATCATATAGAAAATATAAGGAAACGTTTTGCATGAAATGTCACATACACGAAGCACAAGATACCACATTATAGTTGCAATTACAGAAATACAAATAAAGAATGCAGTAGAGAACGCTTGGAACCGACAGCTAAAGACAAAAAAAAAAAAAAAACTACTGGAGAGGCTTAAAATAGTTTTACTCGGTCAAAACGGTAACCTCACCCCTGTCTTTGATACTTTTTCTGTTTTTATTTCAGAGCGAACAAAACAGACACTTATTGTTATAGGTCCAGCAGTATTTAGTGGTGGTTTTAGCACATTCCTTGCCTTCTTGTTACTTGTAAATAGTACTAGTTATGGTTTTACCCTATTCTTTCGGGTGAGTTTAAATCACTTTTGTTTTCTTGCGTAAGATATGTAAAGACTGTTGAATTGCTGTGGAGAACAGCGAAGATCCAGAGCCTCTTGCGCATCTATTCTGTCGTGTTATAATTTTCAATATGCGTTGTATAATAATATCCAAATATCGTTATGTCGTAGAAACAGATACCGACATCTAGAGATAAAAACATATATTAAGATACCCAGGAAATCAGTATCTTCATTTGGTGTGTCCGGAATTCCAGAGACGCGTAGGAAATTACGTCTTCCGTATTGCTCGAGGGCGTCAGTCTCGAGTTTGCGTGTGTTGTTTGCTGATTCCAGTTCAGCCACTCTCTTCTCGAGTTTGGAACATCGCTCTTTGATGGTATTATTCTCGGTCACAACGTCGTTGATGTTCTTAGTGAGAGGCAGTGTAGCTTTTTTAACGGCTTCGAAAACTATGGTCTTCGTATCCGGCGTGTTGTCAGAAATGATAGTTTTTATTTCGGGAAGCATAAGCCCTCTGAGTTCATTGACTATCTGAACAATATCACTGGGATGCATAGGTTTGGAAAATACATGTATGTGAGATGGCGATCCTTGTTCGTCCGCAATATCCCCACCTGTATCAGTATCGTTCGTGGTATCGGCGGCGTCCCCGGCTGTTTCATCACGAGTTTTCTTTTCTAACTGGGGCTTGGGCGGTATTGGGGGCGATGTAGCATCTCTTTTTTCACCCTTGCCACCCAGTGTTGCGGATTGGTTTCCCTTAAAGTCAATCTTCGGTTTCACAACGGGCTCTTTGCCAGTAACTGGAGTCTTAGCATTCGTTGCAGCCATGACAAGATAATCAACTAAGGTTTAGTCTGCTAAGGTCCGTATCGTTAACTTGCATCGTTAACTTTGTTGTTGAGTATACTTGCATAATCACCGAGCGTAGGTCATATCAGAGTGGCGGGCATTCCATTGTTAACTTTAACAAATTCATCTATACAGTAACATTGCCCCAGGGGCCTGTTCAAGCGATTTCATTGGTTAAACTGTCTGATTTAATGGCGCACTACTCGTCAATTTTGATAATATAACTAAAAAAGTACCTCGATATAACTCCCATATTATCCAAGTATATCCTAAATTCGAATTATCGCACGAGTGTTAATAGTTTTAATGTTCCGACTCATATCAGATCATGTCAAAAAAAAAAAAAAAAAAAAAAAAAAAAAAAAGGGGCTGAAATCACATGTTTTTGGTAAAAGTTCCACCACACTAAAATTTCCACCCACCACTCACTCTAACAGAGATAGTATTGCCTACATGATGTTAATAGTGTTGACTGGGCTGTTAAACTCCAAACCAACATTGTACAAAATTTCAGAAAAACTAACAAGTGTATCCTTTAAGTCCTACCCATACATTTCCTAACAGTTGTCTGTCGGGTGATGCGTCTAAAATATATTGGCCGCCTTGTACACGGTGTATATCTTGATAAGAGCTAGCATTGTGGAGCATCTGATCTGGGTCTAAAGTTCAGGTTCAGACAGATTGATTAATTGAGTTGATGTTTAACGACCCAGTCAACCCATTAGGGTCATGCCGAGTCGGTCAGTTTACATAACCACACTTTTCCTGGTCAAGTTTAGTCCTCTATGCGGTTTACCAGTATTTGTGCACATGCTTTCACAAGAAACTCACATCTGCCCTTCTTTAATCAACGGAAGGGAGATAATGACCGTAAATATATTTCATGATCAATCTCTATGAAAGTATTGCCGGACCCGGCGCGGATCGAACTTCTGACCTCCTGATCATCAGTCGAATACAACCGGGGCTGGCTTAGGTTCAGAGAGACTTTCTTGTAAAAGTGTTTTTAAACGAACGTAATATTTGGACATTAATTCAGAATGACTGCGAAAACTTAAAAAATGTTTTACGTAGTTTATGATAACGGTACCCTTGCTTAAGAAGTTTAGCAGTTCAAATTTATTGCGAATATTAAAACCATTAAATTGACTAGATGCTCTAGCAAACCGAATTAACTGAGATAAAATATACACCAAAGAATGTATATATACATCAAACATTGTCAGTCTGTAGAGTAAAATAACAGACAACGCCAGAAACAAGCTTTAGAATGATCAGTAGTAAAAACTATCAGGGGGTTAAATCGGCTTAGGTCGGCATCCTCAAAGAGTCTGAGACCCGTGCAATTAAAGAAGACCTAGCTATCAATCACGTTTATTAAAACAATCTGAGTGTTTTATCAGAGTTACGTCCTGAAAATTTACCCGTTCCCTTTAAGGCAACAAAAGACGAACTCCAGTGGTATGATTAGTAGCATGGCTGCTCACTCTCTCTCTCTTTCTGTCTCTGTTTGTCTGTCTCTCTCTCTCTCTGTGCGTGTGTTTAGAAGGGGTGAGTTCCGGAATTTGACAGGCGCTTTTCCTCCCCCGCATCTCCGGTGCAGTTTTAACTATAAACAATTTAATAAAAAAGCACATCCTATCATAGGAAAATGAACTTTTGTCAAGAAAAATTGAGGACTCGATAACATTACGTCGTCAGAGCAAATGAAAACCGTCAGTAGGTCCAGGGTGGGCCCGATCAGTCGAATCGAAGAAAGAACGTTTCCTTCTACTGAACGTCAAATATATTGCATATGAATGTAAGACAGAAATGTATTTAGTGATAAGAGATGACAAAAGCTCCTAAAATTTTACGGATTAATTAATAATTGATAGTATATAATTTGGATGCTGTGCGACAGAATGTGTGCTGAGTGATTAGCTCAACCAAGGTTAAACTTTGCAACCCATTTTCATTGCACGACGGTGGGTCGAGCTGCAGAGTCAATGACGACTCCGTCATAAACAATTTCTAGAAGGCTTGTGTCTGAGCTGACTTGTCTGTGGTCGGGCTTACTATGGCTCTACTAGTTGTTGTCTTTTGCCTTTGCTTCTCGGTTTGTAACAGAGCCCTCTTCTTTGCTTGATCATAGTGCCGAGTAGTTAATGTTAATCTTTTTTTCTGCGTTGATTCACTGATGAGTTTGGGAACCCCTACGCGGATCGACACTGATATGTAGTTGGAACTTTACCAGAATTAAAGGCATGATATGGAAATCTATAAAACCAGCTTGAAGCCCCATATGATTATATTATTGATCGTTTCCAAAGCAGAATTCTGTTGCAGATGCTCTTCGTTTGGCCTTTATCTATGCGTTTGTTTGTTCTGATTTCAATGTAGTGCTGTTTGTATGTTGTCATTTCATACCACTAAACCCTTATCCTGGAAGAATAGCAGAATCGGTTTGACTAAGAAAGGAAAGACCACAATCTAATCTGCGATTGTGGTCTTCCCTTTTTTAGTCAAACCGAGGCTGCTAATTGGTAACTTTTTTATTTCATAAGGGTCATTTTTCAGACTACATTACACTTTCCAGATGTAGTGTTTGTAAAACGAAAGGTGGGGGAAGATGTTGAATGATACTTGGTTCATATAAATACCGGATACAGCCTTAAAGTCTGTCAGAAAGCTTGAATCTTACGCCGTTATTTTGCAGGCATTGCTGTGATAAGATTTTGCTAAAACGAATTTGAGTTAGAAAATAGAGTTATGATTCATGGATGAGCTAGACATTTCACGCGGATCCAACAAATATATGTTTTTACCACTCTGGAAGCTGAGTTCGAGAGTTGGGATCTCGTAAAACTAGCTTAGGTGCCCCCTCCCTCTCCTACCCTACCCCCCTCCCCCCCCCCCCCCCCCACGCCCCCACACACACACCCAAATCATACCCAGTTATCTATTACTGACCTTTTCAAGGCAGTACTATCATTGTGGTAATTTTCATTAAATTTTGTGTCACAAATGTTTTTCTTTTAACAATTATATAAATTAAAGATCTATTCAGTTAAGTTTGGGTATCAGAGTTACCACCTTTTGGAGAAAGAGTTGCTAACTGTGTTTGCCAGCTGTCTTTTTTGTGGCTGTTTAATTGTATCTGTTTGGCTTTCCCTTTTATGTTGAGAACTTAATGTGGATCTGATTGCATCAGTTCCTGAGTTCACTTATTTACTTAACCTCGCCTTAGCAATTGCTGCATGCCTGGTCAGTTTTGCGAACAACAGTAACAACTAAATATATTGAAATCAGTGCAATAATATTGGCTTTATAGCTTCTGTTGGTTTGTTATGGGAAGATATAGTTGAGTCGTTATGTGATTTGGAGCTTCAAGTGTTATTATATTAAGCCTTGGCTGCTGAACCCGGATAATCCCTGGCTTTACGAACAGTGTAGATCCAGATCGGAAGCCAACTGATATGGATCTACTTTGTTTGTCATTATGTATGTGAATTCGTAACAATAATCTGGATCAAGTAATCCGATTGGCTGAAAATTAGCAGTGGGCGTGGCATTTTAATTTATTTAGCTGACAGTTATGATTTTCTCTCGTTTCAGATTTTTACATCTGTGGTCGCTTTTGGTTTGTTCCATGGTTTAACATTTCTTCCGGTTGTGCTTAGTTTAATAGGACCTGCTCCTTATGGAACAAACATAACAGAAGATGAACTTAAAGCGTACACAGATATTTCTTATGCAAATGGCAGCGTAGCTTTAGAAGAGCTTAACAAATCAAAGACTTTTAATCAAAATGGTGGTATAGGTATTGCTGTATCTAGCTCCAACAGTCAAGTCAATGAGGGATTCGACCACATTTTAGAGAAAGAAGTTCCTTCAGTAAGTGATTATTTTAGTTTCAAAATGCTTTCCTAGGCCTTAACTATTGCGAATGGATATTAGAAATTGATTCAGTTTCTAGAAATAAAAAAGGGGTCACACGAATAACACATGGACAAAAACATGAAATAGCAGTAATATTGGTTGTTATCTGAGGACGTACATCCTTTTTAATCGAGAAAGTTTTTACTAAACCGATTGATATTTATGTTCGCATCATTATAATAATACACTGATTCCTATTACTTTGCTGCAATATGAATACTAACAAACTAGACAGTATACGTAACTCCAAAGAAGTCTGCCACGTTATAGTGTTGGCAGAAGATTACCTATCATGCTCTATAAACCAAATAACAAGATACTTCAGTAAAATCAATTTCGTGCTTGTTTGTAAATTATGAATTATGTAACTGCAAAAATATAAAACTCAAATGCAAACATGAATTATCTCAACATCAACTTTTTAGTTTAATGTTATCGATAAAATTAATACATAGAAACGCGCGTATGTTCACACTTTAGTAGACAGTTATATTTTGCTTTAAAACACATTTGTATCACGGTTTATCTAGCGCGTCAATGCGAAAATATAACCATCAAACGAAATCGCCCTTAAGATTACAGACTACCATTGATATTCCTTTTATATTATACACATTTTTGCAAATGTTCTGAATCCCACGACCTTTTTTTTTTAAATTAAAAATAGTCAATACTTAGTAGTTGCCTTACAGCACCCCTCTAAAATCTTCAAAACAACAAACGGAATAGTATGTTACTTGTCATCATCACGAAAACATACCTATATAATTTTGACCCCCTTAAACCCCACTTTTATATAGTAAAACTGGGTTTACAGGGGTATACATTATTTTTCTTATTTGTGCTCAAATACATAGATTGTGGGTACTCGTTAGAACCGCCTCGGCGAGGCGGTTCTAACGAGTACCCACAATCTATGTTTTGAGCAGAAATATGATAAATATCAGAATTTATCTGAAAACTTTCAGTTTTTGGTGGTGAAATTTCAATATATTTTGAGTTTTTTATCTGAAAAAATTTCAGTTTTTGCAGGTGAAATTTTCTATATATTTGAATAGGGGTGTTTTCGTAATGTGATTCTTTCTAGGCAAAATGGACGATGTAGACTATCAGCATACCTGAAACAATGATACGAAAACAAACTTTAAACTTACAATATATATAAAATGTGCTTCCTTTGGTGTTGAGTTTATTAAAGCTACACCTATGACCAAGTGTATTGGTGTTCAAAGAACGCTATCAGTATGGTAAGGCTTAATTGTCTGATTTTAATATGTAGTAAAACTTCAATAGCTCGAATACCGATGGCTCGATTACCGTGGCTGATTCGAACTCGTTTTTGTGGCCCAAGAAACTTTTTTCTGATAGCTCAAGAAAACAAATAATTATGGATATTTTATAGACATTTTCTTATTTTATAATGAAAATGTACATTGTGTGTACTAATAAGAATTGGCTTATCGAGGCGATTCTAATGTGTACACTCAACATACCATTATTTTATGGAAGATCGAAATGATGTCTCTAAATTGCCTCCTGACCTGGCGCTATGGTTAACCCTCAGTGGCTGGAACTACTAGAACAAAGTTCCATGGTCCCAATGATGTTCGAGCCATTTAAGTGGGACTGTTTAAATTTACAAGCATAAAAATATATCTTTCAGCAATCACCGTAAGCAAAGGTACGTCGATGTTTCCCAGTGCAACTTCACAGTTTTATAACTATTAAAATGCAGTCAGTATCAGGCATGGTGTTGTTGTGAAAATGTGTACTGTAGTTGTGTTTATAATTATCTGTTATTAGTTTACCTCTTTTAATGACTATAATGATGTCGCATGTTGCCATGTCACTTGTACTTGTTAACCTCCCTAATAAACCAAGCTGCAATGTGACAAAACGTACCTTCTGACATGTGCGCCCAATGAAGATTCAAATCAGTATGCGCATGCGCGCACTCATCAGAGACTTCGTTATCCGCATGAAGAAACATTGCATCGTTTTTGATTGCGCAGGCTGATCTGAATCCTCGCTAGGCCGTAAATGTCCGAAGGTACGTTTTCTCACATTGTGGATTACTCATGTGGTAGTACTCCCAATAACAATAGGTCATTACGAAACCAAGCCAATTCAAATATACTTAATTTTACCACCAAAATATGAAAAATTTCAGATAAAAAATCTGATATTTTTCATATTTCTGCACAAAACAGAGATTGTGGGTACTCGTTAAAACCGCCTCGGCGAAGCGGTTCTAACGAGTACCCACAATCTATGTTTTTGAGCAGAAATAAGAAAAAAAATAATGTATACCCCTGTAAACCCCAGTATTAGTATATAAAAGTGGGTTTCAGGAGGTCAGCATTATAGAGGCATGTTTTCGTGATGCATTCTTAAAGAATATGCATTGCATTCAGTAGTTGTATTTGTTTGATCAAAGTATTTTGGTGGGTAGGTGGCATGTGGTCTGCATTAAACATCACATAATTATTTCTACCATGCACTATATGTTATCCCTTTGTTGGAAATATGTGAGAATACCCAGGAAAGCCAAAATCAGACCCCGAGGTTATAAAACTATTTTCATGCTCAATTCAACTGAGCATAAAATTTCACTTGGTCATAAAAATAAAAATTCCAAAAATTAAAACTTTTTTCATGCTCAGCTCAGCTGAGCATGCTCAGCTGAGTTGAACATGAAAGAAGTTTTAAAACATTGTCTGTATTTTAATATTTATAAACAAAATAAATTTCATGCTTAGCTGAGTTGAGCATGAAAAAAAAGTTTTATAATCTCGGGGCCAGGAAACGCAGCCTTCCTGAGGCAACAAAAAAAAAGAAGAAGAGATATGGAACAATGAATGATAAAACCGACGCCACAGATGAAACCACCAACGCACAAACAATAGATACCTGCAACAGAAGAACCGCCTTAGAATGGTCAGTAGAAAAAAAAAACTGGGTATAGGGGTTGGGGCTTAAATCATTTTACCTCACCCTTAATTCTGATTAAAGAATTATGAAGTATCAGGATCGAAAGAGGTACATTGTATAAATCAATTCTTGTGTATTTAGTGATGTACAGATACTGTAAAACTGCAAATACTCGAACACCGATGACTTGTTTACCGTGGCTGATTCGAACTCGTTTTTGTGTATCTAGGAAATGCTTCCGATATCTTGAGATATTTAGGGCTGTTTGGGGATTATGTCTTATTTTATCATGAACGTGTGTGGGTTTTTTTTGTGTTTTTTGTCTACTCATTAGAATCGCCTCATCGAAGTAAGGAGTACACTCCGCATACCATTATTTTGTTTACGATCGAAAATTCATCTCTAATATCCCTACTTGCCTCGCAGTGTCTCAAACTGCCCATAACTAGACCAAATTTCCATAGTCCCACAGATGTTCGAGCCACTGAAGTGTGACTGTAATATGGTTTCTATTATTCATTCTCCACACACTTTGTATAGAATTCGTACAGGAAATTGTCACCGAAATGCACAGCAACCCTTGTACAGCACAGACCACGAGAATAGCACGATTATTGAGAGATGACATTTGTGGAGAGACAGACGTGTACACAAACCATTGTTGACATCCCTACACGTATATATGAAATATAATGGCAAGAAAATTTGAACTGCAACGTTAAAAAACATACCTTCGAACATGTGCATGAAGCGAAGATTCAGATCAGCGGTAGGCTAATCAGAATCTTTACTAAGAGGATTTTGGATAGCCAAGGATGCATTACGAAAACATGCCTATTCAAATACGAGACCCTCGTATATAGACAATTTCACCTCCAAAATCTGAAAATTTTCAGATAAAAAACTGATATTTTTCATATTTATGCTCAAAGCATAGATTGTTGGTACTCGTTAGAACCGCCTCGGTGAGGCGGTTCTAACGAGTACCCACAATCTATGTTTTTGAGCAGAAATAAGAAAAATATCAGTTTTTTATATATATACACAAGAAATTTATTTATATTTATAAATAAGAAAAAAAATGTATACCCCTGTAAACCCCAGTTTTACTATATAAAAGTGGGTTTTAAGGGGGTCAAAATTATATAGGCATGTTTTCGTGATGGAAAATTTCTTCACGCGGACAACAAAGACTGATCACACTGCGCGGATGAACATATTGATTTTGAGTCTTCGTTAGGTGCACATGTTTAAATGTACATTCTCTCATGCTGCGGCTAATTTAAAAATTACATACAGTAGAATAAAATTTCTACACTGCAAAAGGCTGAAAGAAGTGACAAACAAATTAATGGTACTTCACAAACATATAAAATCTCAACAATTTGCCTGACTATACCTAGGTTTTTATTGATCAAGCAAAATATAGTAGTTTTCCTACTGACTGTTCAAAAGTGGTACCTCTGTTGCAGTTTTTCTTGATTTCATATATGGCGTTTGTTTTGTCATTGTTTGTTCCTCGTCTCATCCTCTCATTACGAAACACGCCTATTCAAATGTATTGAAAATTTTACAACCGAAAAAGGAAAATTTTCAGACAAAATATCTAATATTTTTTAAATTCCTGCTCAAAACATGGATTGTGGGTACTCGTTAGAACCGTCTTGGCGAGGCGGTTCTAACGAGTACCCACAATCTATGTTTTTGAGAGAAATAAGAAAAATAATGTATATTCCTGTAAACCCCAGTTTTACTATATAAAATCGGGGTATAAGGGGGTCAAAATTATATAGGCATGTTTGCCTGATGTTTTGATGCTTCGGGAAGGCTGTACTTCGTGACTGTGACATTTCCTGGGTATCTTCACTTACATTTCAAATTGGCGTTTTATGTTGACTTACATGTACTCGTTACAAGTAGATAGGTTACATGAAAAAAAAAATATGTAACGACATGAAAGTTCTGCCTGTTAATTCAATATTAGTTGATACAAATGCTTCCCTATTTAATTGCATGACGGTTAGTTCACAGTGTGGGACTTGAATTGTACAGTGTTTGGGATTGTGTGTGACGAGATTCTGTACAGTGTCGGTCTGTCAATTGGATATAAACAATGTGTTTACCCGATAAGTAAAGCTGGTGCCTTTTCATTTATTTTGATAGTTATCTTAGAATCTTGTTATCCAGTTGTATTTGTAAGAGCGTTCTGTACGTTCCTTAGAGTAATGGGAAACGTGCGAAAATTGAAATGATATTTGACCACAGTTTTATCGCATAAGCGTGCATGCAAGTGTTCTTTCCCGATAAAAAAGTATGTTCGTGTAGACTTTTTCTTTGTTTATTACCGGGTTCCAAGATGTGACACCAAAAGCGATTAAAGTATCAAAATTCATCTTTGGTCAAATAGTCGCATATTCCTCCAAATAAACATCTTTGTGTCATATTTCCTTTTTCGTTCTCCTTAATAAACCACAGGTCTTTCAAGTCACTGTACAAAATAAACTATCGTAGATCTCAGGCGACAGTACAACCCCTGTTACAAGTGACTGTACAAATTTATTTTGTCGAAGCGCCATTTTAATCGAATGATAAGAAAGATTGCAGTTGACATTGTTACCAAACCTTGACTTGTTTTCACAAAAATATGAAAAACGAAACTGCTTGGACATTAGAACCACACTTTAATGCTGAGTAGTCCGATAAAAGGGCATTATTTTGGGACAAAAGTATTTGCATTTTAGCACGTTAAACTGATCAAGGCATCCCTATTGCTCTAAGGAAACTTCACAGCGCCAATATATAGGTGCCTTATATGGTATATAGATAAAAAAACAACAACAAATCATTACGAAAACATGCCTATTCAAATATACTGAAAATCTGACCACCAAAAAATGAAAATTTTCCGATGAAAAATACTGATATTTTTCATATTTTTGTTCAAAACATAGATTGTGGGTACTCGTTAGAACCGCCTCGCCGAGGCAGCTCTAAGGAGTACCCACCATCTATGTTTTTGAACAAAAGTAAGAAAAATAATGTATACCCCTGTAAACCCCAGTTTTACTATATAAAAGTGGAGTTTAAGGGGGGTCAGAATTAGGTATGTTTTCGTGATGGATTGGATATGAACATTGTATGGTAATTATCAAAATAAATGAATAAACACAAACTCTATTTACTGTTTATAGCCAAGTGACAGATCCTCATTGTACAGCATCTCTAGTCGCATACAATTCCAAACACTGTACAAGTCCACTCCCACACTGTGGAGTTAAGCCGTAGACTGAATAACGGAGCTTTCCTCCACCTGCGGCTGCTTGACGCAATAAGAGTAAACAAATTATGAATAGGTATATGATTTGAAAATACTTAGTTCCATTACGAAAGCACGCCTGTACAGATATTTTGAAAATTTCACCATCAAAAACCGAAAGTTTTCAGATAAAAATTCTGATGTTTTTCGTATATCTGCTCAAAACATAGATTGTATGTACTCATTAGTATCGCCTCGGCATAGATTGTGTGTATTCGTTAGAATCGCCTCGCCGATATTTTTTAGCAGAAATAAGAAAAAAAATGTATACCCCTGAAAACCCAAGTTTTACTATATAGAAGTGGGGTTTAAGGGGGCCAAAATTATATAGGCATGTTTTCGTGATGACTGGGCACATTTAAGAAAGCGTTGGATGCATTCTTTTTCAAATGGACAACAGAGACTCAGATCCGTGCAAGCTGATTTGATTTTTTGTTGGGCGCACATGTGAGAAGGTATGTTTTCTCACGTTGTTGCCCATATATTTAAACACTGATGTGCAACATGTGGAAATGGCCCTTGTATCTAATGCGACAAAAGAAGATCCAGATCAGCCAGTAATTCTGCTGTATTTTAGACATCTGTAGTCGTGGATTGGTTCTACAGTATGTGTTGATTCTATTTTAAGCGAGTTACGAAGATCAGATTGTGTAAATGCATTCGTTGCCCAAACATGCCATAAGGGTCCTTTAACAAAGTGCTCATTATTGATTTAAGAGGGGAGGCTACACTTTCAAGGGAGACAAGTATCAAACTCTTTTTGTCCACTTCTACAAAGGGGTCTATAAGGAGAGAATTAGCACCGCCCGACCCCCCCCCCCCACCCCCCCGGAAATTCTTTCCTTACAAAATAAAATTCTTTCCTTACAAAACAGACTCTTTTGCAGAAAGGGGCTTGGAGTCCAATTAAGTAAACTGGATGTCACAAAAATTGTGTACCTTGGCGAGAATGGCGAAAAGTCTATCAAATTTATCCATTCCAATTGAAACTTTATATTCGACAAACACGAAAAAGCACGAAAGAAATAATTATGTTTTATTTGGTGGGTAGTCTCCCCACAGAGCAGAAGTTCACTATAGCTCCGGATAAGACAGGTGTCCGCATGTTTTATTTTCTCTTATATGAAAATATATGTTGTGGGTACGCATTAGAAGTTTTCATGGAGAAATAAAAATATCAGTACTTTTCGGTTGAAAAAAGAAAAGTGCGTTATCTGGTGCTATGTATCGGAAACCATTCGTGAAAACGTTCATGTCCGGACTTGCACGAACATTCGAAGCTTGTATGATTCGGAGTTTTTCGGCTCAAACACTGTCGAGCCGGTCAGTTAACCTACTCACACTTTTTCCAGGGCAAGGTTAGTCCTCTAAGTACTTGAACACATACTTAAACTAACAAATGTCCTTCTTGAATCAGCGGAAGAGGGAAAATGACCGTAGAAATGATTTCTTGATTCGAACTTACGACCCTGGCAGTCAGACGCGCTACCGACTGCACCTAGGAGCCCGGCTACATCCGAAGTAATGTCAAACCTCTTTATACCGACACTCGATACAACGACAGAATTCGTTATAATGATAATTTGAAACCTTCGTTGAAGAGGTGACAGTTAATCAGAAACTATGCAAAAATATTGTATCTAGTACTTCAAAAAATACATTTTGGATATGTGTTCGAATCGCCTCGCAGACGCGATTCTAACAAATATAAAAAGAAACCTGTTCTCTGAGGACATAAGAATAAGTGAGTATCTTTCTTACATATTGTTCAGTTCATAAAGGACTCATTACAACAACAAATTCATTTTAACGGCACTATCTTTGCAAACAAATACTGTCGTTGTAACGAGGGTTTATTGTAACACCATTTCATTTCTTTTACAGTCCTCCGACAGGTCAGCGTTTTACTACGAGCAGCTGTCAAATGGAACAATGGTTCAAATACCGACTCCAGATTACAGTCCAGTTCCTACCTTAAAAAGATTAACAAACGGGTCGGTCATCCCTGACCCTCCGCCAGACTATACCATGACTGCCAGATCTAAATCAAAGAACCTCAATCTTTAAAGGGGAACGCACCCTTAAAAGGCATTGTGCTTTAAAGTAAAGAACTTTACAAACAATGAATTTTGACACAAATTTGATCAAAATCGGGGGAAAAATAAGTGTTATAGACAATTGAATATTTTAACATTGGTGGAATGGGCATCAAAATCGGGGGAGAAAATAAGTAAGTTATAGACAATATTTTAACATTGGTGGAATGGGCGCCGCCATTTTGAATATTTAATGAGGTTTCATTAAAATTAAAAATTCGTTTCATAAAGGTAGTTATTCTAATAAAGTTGATTTATTTGGGGAAACGATTGCATGTCACTAGAATTAAGAGGTTATAAAAAAATCTGTAGCATAATTATTCTTAAAAACCCTTTATAATTTGGTTTTACTTATTTAATTTGGGCTGTGTGACGTCACAAAGCCTACAATAAGGCGGCATCCATGATAACAGCTTCCTTATTTCTAGGCCGATTTTGAAAACGCTTGCCTCAAAATAAATGGTTTATTAAACACTTTACTCCAAGATATACTCACAACTTATATTGCGTTCCTCTTTAACAACTTGTCTAGTTAGAGAATTTTAGTAAACCCTAAAGCGTTAAGCGACTTTAAGCATACGATAATCTAAATTGATTGTGTTATTTTTTTTTTTTTTCAGAGAAAATAAGACTTGACATTTCATGTGAATCGTCTGCAAGGCAGACGATTCACATGAAATGTCAGTATTATTTTTTCAGAAAAATAAAAAAAGTATATATTTCAAAGTGTTCTCCCTCATGTAGTTATGATAAGCGCTTTAAGGATTAAGTTAATGGCATCTTATATTTCAGTCAGTGCTGGTGGTCCAGACAATTTATTTGTGGCATGCCATAGCAGCAAAGACCAGGTTATGAGCTTTGCTATTAGCTAACACAATCTAGATGTTGTGTGGTAAGCATATGACAGACATGGAATAGCCTTACTATTCTGCGTGGATGCATAGGCTAGTCTAGATCTTCGCTGTCTGTATATTCCATAATGGGACTGGATCCACTTGAATGTTTTGTTGTTGTTTTTCTTTTTGTTGTTCTTTTTTTTTTTCATTTTTTTTACAAGGGAAACAACTTTTGGGACAGATTGTGACTGGGTTACCGTCCCTGAAAGTATACCCATTCACCTTAAGGTACCTGGCCCCGAGGTTATAAAACTTTTTTTTTGTGCTCAACTCAGCTGAGCATGAAATTTGTCATGCTAATATGTCAAATTACTAACAATTGCAAATTCTTTCTTGATAAACATAGCTGAAAATGAAAATTTCTCTGCTAATAAGTATGAAAATGGCAACTATTGTTGGCATTTTCATATTTATTAGCAAAGAAAATTTCATGCTCAGAATGAGTTGAGCATGAAAAAAGTTTTTTTTAACTTCGGGACCATGTCTTGGCTGCCACCCATATTGTTTTGAAAACATATCACTGTGATAGTGTGAAAGGTTTATGAATGCTTCCTGATATATTTAAGCAAATATGCATCAAATAAATACTATATCAATGCTTTGAGCAGAAATAAGACCAATAATATATGGCCTTAGAAACCCCAGTTTTACTATATAAAAGTGGGGTTTAAGGGGGTCAACATTATACAAGCATGTTTTCGCGTTGGAAGACTCAGATCAACGCACATCCGCGCAGTCTGATCAGTCTTCACTGGGCACTCTGCACAGAATTTGTACAGTCACTGCAACCATTTTGATTGCTGAAATAAACATTTATAATATGGGCCGCGCCAAGTGAAAATAGGTCGTCGAGCATGCGCTAAATGCACAGATTCAGATTCATCCCACGCATGCGCAAAATCTCATCCGGGCATTATTCTCAATTGATACATTCTATAGTGTCTAATGATTCTGTTAGCGGACAGCGAAGGCCCTGATCAGACTGCGCAGATGCGCAGGCTGATCTTGGCCCACGCTGTCCGCATATGCCTAAAGACACGTTTTCGCATGGCGCGACCCATATATGAAATGTAATGAAATATAAAATCTGTACAGTTTCATTTTACAGGGGAACACTAAAGTGCAACAGAAGTGCTTTAATCATTCCGCACTTTTAGAATTGCAAGATAGTCTCAGATTCATTTATTGTTGATTAGTTAAGTGCTTTACATACGAATTCCTGGACACTGGTATGTTTTGTTGATATTTGTTTTATTGTGTTCATTTATATTTTTGTTTTTTATTGTTATAACATTACGAAAACACGTCTATTCAAATACAGTGAAAATTTTACCACCAAAAAATGGCAATTTTTCGCATAAAAAATTCTGATATTTTCATATTTCTGCTCAAAACATAGATTGTAGGTACTCGTTAGAACCGCCTCGGCGAGGCGGTTCTAACGAATACCCACAATCTATATTTTGAGCAGAAATAAGAAAAATAATGTATACCCCTGTAAACCTCAGTTTTACTATATAAAAGTGGGGTTTAAGGGGGGTCAGTATTATATAGGCGTGTTTGCGTGATGACGTACTAATGAATCAATGCAAGTGTTTTGCCCATTGAAATATTACAGTATCGAATGATAAATTTGATCCTTATACGAGGCTGGTCCCCCCCCCCCCCCCCCAAAAAAAAAAAAAAAACTGTATTGTATTGTTTTTGTTTCTCCATAAGAAAGTATGATGAGGAACCTGTAAAGAAAATCCTCAGCATCACGAAAACATGCCTATATAATAGTGACCCCACTTAAACCCCACTTTTATATAGTAAAACAGGGGTTTACAGGGGTATACATTATTTTTCTTATTTCTGCTCAAAAACATAGATTGTGGGTACTCGTTAGAACCGCCTCGACTTTTGAGCAGTAATATGAAAAATATCACTTTTTTTATCTGAAAATTTTCATTTTTTTGGTGGTAAAATTTTCAGTGTATTTGAATAGGCATGTTTTCGTAATGGCATAATAAATCATTTTGCATAGCTCCGGATAAGCGGGGACACCCACATATTGTTCGTATTTCTCCATGAAAACATGTTGTGGGTATTCATTAGATGCGCCTAGGTGAGGAACTTCTAATGAGCACCACAGAATATTTTTTCATGAAGAATTAAGAAAATATCAGCTTTTTTCGGTTTAAAAAAGTGCCTTATCTTGAACTATGATTTTCATCTGACAAAATTGAACTGATGTATTTTCTATCATGATATATGACAATTATTCAGTTATATCAACTTGCGTTCCGTGTTCACGCGTGTACCAATGCATAATGTTTTCTTTTTTATTTGATCATTAACAAACGCATGTACAAATGCAAACTATTCTTCTGTTAGTATTTCTTTTTATTATTTTTTTTTTATTTTTTTTTTATTTTTGATATTACATATTAAATTTGAGCCGCGTGCGAGAAAAAGGATTTCTCGGACTTTCCGTCGAATCAGTCTTTCAATGTGCCTGCCCGGCCCCTTAACAAGACCACATGTTTAGTTCTTTGGCTGAAGTGTCCCCTTGGCCTACTGTTTACGTGAGCGAACAGCATAGGTTCTGGTGAGACTTGATCGATGCGCAGGTTAGCCTGAACCTTTACTATAACGGTTTTTCCCATGACACGGCTCATTAAATAGTCAGATAATGCATACACAAGAATCTATAGCAAGGTTATTTATCTAATTGGTAAAATAATACTACTAATGTCTCATTGAATACAATGCAATTTTAGTTTGTTTTGAAAAATAGATTACAATAAAGCTTCAATGATTTGAGCGCCGATGGCTAGTTTACCGTAGCTGATTCGAACTCATTTTTTAGTCCCTAGGAAATTCTTCCGATGTAGCTCAAGAAAACAAATATTCAGGGATATTTTAGGGAAATGTTCTTGTATGTTGTGTGTACTCATTAGAATTGCACCGTCGATGCGATTCTAATGAGTACTCTCAACATACCATTATTTTCTAGAAGATCGAAATGACATCCCTAAATTATTTCGATTTACCTCCTGATCTGGCGCTATCATTAACCCTCAGTGTCTCAAACTACCCATGCCTAGAACAAATTTCCATGGTCCCAAAAATATTCGAGCCATTGAAGATTGACTGTAATACTAACAAATAGAATTTTAATGTTAAATATTTAAAATGATGTTCTTACATTTAAGGGGATTCGATACACTTTCAGGGAAGACAACTCTGTGAAAACTTTTTGTCCCCTTCTGAAAAGGGGTCCACCCTATAAGGAAAGAATTTGCTCCCAGAGGGAGCAAATTCTTTCCTTATAGAGTAGACCCCTTTTCAGAAGGGTCTTGGCGGTAAAGCAAGCAGGAAGTCACAAATATTGCCTCCCTTGGTGGAAAAGGCACAAAATTTTCCGAGTGTATCCAGTTCCCTTAAGACATAGTCGAATAGCAAATGCACGAGACTGACCTGCACTTTTTACACCGTGATTACAATAGATCATAACCTGCGCGGTTCATCTGTGCGCTCTGTGATATCCATTATTTTGAAAGCAGAGCGGGGGCGGATCCAGGATTATACAATTGGCAGTTACAATTTTCAGAGGGGTAAAATTATGATACTCACACTAAGTATTCGGACATACATGCCTTAGCAAACAATGTAGACCCTAATCGGACGCTGCAATACGCAGCGGTCGAGACGGGGTCTACGACACTCATCTGACAATTTTCACAGGTAGTAAAATGGATTTTCTTAAAATTTTAGGAGAAGTAAAAGGTAAGGAATATGGTGTGGGACTGTTTAAGTTAAGTACAGCATCGAACATTTATCAAAGGAATCCAAAATGTCTCATGAAATTGAAAGTTTGGGTCAAAGGGATGAAGGCGGTGTTCGATTGAACCATCCGAACTACCCGGCATGGATCCACCCCAGCAGGGTAAATTTTCAGGATATGCGGGCCCCGCCGTACACATAAGAAAATTTCCCATGATGCATATCAATGTAGTTCACATTCTATGTACTTTCATGTGAAATACTTACGTATTAGAAATTATTTGTACTATTAAATATGAGTACTATCTTGTTACAGGTATAGTTATTTTAAGACAATGCAAATAAATTTAACTTTTTGTTTTTAACTTGTTTGAATATAAGAAAAAGTTTGTATTCTGCAATCAACTTAATCAGTTCATTGAAGTATGGAAAACTAGAAACAAAATCGGTTTGGTTTAACCGTGAAAACTCAGTGGGCAAATTCAGCAGACGACAAATTAATGCCGTTTTTTCTTTTTCTTTTTTTTTTCTTATTTTTTTTTTCCAGAAAAAGGCATTGACAGTGTCTCCAGAGGAGACAATTTACATGAAATGTCAAAACCTATTTTCTGGAATAAATAAGAGTAAAATATTTCAAAATATTGTCTGCGGGAATTTTAACACAGCATGATAAACGTTAAATAAGTTATGAGTAATGATGCATATAACAACATAGGATTAATTCATTTAACATCCACTTATATATACATATATACCGTACTTAACAAGAATAATTCACGTACATGTATAAATCAATGCAAATTAAGTTTTGTTTTATTATATTCTATACATGTGTATTTCAATGCAATTTTGTCTTTTATTCATTTCCGACTATGCCACACCTGTCATCATGAAATCATCGTAGTTCGCATAATTCATTTCATTATTTGTTTACTCATTACGAAAACACGCCTATTCAAATATACTGAAAATTTTACTACCAAAAAATGAAAATTTTCAGCTAAAAATTTCTGATATTTTTTTATATTTCTGCTCAAAACATAGATTGTGGGTACTCGTTAGAACCGCCTCGACGAGGCGGTTCTAACGAGTACCCACAATCTATGTTTTAAGCAGAAATAAGAAAAATAATGTATACCCCTGTAAACCCCAGTTTTACTATATAAAAGTGGGGTTTAAGGGGTCAAAATTATATAGGTATGTTTTCGTGATGTTTTTCTGAAAGAGTCTCAATTCCAAGAATATTTGAGAACGGCAAAGCGTGTCTTTGTGATACAGACGAAATGTCCTGGTGAACCATCTTGTAATCAGGTCAAAACAAGCGCAGTGCACCTTCAATGTATTTCAGTCTTGTAGCACTGCACATGCCAACATCACTGCGCATGCCCGCAGCCTGTGTATTGCATGCGCAGTTGGAATACTGGCCCAAGACAGGTTTTATCATGACATGGCTCATCTAATGTACTCACCAATGCAATGTAAAGGGCAATGTATACACATTCAAGAAATACCTCTGATATATTTTTTTTTCTCGTTTGGGCTACTTTTAAAACTAAGAGTTTGCTCCCGATTGCTAATTCTTTCCTTTGAGAGTAGCCTTAATTTTTGAAAGCTTTCAAATACTATTTAGACAACCATCTTCCTGTCTTCAGAATCGGTCTCCATTCACAAAAGGGCCAAAAGAATTTCCAGATGTAACCATTATCCTTAAGGGAATCACGAAAACACCCCCTTAAACCCCATTTTTATATAGTAAAACTGGGTTTACAGGAGTATACATTATTTTTCTTATTTGTTAAATAAACATAGTTTGTGGGTACTCGTTATAACCGCTCGCCGAGTCGGTTCTAACGAGTACCCACAATCTATGTTTTGAGCAGAAATACGAAAAATAGAAGAAATTTTTATCTGAAAATTTTCCTTTTTTTGGTTGTAAAATTTTCAATATATTTGAATAGGCGTGTTTTCGTAATGGGACCGAATACACTTGGTAGACTATCAGCCATTTTACAAAGGAGGCAACTTTCATGACTTCCTGTTTGCTTTCGAACACACTATGTCCCGTCTGAAAGGGGGGTATACTTTAAAAGGAAAGAATTTGCTCCCAAGAGGAGCAAATTCTTTCCTTTTAAAGCATATCCCTGTTTAAAGAGAGACAGTTAATTTTGACAATTGCCTCCCCTGAAGGTGTTTCAATCGCCTTAATTTACTGACTTGCGACATGAGAAAAATGTTCTCTAGCATGTGCGAAGTGTGTAGAGTCAGATATTACAATACATCAATATAGCTCATCGCTCTCTGAAAGAACATTGAAGATCCTGGTGAGATTGAATAGAAGCCCCGAAGGCACTTTTGCATTGCCCGGTTCTCATATACGTTCGATCCCTGTTTTTAACCTGCGCACGTTTCTTGTCGTATCGTGTAAATAATTGAAAATTGATTTTTGTCTCAACATGTTATACTTTGTTGCATAAATTCAGGAAACAGTAGCTGAGCTTAGGAAATGTTAACATTTACCACTCTATGGGCAAATTAAGCAGACGACAAATTGATGATATCTTTCTTAATTTTCCGAACTAATAGATTTAGAAATTTTACGCAGATTATCTCCGGAGACAATTTGCATGGAATGTCAAAGCCTGTTTTCAAGGAAAAATAAAAAATAAGAAAAAAATCAATATGTCGTCTGCTGAAAATTTTAACCAAAGTGCTAAGCGTTAAATACATACATTATGGTTCAGAATCACTTGTATGAAGTCCTAAGCAACCATATAGTAGATTTTCCAAAATAATAATAGAAAAAATAATAAAAACAATATTTTTGAATGTCGTCTGCTCCTTTTGTCACTGGCACTTTATACAAGTAAATTGCCAGTGACAACAGCAGCAGAAGTTGTCATTGAAACTTTAAAGTAAAGTGCTAGTGACAACAGCAGCAGAAGGCATTCTAAAATAGTTGTCATTGACACTTTAAAGCAACGTTTCAGTAACAACAACACCAGCAAACAGTGTAGACCCTTATTAGACACCTCAAAACGCGGCGTCTGATCAGGATCTACGACACTCATCTGGCAATTTTCACAGGTAGTAAAATGGATTTTCTTAAAATTTTAGAAGAAGTAAAAGGTAAAGAATAAGGTGTGGGACTGTTTAAGGTAAGTACAGTATCGAACATTTATCAAAGGAATCCAAAATGTGTCATGAAATTGAAAGTTTGAGTCAAAGGGGTGAAGGCGGTGTTCGATTGAACCATCTGAACTACCCGGCATGGATCCGCCCCAGCAGAGTAAATTTTCAGGATATGCGGGCCCCGCCGTACACATAAGAAAATTTCCCATGATGCATATCAATGTAGTTCACATTCTATGTACTTTCATGTGAAATACTTACATATTAGAAATTATTTGTACTATTAAATAAGAGTCAGTATATTTGGTTTAACTTTTACCACTTTCTAGGCATATTCAGCAGATGACAAATTGATGACGTTTTTTTCTTATTTTCCTAGAAAGCAGAATTGACATTTTATGCAAATTGTCTCAAATGTCAAACCCTGTTTCCTGGGAATAATAATAATAAAAAAACTATATAAATATCGTCTGCTGAAATTTTTACTCAGAGTGCTAAGCATTAAAATTGGCCTATTTAGAGCAATGGCTAAGAAATGTACATTTTACATAAGTGTGTTAATGTAATGATGGTCTCTGTCCTCTTTAGATACATTCTGCCCTATCATCACGAAAACATGCCTATATAATTTTGACCCCCCCCCCTTAAATCCCACGTTTATATAGTAAAACTGGGGTTTACAGGGGTATACATTATTTTTCTTATTTCTGCTCAAAAACATAGATTGTGGGTACTCGTTAGAACCGCCTCACCGAGGCGGTTCTAACGTGTACCCACAATCTATGTTTTGAGCAGAAATATGAAAAAAAAAAAATCAGATTTTTTTTTATCTGAAAAGTTCAGTTTTTGGTGGTGAAATTTTCTATATATTTGAATAGGCGTGTTTTCGTAATGTAAAATGGTTCTGTAAATGGACAGCGAAGGCCCGGATGCTGGAAGATATAATGTCACTGTTTCAGTCGCACTGTATTTATCTAAGTATTCGGGTGAAACAAGTCTGAGCAAACAGTGTAATGCGGCGTCTGATCAGGGTCTACACTGTTTGCCAGTCGTCTAGCAGTGGTTTAGACACATCAACGAGTTGTAAAATGGACTCGTTTTATATTTAGGACAAGTATGGTAAGAAGATAAGGTCTGAGAATACTTAGGGTAAATATGGTATTAAATGTTTCAAAAGCATGTGGTGCGTAAGTGAAAGTTTATTTGTACCTAACAGCCAAAGAAATAAAGGAAAATAATCAAAATGAAAATGTAGTTTTTCGTCTTTTAACCCATAAATCTATTCCTAGTAAGCTAGTTACTGTAAAACCCTGTGATCATTCATGAGTATTTAGCCACCTTAAGAATTTGATTAGGGACTATTCGGCAGTCTAAAAAAATAAATACAATTCACTACTAGACTAACAATAAAACTGTAAGGAAGAAAGTTGTTAAAGATATATAAAAGTCAAAGCATGAATATTTTGATAAGCTCCATTGATGATTTTCAGCTGAACACAGTAAATCTCAGAGTATTTTGGAAAAATTCTAAACCAGTTTTTAACACTTAGAACGGTTTATGAACTTGCAAAAATGACTATATTTCGCCTCTCAGCCAATGGT
The DNA here is from genome assembly GCA_964016985.1 of Anodontia alba. NCBI lineage: Eukaryota > Metazoa > Mollusca > Bivalvia > Lucinida > Lucinidae > Anodontia > Anodontia alba. The sequence continues at coordinate 31,763,564 of OZ024825.1, read as the reverse complement.
CAAAGATCCAGTCAAAAGTTTACAACACATTACGAAAACACGCCTATTTAAATATATTGAGAATTTTGCCACAAAAAAAAATGAAATTTTTAAGATAAAAAAATCTGATATTTTGAGTATTTCTGATCAAAACATAGATTGTAGGTACTCGTTAGAACCGCCTCGACGAGGCGGTTCTAACGAGTACCCACAATCTATGCTTTAGAGCAGAAATAAGAAAGATAATGTATACCCCTTTAAACCCCAGTTTTACTATATAAAAGTGGGGTTTAAGGGGGTCAAAATTATATAGGCCTGTTTTCGTTGTGATTTTTTTGCCTATACAACACACCTTGGAGTCGATCAAATTCTCCAAACAGGACGTGAAAGATGTTCTTCAGCATCCAAACGTCACTGAGGCTTGTGGTCCAGACTTAATAAGCCACGTCTGTTAAAAGAAATGGCTATTCTTGCATTTCTTTTATCTGTTATCTTTAATCTTTCTCTTGAACACGGATATTTTCCCTTGTCTGCAATGATACAAACCTTCTCCAATTTATACAGAAGTCATCGCCAAGTAATTGGGAAAATTATGGAACGTTGTATTCATAACTACCTGTACCTCTACAATTATGTCTTTGCGCACCAAATTTTAATCCCGCTTCAGTTGGGATTTGTCCAAGAAGATTCTACCATCTGCCAGTTGCTTCATACATATCACATATTTTGTAACACAGTTGAAAACAGTAAAGTAGTGCAAAAAGTCCATTGCGATATCAGTAAGGCCATTGACAGAGATCTTGAATTCTTGAGTGGTTTTCTAACTATCTATCAGAGCGTAGACACAGGATGATTATAAATGCACAACGACCTGACTGAGTTCCCGTGCAAGCCGTGGCCCCACATGGATCTACTCTTCATCCTCTACTACTTTTCCTGCATATCAACAACACTGTCTAACAAGCGTTTCTATTCGCTTATTTCCTGATGCAACAAGTTATTGTGGGACGTCTCGAGAAAGCAGCTAGAGTTTGAAACGCTGATTTGCGAACTATGCTGCATGGACAGCTGCTTGTACCTTTTAATGCAAACAAACCATTGTCAATGATCTTTTCACGGAAACTTAAATCGTTCACTGCCACAGGCGATAAGAATAGGTTTTTGCAAACAGCAATAGACCCAGATGAGCCGTCTCATCTGGATCTACGCGGTTTGACATACAGTTTTTCAACTTTATGTATAAACTTTTCAAGCGATAGTTTGTTACAAAAGAAAAGCAGACGACAAATGTCGTCTGAAATTTGGCACCGAAAAGAGTTAATGCCGTATCACATTCTTTTCTGTGAACGACATAATGATTGAGGTACCAGTCAACTACATCTTGACCTTACATTTTCAAATACTTGTAACTGGGAAGAACACGTGAGAAATATAACTGAAAAAAAAAAAAAAAAAAAAAAAAATTGACAAGACCATCTTTTGAAGGCCCTTAAGTTATGAGTCAGCAAAAAATCTTAGAAAAAATTATATAGCCTATGACCGCCCTCTACTTGAATATAGGGCTCTATATGGGACAATAGTTCTTGTGGAGCCAAACAGAGTCAGCATTAAGACTCCGATATTCATCTTTCAACGACCTGAAACATATATAGTTTAACCCACCTACACACAATAGAATGATCTACCATATAGCTTGGGCAGGTTAATTTATGATTTTAGGTGTGTCTGACTGTATATTTTCTTTTGTAGACCCTGATCAGCTGTAGAGTTTTGTGGCTGCACTGCTTGCCAGAGTACTTCTTGAAGTACTGTCAAACTTTAAATTTCCTAGGGATGTAATTATCACACTTCCGTCTCAACAAGGGCTTTTCATCGGCATAATGTCTTTAAAAGTATAATTCTCCCCAATTTTTTCAAAAGTACTGGTGGTCCTTTTTCGGCATCTGTCCAAGAACACCAACTCCTGACCCCTCGATCACTAGTCAGACTTGCACAACATAACGTATAAATCATAAAAAAGAAGGACAGAAAGAATACCAAGTAACTTCCCTATCGGCTAATGACGTTTAAATAACATCGCATAAACATTGATGCAACGACATGACATCACGAAAACATACCTATATAATGTTGACCCCCTTAAACCCCACTTTTATATAGTAAAACTGGGGTTTACAGGGGTATACATTATTTTTCTTATTTCTGCTCAAAACCATAGATTGTAGCTACTCGTTAGAACCGCCTCATCGAGGCGGTTCTAACGAGTACCTACAAGCTATGTTTTGAGCGGAAATATAAATAAAATCAGATTTTTTTTTATCTGAAAATTTTCATTTTTTGGTGGTAAAATTTTAAGTATATTTGAATAGGCATGTTTTCGTAATGACGTTGCATCGACGCTAATACAACGTTGTATAAACGTCATCTACCCGCTGGGTTCAAGCGCGTTGCTGTTGTACGTTTATCATGCGAGAAACATAGGCTAAACTCAGCCAAGAAACACAGGATAAACTCAGTCAGAGACAGGCTTTACTCAGTTTTTTTTTTTTTTTTTTTTTTGTTAGAGGTGAAAAAGCAATTATAATCTAAACTGAATATATCCAGCGGCGATGCGTTATTAAACCACCCGGTCAGATCGGGAAATTTTACCATCAGTTAGCGTTTTGCAAATGTCACAACAATGGATTGACTATCTTAGTAAATCATTATCGGAGCACTTGAGTAATATCTTTGAGATTATGTCATGTGTCATGTTTGAACAAAATCCCGAGCAGATTCACAATAATCAGTAAAACTGATTAGACTCAATTTCTTTGATTTGTGGGTCAAGCAAACATACTTTAACCTTAACCACTCTCTGGGCTAATTCAGTAGACGACATTTTCGTGATATTTTTCTAATTTTTCCAGAAAACTGGATCTGACATTTCATGCAAACTGTCTCCATTGCAGCCAATTTGCATGAAATGTCAAAGCCTGCTTTCTTGGCAAAATAAGAAAAATTGTTTTCAATATGTCGTCTACTTAAAATGTAACCTAGAGTGCTAAGCGTAAAGGTATAATTGAAGAGAAAAGATTCAGACTGGCTAAGCCTTTGTAATCTTTGCTTGAAGTTCTTCACTGTTCGTCTACATGCTGTTTGGATACTTGGTTTTGTAGAACCTAACAAGAGTGCACACAAGCGGTCAGACTCGTCGTTTGTCGCATATCGGTTTAACTACCTTTCTCTGGTACCCGGTCCAATTCAACTGAAACTGACCCAGTCATGGTTGCTAAATATTCCGCGAAGCGAGAAATGGAACCTTTTAGCAGTTGTGGAAGAAGATCGCTCAGAACAGCTTGCGCGGGACGCGTAGTTTGTTAAGGGCTTTCGATGTCCGTCAACAGTCGCTAGACTTCACAGAATGTATCAAGGAATAGCCACGATCATGATCAGAATGCACAACTGTACAGGAGAATGCTGTTCGCATAAGTTCAAATATACCTTTTCTTTGTGACTTTCTTCATGTTTTCAGTAAGGCCTACGGTGAAGTCAAAATATCACCATCAGTGTTTTCAAGATGGCCGTATTTTGGGTTTTCTTTCTTTCTTTTATATTTGTAAACCAAGGTGAGTAGACATATTTTAAAAACAATTTCTGTATTATAATGTTACTAATCAAGTAATTTCGTCTTGGTCAAGTTACAGATACGAGGTCGGCTGAAGAGTTACCAGTTATAATCATTGATATAATATATTTATATATTAATTAACTACCTTACAGTATCATACTAATGACAAACTCGGCCTATACAGAAAAATCGGCCCATACAGAAAAAGTCGGTAAATACGACTCTTAAGAGTCGTATTCATCACGAAAACATGCCTATATAATTTTGACCCCCTTAAACCCCACTTTTATATAGTAAAACTGGGGTTTACAGGGGTAGACATTATTTTTCTTATTTCTATTCAAAACATAGATTGTGGGTACTCGTTAGAACCGCCTCGGCGAGGCGGTTCTAACTAGTACCCACAATCTATGTTTTGAGCAGAAATATGAAAAATATTAGAGTTTTTTATCTGAAAAGTTTAGGTTTTTGGAGGTAAAATTTTCTATATATTTGAATAGGCGTGTTTTCGTAATGTAACCGACTTTTTCTGCATGGGCCAATTTTTATCTGTGTTGGCCGCCCTTTCCCCATATTTGTCGAATTTAATATCGGTATGGATGGTATGCGGTTTAACCAGGTTTTACACCATTTTCAACGATTTTCAATCATATTAAGAATGTGGAAGGCATCATATGGACAAAAAATTAATAAAATTGTCATTAATCAAGTAATATCTCATTGGCCGAGTTGCAGGTTTCGAGAGCCAACAATCTATGTTTTGAGCAGAAATATGAAAAATATCAGTTTTTAATCTATCAACTGAATGCAATACAAATGCATAAATGTAAGTTTCTTTGTACAAAATGAGCTACTCATACTAAAATGTTGATTTAGACCCCTTATTCGTTTCCGTAAATGTCATTTCCTTGCTCTTTGATAGAATTTCCTGGAAATTGTTGCAAATTATGCGTAAATGATTGTTCTTAACTATGATATCAACGAATGATGTACTCGTACATATGTAAAAAGTCCGATGACAAATAAAAAAAAAATAACAACCTGTATACTTATTTTTGCCTCTCAGTATATAACCTGCACTGTTGTTTTACGGCTGCCACTCGGTTTTAAGCACAAACTGTGTTTTGCAAAATTCAGTACAGTCGACTCTCGTTATCTCGAAATCCAATGGACTCTATGAAACACTTCGAGATATCCATACTTCGACATATAAGATTTGCGGAACTGAGGAAAACAATTAATCGAACAATCACCTTTAACAGAATGAATATGTAATTTGACTCATAAGTTAGAGATATATTGAAAATTTTGTGGAAAAGAGGAGAAATAAGGAGCAATTTCTCCTCTTTTCCACAACATTTTTTTGCCTGTGGGTACTCGTAGATCTCTGTGTAAAACAGGGACCAGATTTTCACTTCGACATAAGCGGTTATTCGAGATAAGCGAGTTCGAGATAACGAGAGTCGACTGTACTTAATTTTAAGGTAGATTTATATTTAAGGAAAGATTGTGAAACTGGGACCAGGATGTGTTTCTCAAATATCGGTGTGTTCTTTTGTTGAAATTATTACAGTCTGGTGGTGCATTTGATGCGACTTTGTTTTATCTTCCAGTAACCTCTGAGAGATGTCGAAAAGGTGGTGAATGTATCCCATTTAGCAATAACGAGTCATGTATTATTGTACATCAAAATACTGCGAATTTTAGCTGGTTTTACTCCGCTACACAGTGTGAGGAAGACGGCGGCCGACTCCTGTGGCTTCATGATACAAATGTGACAGATTTTACCAATGGCACACTGCGCCATATTATGGAATCAACTTGCTCTACGTGTAATTTCTTTTGGATTGGCCTGATAAAGTCATTGTACACGGACAACAGATATTTCTGGAAAGGAACGCAAAATGGTTTGTAAAACATTGTACACGGATAACAAATATTTCTGGAAAGGAACGCAAACTGGTTTGTTAAATTAATACTTTCAAACGAATTTGACTACTGTTGAAATTTACACTATATATATATATATATATATATATATATATATATATATATATATATATATATATATATATATATATATATATATATATATATATATATATATATATATATATATATATATATATATAGATAGATAGATAGGCTGACCAAACTGATCTGTGGCTTTGACCTATTAGGATTAATATACAGTCGACTCTCGTTATCTCGAACTCGCTTATCTCGAATAACCGCTTATCTCGAAGTGAAAATCTGGTCCTTAGGAGCAATTTCTCTTCTTTTCCACAATATTTTCAATATATCTCTAACTTGGGAGTAAAAAAATTAAAGATTCATTCTGTTAAATGTGATTGTTCGATTAATTGTTTTCCTCAGTTCCGCAAATCTGATATGTCGAAGTACGGATATCTCGAAGTGTTTCATAGAGTCCCTTGGATTTCGAGATAACGACTGTATATCAGTTAGTGGTAAACGTAGCCTTGTAAAGGAGGAGGGAAAGAAATGCCAAACGGGGCCTACTATTCATTTTGTGAATGGTTTGTGCTCGCAATTGCTGTCATTGTGCTTGTATAGAGGTTGTAAAACGTGCCCCGTTCTTCGATATAGTAGTGTTATTATTCGGTTTCTAATCGTTTGGCACTATTGAGCTGAAACATTAAATGTAAATATAGAATTCCACTCAAAGTACTGCGAGGAGACGTGAAAGATGTTGAATCTTCTATTATCTTTAAAGCACATCCTAGTAGTATGGACTCCAGTATTCAATTTTTGCTAACCCTAGCATCAGAAAAAAGATATACGATTAATTTTAATATAGGAAGAAAGCCTGGACATGTCTGTTTATAAAACAACTGTTTAGCAGATATGCAAACATTGCATTTCGCGAAAATTTGCATGTTTCTATGGAGGCCCAGTTGATACTTAACAAATTCTAAGTATACAAAACCATGTGTATTCAGGCTAAAATCATAAAAAAAAGAAAGAAAAAAGTGCTCAAAACAGAAAGCAGAATGTTTATTTTGTCATGTGCATATGCAAGCATGACGTCATTAGTGACACCTCGGTTGTTTTCCGCATTTAAGGGAGAGTATCCGTTTTCCTTTCTGACATCAATTTTAGATATCGCATGTCATTACGAAAAAACGCCTATTCAAATATAAATTGAAAATCTCACCTCCAAAAACTGAAAATTTTCAGATAAAACTCTGATATTTTTTCACATTTCTGCTCAAAACATAGATTGTGGTACTCGTTAGAACCGCCTCGCCGAGGCTGTTCTAACGAGTACCCACAATCTATGTTTTTGAGCAGAAATCTGAAAAATAATGTATACCCCTATAAACCCCAGTTTTACTATATAAAAGTGGGGTTTAAGGGGGTCAACATTATATAGGTATGTTTTCGTGATGTAAACTGCATTTCAAATAAACCTTCTACCGTTTTCTTAGCCTCCATTAGAAGGTATACAGAAATGGATTAATACCAAAACATGTTTGATTTTTCGTTCAATATGGCCGCTACAATAAACCTGTAAGAAAACGTTTGATTGCAAATTTTATGACACCATTTTGAATGACACATTTAAAATTTTACCTGACATCTTTCGGGCGTTCGTGCTTATGTTGTTTTTAATAAAACATATTCGCATAGAATACTGTATTGTACCTACGCAAGTCTTAAACACGCATGTTGAGGGGAATCGCCGCACATTTCTTCATGTTCATAATTTCAAAACCTTTGTTGACGAACTATACTAGGTAAGAATGTATGAAGACCAAACATAATAATTGATGTAATTTCCGCAAACTAAAATGTTCATTGAAATTCCATAAAATACACACCGTTTTATTAACGCGACAAGAACTTTAAACAATCAGTGCCAATTTATATTCAGACATCAACTGTACAGATTATTTTATCGCGAGTTAGATGTATTTTTACCTGTAAGAATATACATGCGTACAATACGCTTAATTTAATTTACAATGCATCCATTTTGCATGGTACTGGTTTAGAGTTTTGCTGCAAAACTCTAAACCAGTACCATGCAAAATGCAAAACTCTAAACCAGTACCATGCAAAATGCATGCATTTCAATTAGTTTCGCATTGCTATACAGCGTTTTGTATGAATCAATATCCAAACAAAAACTCAGCCGTACAGCTTTCCGATTGTAGGGTTACGTTTTTTTTTTGTTTTTTGGGGGTTTTTTTTTTGTTGTTGTTGTTGTTGTTTTTTGTTTTTTTTGCAAGATACAGGAATTGAGAAACCCGACTATAGGGTGAAGATTTGGATCCAGTATAATTGATTTAACACCTCCTGCCCCGGTAGGTTTTACTACTGACCAGTATATGGTGGTACTCCTAGTACTGTTTGTTCTTTGTGGGGCCTTGTGGTTGATTGCTGTGGGGCTTTTTCGTGTTTTGAGCTGTTTGTTACTTTATCTTTGTGTTTGGTGGGTCCTGTCTAGCATTACGATCACCTCGCTAGGGGAAGAGGGAGCTGGGCCTTTTACCTTTTTTTTTGGTTTGTAACCATCACGAAAACATACCTATATAATTTTGACCCCCTTAAACACCACTTTTATATAGTAAAACTGGGGTTTACAGGGGTATACATTATTTTCTTATTTCTGCTTAAAAACATAGATTGTACCCACAATCTATATTTTGAGCAGAAATAAGAAAAATATCAGAATTTTTATCTGAAAACTTTCAGTTTTTTGGGTGGTGAAAATTTCAATATATTTGAATAGGCGTGTTTTCGTAATGGCGTGTGCGCCTGTCGTAGTTTGTTTTCTCTTCTCTTGGTGCCATTGGTGGGTTATGCCCTGTGACTATGGCTCTTCTTGGATATCTACTTTACATTTTTTCTTTTCAATCGTCTCGATTATATTTTAGTGTTTGTTGTGTAATTTACATTATTGTACATCATTTGAACGTGTACTATGTGATTGATTGATTGAGTTTGGTTTTGACCCAGTCAATTCATTAAGGTCATGACGAGCAGGTTAGTTTACCTAACCACACCTTTCCTGGACAGGCTTAGTCCTCTAAGCGGTTAACAAGTATTGTGCACATTCTTTCGCCAGAAACTTACAACTGCCCTTCTTGAATCAGCGGAATATTTTATGATCAATCTCCACGAAAGTATGTTGCCGGACCCAGTGGGTATCGAACCAGCGACCTCCTGATCACCAGTCGGACGCGCATCCAACTGAGTCGCCGAGGCCGGCGTGTCCTACGTGTCTGAGGTGTTTGCACGAACCCTCATCATTGTTTCATCACAGTGATTAATTTGACTTAAACGTTGTACTTCTGTGATGTTTCATCGATTGAGTTGGGGTGCCCCTATGCAAGCCGTTCAATACCTTCTATAAGATTTGAACCTAGGATTAAGATTTGGTATTAGTAAAATCGATAACCACAGTTATTCTACTACTGGATATTCTAAGGCGGTATTTCTGGTGTTGTTTGTTCTCTGTGTGGCATTGTGGCTGCTTGCTGCGGGGCTTTTTCATATTATGTCCTGCTCGTTGTTTATTGTTTTGTTTGGTGGATCCAGTCTGGTATTGTGATCACCATGTTAGGTAAGAAAGAGCTCGGCTGCGTTCAAATTATTTACAAGAATTTTCCAAAACTAGTTTGCATCTTCTGAACGATTATTGTAAACCCGTCTTAAGAGAGCTCAAATTAGACAGTAGCCGTTATTCTCTTTGACGAGACTTGATGTTAGATAGAATAAATTATATTAATTTTATAAGGGATCGACTGTATAATATCAACACAGTAAACATTTTTATATCTTTGCTACGAACAAGCATGCAATTATTTTTTCGCATGGGCCAGCATTTTAAAGAGCAAATGTCTAGTAACAAATGGGTTTGGCAGCAAATGTCCAGTAACAAAAGGGTTTGGCAGCAATGCCGATCACAAGATAAAATGTGTACTTATTAGCGGATTTTTTTTATCTATACAGGATCAGTTTAAAAAATCGTATTGCATCAGGTATGCATATGCAAGTGTCATGAAATGTTAAATACTATAACGGTAATGGATCCTTGGTGGCTTTATGAAGTAATAACATATACATATTTTTAAATACTTTGAGAGCAAGTTTCCCCTTAAGTATGTAAACTAATCCTGGTCCTTTTTGGACAGTAGACATTTAATAATAGATATGAAATTAGTGTTCGTCTTAAAGAACTGCTAGAGAAGTAACGCATGTGATATTTCTGCCGTTGTCACCCAGCAGCAGAATCAGTCAAACCAAGTATAATATTTTCTATCTTTTGCTTTTTTTTCTTCTGTATTACCAAAAGATACCCTTTTCAGATTACAGTTACACGATTTTCTCGTTTACACTACACGCGATACAAAATAGTTTTTTTCTGGACGATTTTAATAATTTCTTTTTTTTTCTTTCTTTCAATTCGTTATTCGGTTTAATTAACATACAAATCAGTAAACTTTAAACTTGGTTTACCTTCCTTACACCTTTAATGTATTCTGTGTATCTTTGTATATTAACTTTACAATAAACAAATACAACATATATATTAATTTAGTTGATATGTATATTGCAGAGACTATCAGGCAATGTGAAGAAGCGATCTCCTGTACAAATTGTCAAGCTTCTGTCACTCAAGAAGAATGTGAACTGCTGGGCTGCTGTTACAGAGATAACAGTTGTAAATATCCAGGTAGTTATCTATTATCATCTTCTGTTCCATGATACGTGTTCTTTTAAGATACTTAACCCTTAAAGCGCCAAGAAAACCTGCATCTGAAAATGTCGTCTGTTTATGTCGTCTGCTGAATATTCTTGCTAACTTTTCATACCTATTTTTGCATACAGGCAAATAGTGTGGACCCAGATCAGACTGCTCCTAAAGGAGCAGTCTGATCTGGGTCCACACTGTTTTCAGAAATGACTTTTAAAGTAACCGGCAGAAGACAAAGCAGACGACAACAGTTGTGACTGGCGCTTTAAGGGTTAAGAAATTTGCATTGTTACAATATTGGGATAGGCCAAAGAGTTGGTATCGGTTCCTCTACTATGCTTTCCTTCTTAAAGTGCCTCGGGAGAGCTGTGCTTCGTGACTATGGCATTTCCTGGATGCCTTCACTTCTAGTTTTCCAGTGTCAGAACGCGAGTGTATATGTCAAAGTTTAGCTCTCTTGCATTGATATTTACACTAATGGTTTTGACTACTGGTCGCTACATAAGACATTTAAGTTACTGCTTCTATATAGCTGTTAACAGAATCTGTGTAGCAATATCTAGGGTAGATGGAGCTCTCAAGCCCTGGTCGGCAATCCATCTAGGAGTTGGCAACTCCAAACAAAAACCTGCATACCTGGATTTGCCTGTTCCAGTTATGTAAAGTCTGCTTCGGCAGCTGGGGCGGAAGAAATCATTACTATGATTCAACGGCCCAAATGGCGATGCAGCAGCATGTTGTGGAGCATGGAGAGCATGACAAGGCACAAAAGAAGTCATGGTCATCCACTGCATCCGGGCTTAGCTTCAGGTGTCCTGACACTGTCTTGCCTCTGGATCCAGCTAGGTCAGGATGAGAGAGTGAGGTTGACTCTGCGCGCCTCTCCCTCACTATAATCCAATTCACAGCGCATGTCATCTAAATCAGCAACGCACATTCACAGCAAGCACATATATGCAAATCATACAAAATGTCCTGTGGCAACAGGCTAGCGGCGAAGCAGCAGGTGAGGAAACACTGGAAGCTGTAGTTGCGGACCTGAACACAGGCGGCTTGGTTCTATATGGTCGCTTTCCTTAAGAGAGAAGCAGTATGGGAAATTCGGCAGCCGAACTGAGCGACTGAGCAGACCTTTTTAGGATCGCACTGCTCATCCCTGTAGCATGGGGAAGGGGCTAGAAAAGGTGCCCTAAACAATTGCCTGCTTCAAAACTCTTGGCTGGTTAACCGCGATTAGCGGGAATCCAACTCAGCGGACGAACAAGAAAAAAGAAGATGAAGGTGAAACCTCTAACCATCGGCATTCATGTGACAGCTATGATCTCACAATCAGCATCAAAAAGACTGAGGTAGTATATCAGCCAGCACCTGGAAAGCCTTACAAGGAGCCTATCATTACAGTGAAAGGTCAACGACTGCAAGTGGTAGACAAGTTCACCTACCTTGGAAACACATTGTCTAGATTTGTGCACATTGATGATGAAGTCAATGCTAGAATTGCAAAAGCTAGTGCAGCATTTGGCCGGCTACGTGGAAGTATTTGGGGCCGAAGTGGAATCAGACTTGACACAAAGCTGAAAGTATATAGATCGGTAGTGCTGCCAACACTATTATACGCATGCAAAACTTGGACAGTTTAACAACGGCATGCCAAAAGACTGAACCACTTCCATACAAGCTGTCTTAGAAAACTTCTAAAGATCAAGCGGCAAGACAGGATTCCAGACACAGAAGTCCTGAAAAGGGCAGGGATGCAGAGTATATATACTCTTCTGAAATTGGCACAGTTAAGATGGAGAGGCCATGTTACCAGAATGCCTGATGAACGTTTGCCAAAGAAAATCCTCTATGGAGAACTTCAAGTAGGAAAACGCTCTCATGGTGGTCAGAAGAAGCGATACAAGGACACCCTCAAAGCCTCCCTTAAAGACTTCAACATACCAACAGAGTCATGGGAACAGATTGAACAAGATCGTACAAAGTGGCGACGCCTCATAAAACGGGAGCTGTTGAATAAAAAGCAAAAAAAAAAAAAAAAATCAGCGAAGCCGAGCAGAAACGTGCACAGCGGAAAGCCAGAGCTAAGGCATCACCAACAGAGCTTCCTTCCTCAGACCTCTCTTGTTCTATCTGCAACAGGCAGTTTAGAGCTAAGATTGGTCTTATCAGCCATCTTTGAACACACAAATAATAACACATAACACAGTTGATTAGGATTGGTCATTATCAGTAATGACAGACGAACAAGAAGACTGGTTTTAAAGGACCATATGACATGATTCCTATTGAAATAATTTATGTCTGTTGTCAGAGGGCTCTACTTTATGTATAAGAATGAGAACTCTGCTCAACAACTAACTGAATTCTTTGTCCTTCTTTGTGTATCTTCTTGTTTCCATTATTCATTATTAAGGAAAATTTGAAAATTGATATATTGTTTATTACATTGCAATGACTTTTCAGGCATTTCAGATAACTCTTAAATGCTTAATTTGTTTAATGGATGAATTAGTTCCGCTTATTTTTATTTTTTCGTTTCGTTTGTTTTATATCTGCTCAATTATTTACAAAAATACAAGAGCAGATAATCTGGAAATGCCACATTCACGAAGCATAGCTCCTTTACCAAGAGCCACTAAACGAAAATAGACGAGGAATAACCAGTGGCATAGCAAAGGCAACAAGAAAGGGGTCTACTACCCTTTGGAGCAAATTCTTTCCTTTTAGAGTAGACCACTTTCCAGAAATGAGGCAAACCAATTTTGACACGAATTGTTTGCCCTGAAAATGTATCAATTCCCTTAAACTTTATATAGTTCTGTTAATCAGATTCAGCTAATTTTATCGCACATACAAATGACGTTTTTTTCCTTGCGTTTTAAGCTGCTGCATACTCTGTCCTTATTTCTTTTTTCTGTTTGGCCCGTAACTAAAATTACTTTGAAATATTTAGAATTTTCATTTTCAAAACCATTGCCGCCTATTTCATTTTCGCTATGTTTGTGTTTGCGTTTAGAAACGTGGGTGTTAACTTCATCGTAACGTTACAACGTGCAGTGTATCGACGTCACGTAAGCAGAGCCGATGTTATCTATACTCATAACAAGGTGTGATGGCGTTCTAAGGGAGACATTTCCTTTTTCTCAGAAACAATAATTATTTTCTGCAAGGAATTGACATTATAACTTGCCAGAGAAATTCTAAAAAACAAAGCTTTAGATATGGACAATGCGTAGGGGACGGATGAGGGCTATTAAACGCAAAACCTTTATTTGGCTGTAAAACATATTTACATAAACTATTTACTCACCGCAGGAAATGTTACTATGGACATGCAAAATGAATACGAGTATCAAGGATTACCACTACGTTGGACAGACTATGGCTATCGTCACTGTGTTGGTTTACAAAATGATAGTCTTCATGGTAGGTGGGTTCTTAGGACAATGAGGACAGTCGAATGCCAAGGTTATAATTTGCAACAAAATGGATATATTTGTGAATATAGTAAGTGTTATTTAGATCATTTTCATTCGTAAATTTCTGCAATTAATTACAAATATAGGTATTAAATTGTTTCGGATTTGTAGGTTATTGGATTGTTTGTAGATAAATTGTAAAGAAGACACCAAGAAAATGCCACATTCACAGAATAAAACCAGCTGACTCTCGTTATCGCGACCTCGCTTATCTCGAATAACCGCTTATCTCGAAGTGAAAATCTGTCCCTGCCTAAACAGGAAAATCTAACAACAGGTAAAAAATATTGTGGAAAAGAGGAGAAATTGCTCCTCTTTTCCACAATATTTTCAATATATCTCTAACTTCAAGAGCCTAGTTACACATATATTTGTTAAATGTAGTTGTTCTAGTTATTTTTCCTCAATTCTGCAAATCTGATATGCCGAGGTACGGATATCTCGAAGTATTTCAGAGAGTCCCTTGGAATTGGAGATAACGAGAGTCGACTGTACAACTAGGAGAAGAGTAAACACACCGTGACAGATACCGCAAACGCAACATATTAACGACAAACAAATGTACTAGCTCCCTCTTCCCCGACAAGAAGATCATAATGCCAGACAGGACCCACCAACAGAACTACTTGACATCAATCAGAAGGACTAAACATGGAAAAAAATATCCCGCAGTGAGTAGCCACGAGGACCCACAAACAGCGAGGGCCACATGAGTGATTGGGTGGTAGCCATTCTTATGTATCTTTCAGAGGGTTTGCCCTGCCTTTATTGGCTTACGACATGAAGGGTCATACTTAACTTACAGCAAATCGAGGTTGGGAGAGGCCTTTAACTAAGCTATCTCTTTCTTCATGGGACTGAAGAACTGCAACAGAGGAATTTCCTTAGAACGTTCAGTAGGAAAACTACTAGGGTGCGGGGCGGGGCGGGGCGGGGGCGGGGCGTAAGTCAATTTTACTCGTGCGAAACCTCACCTCTATCTCTTGATGCAGCTCCAAAACCAGTACAACAATACAAACAGAGAGAAAACAGAAAGCAAAGTGGGCAGCCATTGAAGAAGATGACGACAATGTTAGTATCACAACATGAAAACAGTAAGCAAAGTAGGCAGCCGTATAGCGGGAGTATCACAATGCTAGATTTACAACGAAAAGGATCAGCATCAGAATATCCGCCGTAGAACGGACAGCAGGATATGCCGCTAAGGGAGAGGGGGCGCGCTTTATATGGCCTTTTACGGAGCGTCGGTAACCAAAACAACGTAGAAAGCTTTTCCTGGTCCTCTTCAGTATAAATTGTAAACCTGATAGACTGAATTCTATGATTGTCAGTAATAGCCTTCTCATGTTTGGAAGTCAGCATGTATGTTTTAGTACTGTCAAGTTTTTTTTTTTGAAAGTGCTGACCTAGTGCAAACGTCACACAATTGTAACATTGTTTGCAGCCTTGTCAGCAGGAACCAAAACAAACCTCCTATAAAAGTCTTGGATAAATGCTTCAGATGTTTAAAAGAAAATTTAGATTTACGCTGTGAAAAAGTTTGATTTAAAAAAAAAAATAAATATGTAAATCGATTATTTTTAAAACACTTAATTTCCGCTCATTTAAAGCGTTAGACTCAGCATACACTCCTCTGCACCAGCGTTTGCAGAATTCTCGCAAACCTGCTGCAATTTGTAAGCGACATATACTGAAGTCAATATGGCAAGGGAATTATACAGGGCCTTTAGAAATAATAGAACGAATTCTACTACCGGAAATAATTTTCAACATTTGCCGATAATAAGGCAACCAGCTAAGGATAACATAATTTAAAATCTTTATTTTCTCAGGAGTCATGGGTGTTAACTTCAAAATCAAGATCTTACTGCTATCAAAAAACGTGTAATTAAATATTGTGACAAAGTTTTCGAAAGATCAGGGAGAAATCTGTTTTGGTCTATAAAAATTTCGAATGAGGTTTTAAATAAATTGAAATCCAGACAATGTCGTGCTTTTAGTCTGTCTACTTATGATTTCTCCACGCTTTACACTACACTCCCTTATAATCTTATAAAAGGAAAACTAAATCATTTAATTGAATGGACATTTCATAGAGAAGATTCCCTCTACCTTGCATGTAATGTAAGAAATGCTTTTTTTCACTTCTGAAGTACATAAAAATTACACATTATGGACTTGTCAGAAAGTGTGTGAGGCTCTCACCTTTCAACTTGACAAGATTTATATAAGATTTGGTACTAAGTTATTTAGACAAATGGTGGTTATTCCGATGGGTACGAATTGCGCACCCATTGTGGCTGATTTGTTCTTGTTTTTGTTTTATGAAAGAGACTTCATGATGTCCCTTTCCGTTGAAAACCAATTTGAAATCATTGAAGCTTTTAGCTAGACTTCAAGATATTTGGATGATTTATTGAATATTGACAATACCTACTTCGACGGTTTAATCAGTCAAATTTACCCCACAGAACTTCAGTTAAATAAAGTTAATTCTTCTGATACCGAAGCCGCGTTTTTGGATATACATTTATCTATTGTAGATGGGTTTGTTTCCTGCAAAATTTATGATAAACGCGATGATTTTGATTTTGAGATTGTAAATTTTCCTTTCTTGGATGGTGATGTTCCTCGTGCGGCATCCTACGGTGTTTATATTTCACAATTAATTCGATTTGCCAGAATGTCTAGTCATGTCACTGACTTCAACACTCGTAATAAATTACTAACTGCTAAACTTCTTAATCAGGGTTAGCGGTATCATAAACTACGTAAAGCCTTTTCTAAGTTTTATAGACGTCATTCGGATTTATTTCTAAATTCAATGTTGGACTCAAATCTCTTCTGCAACAAGGCCTATCGGAAACCGAATTTTATGATGATTTAGTTTATAAATTCAGAAAAATATATGCTTGCAATGACTTCAGTACCCAATTTCGTAAAATCATTCTTCGATATAAGAAGATTGGGTACAACATAAATGTTATACGACAGACTGCATGCATGGTTGTTAACCCAATCACGGTTAATAACTTTGCTTCCCTCTTTAATTGCACGCCGGCGGGTTAGGCCTCAGAGTCTGTGATGGTTCCAGCGTAAAGGGTTACTTGAAATTTAATTTTGGGTAATGTTGGTTGGTACTTGATGCTCTATCTTTGGTCGGGACCACCGGAGTCTTACTGTTGGTTTTCTTTTGCTCTAGCATTTCAGTTGTTTCGTGCTGTCGAGTCCTCATCGTTGTTTCATCTCTGTAATTTGTTGATTTTTTGTGTTCTCGGAGATATAGCACTGATGAGTTAGGAAGCCTTCATGCGGACTGAAAAAATTATGTGTCTAAACCGCGGCAGAAGTAAGGGCGAGGATTGTGGCCACGTAAAATCGATTTAAGCCCCCCCCCCAGTGAAATACTTTTCACTGACCGTTCCAAGGCGGTTCTTCTGTCATGGTTTATTTTTGTTATAGTTCGTCTTTGAATGTGTGTGTCGCTTACATCTTTTTGTTTTGGATAGCCATTTGGCCACTTTGTGGGAAAGTAACTGTCCGTTTGGCTTTCTGCTAGTGATGTTTCCATTAGGGTCCATTTATTTCGTGTTTGTGTTTCTTTCCCTTTGATGTCTCTGATGGGAGGTGTGGGATAATTGTATCGATTCCTGATCATTACCTTCCTTTCTATTTTATAAATATAAAGCCGTTATAAAATATAAAGTCATTTTAAATGATACATTTTTATCTTGTTTATATTTTTCACTGTTTGAATCGAAGGTTGTCGGTGTAGAAAAATCATAAACTTTTTAGATTTTTTTTTTTTATTTAATAAAAGTGTTCACGAAACTTTGTTTTGATGGCTCGTCCAGTTTGTCCAGAATACTGCATTCCATTATGTTTAGCACTTCATGTAAGAACATAATTAATGTCTACAGAATATTAATCTACGTCACTGATACTTAAGTACGAAATTCTCAATAGTTTGCAGTAGTATCTCATTTCTTATGCGTGGATACATTTTTCGAGTTCTGCAGTTTAGATTGCAGGTTTCACAAGTGTATAGGAAGGGCAGCCTAACCATACACCATGTCAAAGGCTTTCGAATGCTCCAGAGCATTCCCTCCTTCTCGGAATTCCGCTTGTTCTTCAGGGCCTAGTTGTTCAAAGCTAACGATGTTAACGATTCGTTAAAATTTACATCGAGGGGTACGCAAATATGCTGAATTTTTTTGCTAAAAAAATGTGAGTAGCTTTTGCAGTGCAAAAGCTACTCACATTTTTTCAGCAAAAAATATCAGACTATTGTACATTGAATCTGCTAAAACAGTTAACGAGCGCGTTAAGCTAACGACGCTTTGAACAACTGGGCCCAGATTTTTTTTTTTTTTTTTTGCTTTAGGCTGGAATTTCCTTAGAAGTAACTTAAACATAAAATTGTTTGGATGGTTAATGAGAGTAATGGTTCTATAGTTTTGCCACAGCTGTATGTTTCCCTTTCTTTGCGAATGTCAAACAAGTTCTGGTGAGGACTACTGCTAAACTTTCAAGGAGAGAAATTCAAGCTAAAGAGGCAATAACTGATGCCCTGACATTAGTCTATGAGAAGATTGGGAGTTCTCATGGACTCAATCAATGGTGATTACCCTAAAAGAGGATGAATTTAGCAAACGGATAATATGTAGTATGAATACCGTTTTTTTTTTCATCCAGAAAAAAATGAAAACACTGCTTTGCATTTTACTGAATGCGGTATGAAACTATAAAACCATTATAATCAGGCTGCGTTGATGATCAAGATGAGGTTGTTTTTGTATTTTCTTTTTAAATGTCTATGTAAAAAGGGTTTTCCAGACCTCTTCACAGGTGTAAAATTATGTGTGTGTGTGTGTGTGTGTGTGTGTGTGTGTGTGTGTGTGTGTGTGTGTGTGTACATTATATGACCTAACGTCTCTTTATAAATGGCCAGGTTCTAGTATATGTTCTTATAAAACATCTTATTTTGCATTCTGCTTAATAAAATCGGAAATCGGAAAAATTTCAGTCTTTTTATGAATCCAGACTCTAGATTGTCCTATTTTTCGATCACATTGTTTGCATTATTCTTTCAGTCCACCAGTTTCCAAATATCGCCAATTCAGTCACACATTTAGTCATTCCTATATCGGTAAATTCCAAAAGGCATGTAAAATGTGAGTAATGAACACACACATAGAAACGAATAACTGATGTGTCAAAGTTTTGGGGATGTGATAACAATAAAACGTCCGTTTAAAAAACGCCACGCATCAAAAAGCTTTCCCTGTAAGACCTGTATTTACGACTCCCTGTATATATATATATATATATATATATATATATATATATATATTAGCCTCTTACTATCACGTATTGGCCAAGAAGAGCCAATTTTATCCGTGCTATTGAGACGTTGTTGTGCTGGATGGCTATCATCATTGTATTTTCAATATGTAGGATTAATATGTAGCCAAAATGTGCTGTTTTACATTTCTGATTTTTCAGCACCCTGTTTTGTACACGTTCACTTTTTTATATTAAAGATTCGCGAAAGCTCTTATTTTACCACAGAAAAATCATTTTCGTTGTAATTGAGAATAATAAAGACGAACAATTTCGTTTTCCTTCTATGGGCACGCTCGCCATAAATTTAAAAAAAAAAAATCACTTTTTAGCTGGCCTCGGTGGCTCAGTTGGATGCGCCGTCCGACTGGAGACCAGGAGGTCGCAGGTTCAACCCCCGCCGAGGTCGGCAACATTCTTTCGTGGAGATTGATCATGAAATATTTTCTACGGTCATTCTCTCCTTTCCGCTGATTCAAGAAGGGTAGTTGTCAATTTCTGGCGAAAGAATGTGCACAATACTGGTTAACCGCTTAGAGGACTAAGCCTGCCCTGTAAACGTGTGGTTAAGAAAACTGACCGCGCTCGACATGACCCCATTGGGTTGACTGGGCCGTAAAACCTCAACACAAACAAACTAATACAACAAGAAAGATCCTACAAAGGTCTCTCAATGACAAAAAATTGTATTTGGACCATTTGCAGGCAGCGGCGTACCTTATTTGAATGCACGCTGTGCATACCGGTTAGTTCATTTTTCGTATGTGACCTCTTTTCTAATGGTTTGACTTTTTAAGATATGCTTAAAATGTATGTTTGATGTATATTGATTTATATAATATACAATGGGATTGCTTGTAGTCGTGACACATAAATAGACCAGTTCAAATCAAAGGCAAATATACCGACAACCGATCACTTGATAATCCAAGCCAGGATAAAACACTGACCAGGACATCGATATTAGAGCAAAAAATGTAAGAGAAAAGTCCAGGGAGTGCCATAATCACAAACCGCAGCCCTTCCCAGAATACGAAAGGTGATTGTAAAGTGCAAACTCTGGCACTTGAAATAATAACACCATTAAATGAATGTACGGGGAGACTTTCTAGGGTCTCCACACGGCACAAACACAACAGGCGTGGTATGCAAAAAAAGGTAAGAGAAAAGTCCAGGGAGTGAGTTCCAGTCATTGAAACACGCCTGAGTTCCAGGCATTCATTTAACAAGCAAATTGAGAGAATTTATGTTCCCCGCCTTGTAAAACTCCTCCAAAGGTACCTACTATATATACAGTTTGATAGTATTGGAGCTCGAAAAATGACGAAGTAAAATGCGGAAAGGCAGAAAAAAATGATAAGTTCAAAACGCGGATAACTTAATAAGGAAGGATTATATCCAAATCACATGGACACATCTCCAGGTCATGACAAAAATCACCTGTACAAAAAGATCGGCGTAAAACTGTAGGAGTTGTGGTTACAAGGTATCCATTACCTATACACTTTGATGTATCTGAGCCTGAAAAATAATTAAGTCCAAAAACGCGGAAAAAATAATAATAATAAATAAGCAGAGGATTATATCCAAATCACATACACATATTCAGACCGTGACAAAAACATCTATACAGTTTCAAACAAAACGGTTGGCATTTAAAACTGTAGTATGTGTGACGGACACAGGGTACATACTGTCAGAGGGTGTTGAACGACGCACCACGAACCACTGAAAGCCCAATACCATGTCTCCTCGCGTTACTTCGAAAAGGTTGGGGACAGAAAGGAGCAAAATTCCTGAAGGACGCACATGGTACATATACTATGCTACACCTATTGGATAAGTACACCAGCGTGTCTTTGTGTAAATAAAAAGCCTTAGGAAAAAACAAAGAAGACACAAAACTGTCGCTTTTTCGCATATAGTTGAAAGGGGATAGTGTGTCTTTTTGCTGAATATGCGTTTACATATAAGTTACAGGAAACTTTAATTTATATATTGTGTTTCTTCTTTTGCGAGGATGCAGAGATGACTGGCCCACCCCAACACCCCGTCTGAATGTATCTGCAGTGAAAATGATAGATACAGGTATGGTAGTAAAATGAATTAAAATGATTGACTGCACTGTAGTGGCATATAGATTCAAATGATGTTCAAATGTGTATGTTTGTTTATGGTTCTCACTACAGCTCGATCATTCAACTGCAAATGAATGCTGTAAGGTAAATGCCGTGTATGTCAGGACATAGCAATGACCAGCACATAGACATTAATATGAAACCCTCTTGACTCTCTTTCACTGATTTAAAAATGAGATAACGTCCTGGAAGACGCACACAGTAAAATATGCTACACAAATAGGATATGTACATTTGATACCGTTTCATCAACTTTTTGTGAGTCCCGGTGTTAGCCTTACTCTTTGTTGCTTTGTGGTTTATTCTACGAGGCGATTTGTTTTATGTCTTACCTTGTGTCATTTTGTGTTTTTCAGTCCTTTTAGCATTGCGATTACCTCGCTTGGGGAAGAGAGAGCTAATCTTAGTGCTTTTCGCACGTTTGTTCGATTTGTACTTGTTTGCATTTGTCGGTGTTCTCTTCCTCTTAGTGTCTGGGAAGGGCTACGGTTTGTGATTGTGGCACTCGCTGGACTTTTCACTTACCTTTATTTTGAATGCTGTAAGGTAGCAAATTCTGTCCTTACAGAGTAGGCCTCTTTTTCAGAAGGGGGTGGGCGTACAATAAAGTAAACCAGAATTTACAAAAGCTCCCCCTAGCAGTAATCTACCAAATGTTTCGAGTTCCCTCAAGCAGCAGAGACATGAAATGAAATGTCTTGGATATATTTTTTGCTTTCTATTTGTTTTATTTTAATGTTGTTTTCCTTATTTTGTTTTCATCTTCTTTTCTTTGCATCTGATTCCAATAAGGTGCAACGTTATTACATTTGTAAGTACCCTTTCAACATTAAAAGTTTGGCAGTTGTCAAGAGCTCTTCAACAATACATATTGCCACTTGCACTGCTGCAAATGAAGGAAGATATTTAGTGCAGCTATATAAAGATTAAATCCATACGTTTACTTTATCATTTATGACTGATTTTCAGACGATATCAGGATAACAGAAGATTGTTCTATACAGACATCTCGTAACTGATATACAGAAATCACATACAGACAACCCTCTTTATACCGAAACTCGATACAACGACAAAATTCGTTATAATGACAATTTAAATGTCACGAAACCATCGATCAAGAGGGGAAAGTTAATAAGAAATTATGCAAGAATATTACATTAAAACTTCAAGCAACATATGTTTTGGATAATTGTTAGAATCGCCTCACTGAGGCGATTCTAACAAATATCCAAAACGTATGTTCTATGGGTAAGAAAGAATAACACAAGGCCTTTCTTACATATCACTCCATCCATAAAGGAGTCTTTACAACAACAAATTCATTTTAATGACAAAATCTTTGGAAGCAAATGCTATCGTTGTAATGAGGGTTCACTGTATGTACGCCCTTCATTGCTGCAAAGAATAAGTAATTTGAGCCGTGTCAGTAACAAAGAGCCGAACATAACAGGTTCACTCCCATAAGCGATAAACCTAGGAGACAAGGAGAAACTACAGCCAAAGAACTAGACATGTGGCCTTGCTAAGAGACAGAGCATGCACACTGAAATATTGATTCGGCTGAAAAAAAGGTAAGAGAAAAGTCCAGGGAGTGCCACAATCACAAACCGCAGCCCTTCCCAGACCCCAAGAGGAAGAGAAAACCGACAAATCCAAACAAGCACAAATCGAAAAAACGTACGAAAAGCACTAAGATTAGCTCTCTCTTCCCCAAGCGAGGTAATCGCAATACTAAAAGGACTGAAAAACACAAGAACAAAATGATACATGGAAAGACATACAACAAATCGCCTCGTAGGATAAACCACAAAGCAACAAAGAGTAAGACTAACACCGGGACCACCGCCTTAGAACAGTCAGTAGAGTAAACCACCGGGGGGTTTAAAGCACTTTTACAGATAGCTAACTTCACCCTGGGTCCCGATGCTACTCTTAATACAGAAACACATAAAAATTCGGTTCGCATAAAGGCTCCCAACTCAGTCAATGCATCAAAGCGAAAACACAAAAATCTAATTAATCACTATAATAAGCAAAGACGAGTACTCATGGCTAATTCTACTGTATGCCAGAGTAAATGAAAACCAGTAGTTGAACCACGGCGGGCCAAGCCAAAGACATATCGTCAAGCCCCAACCCACTGGTTAAAGTTTTACGAAGAGGCCGTCATTGGGTCTGATGCCCGAACCGCCGTCGTGCAATTAAAGAGTGAAGCATAGCCATCAACAATGATTGGGTTGACAACTAGGCATGCAGTCTGCCGCATAATATCCAGGCTATAGCCAATTCTTTTATAACTGAATAGCCTTTTAATCGGGACGCGTCCCATTTATTATAAATGACACTTTTATTAATTACATAGCCACGGGTATTGCTCTGACTTTCCGTTTGCAGTCGAGTCATCTTCTTTGTTTCGTCTCAGTTTTGAATGAAAATATATTTTCGCTGTTTGTACACTGATACGTTAAGGAACCCACAGACCAAACGGTTATGTATAGCTGGAAATGCATCAACTGCTCTAAGCATTTATCGGAAAAAAATGGCTATGACGTCATCGCAAGTCGTACAGGTAACCTCACGTATACAGAGTAAACGGCCATAAAAGAAAATGTACGGAAATAAGGCTACAAAGACAAATAATATGGATAAAATGCATGCTTTCTTTGCAGCAAGGAAAATATAATGACTAAATTTTGAGTGGTTAGAAGGATGCACTATTCTAAAAAAAAAAAAAAAAATAAATAAAATTTTATATTTATTTGAAAATAAAGTCATAGTAGTTTGCATTATCAGTGTCATTTTCTAATTAACGAAAACTTTCTATTAATTTAACAATATCATTTATCCAAATTGAAAGGTTTTGCATATGAAGAAACTCAATCAAACCGAGTTTCCAATTTTAGTGATTTTGTGTGTTCTTTGTTTCCAGAGGCAATCCTTTTTGACTTTTATTTTATTATAGAATAACACGAAATAATTTTGTTTTTCGCGCGCATACGTTTTCGGTTTAGTACAGCAGATTAGGAAGACGCATATAGATGCTGAGGTCGTACGATTCAAACTGGTGTTTATCAAATAACACGCGTATTTTTATTAAATATTTTTAATATATATGAATCTATATAACACTTATTTTAAAATGCATTTTCATCTAAGGTGTGGAAAAAGAAAGTTATACAAAATATCCTTCTTGAAAAAAACTCAAGCCAATCCCTAAATATTCCAACCGGCTAAAATTGTCTAAAATGCATTTCTGATGCACTAGTTAATAAATTTAAATCTATTACGAAAACATATAAGAAAATAGCAAAACATGATTGTTTTGTAATTCGTCTTCGAAACATTACATGTAGGTTAAAAATTGTACGTCAAAATAAAGAACTGGAACATTTTAACATATACTCTATATAGTTTGTTATGCGTCCGCTATTAATTTGTACCCGTGAGAGTTACCCCTATGTAGAGCGATGACGCTACGCCATCTTTCCCGATAATCCCAATTGATGGCAATGACTGGGTGTTGATAAATATGATAAAATGATACTAAAGGGAATGACCCCTTAGAGCAATGAACACACTCACATCCTTAAACTGCTGAAATGTCAATTTTTCTGCGCCAGGCTAGCTAGTTTCGGCCAGTTAGGCCCCGTCAGAGATCAGCTATCCATGTATTTGCAAATGTGCTACTCCGCGTTCGACATCTTTCAGAAAGTCGTTTCTTGAGTGGCGCTTTACTTAGAAGTAAATTTGAAAATTTTGGTCACGATTCAATGCAAAACCTTTTGTCGTAACAATCTATGTACTAAGTAGCAGTTGTGGTCATGGTACCCAAGCCATTAATCAATCTCATAAATCCGTAAACGAATGACGAATCAGAATGTTCAGACCATCAGACATGGACCCCAGAATAAAGGGTGTAATCAGGCGTTCGCGGATAGTAAGCATTACTT
This sequence comes from Anodontia alba, assembly GCA_964016985.1. NCBI lineage: Eukaryota > Metazoa > Mollusca > Bivalvia > Lucinida > Lucinidae > Anodontia > Anodontia alba. The sequence continues at coordinate 31,738,338 of OZ024825.1, read as the reverse complement.
GGTAAGCAAGCTTCGCCCACCATGCCCACAGGCCTGAACGAAGGAAATGTAGGTAAAAGCGTACGTCCGGGATTTTGGAAGTCCACTTATGGCTCGTCATTGGCAAAAACAACAGAAACAATTCTGGAAACATGCCACATTGTAGGCAGATCATGATATCTCCCATAGAACTTCTACCAGATTTTTTTTTTTTTTTTTTTGATACCCCTGGCTCAACAACTTTGTAATGAGCACTTTCCCACGCTCCATGAAGTCCTGATAATTTGAACAGGCTCTGGCATAACGGATTAACTGTGATACGTAAAGCCGTATGCTGATGCAGAAGGGATATTACTGCTCAGGAAAGGAAAGTTAACAATGGGAAAATTGAAGTCATCCCGTTTGTCGTAAAGCCTAGTAGTAAGCTTTCCACTGTCAGTGTAGAGATAACAATCTAAAAGTTTAATCTTATTCAGTGTTTTACAACACTTTTCTCATTAGTAAAATGGCTACAAATTGTGCAAAATTGATTAGGTGGTTAGTTTGGATACACTTTTTTCATAAGTTCTACCTGTTCAAAATTTCTGTATTTTTTCACAGTGTTGTTATGGAATATCAATTATTTGAAATCCATGATGAAAAGAAAAAACTAAAAACTGTTTTCTAATAAAAATTTTCCAAGAATCCAGTTTACCATCGAAACTGCATCGGTCAGACCCATGTTTAGCCGTTCATTAATTTTACAGTAAATATTTGGGAAAAAAGCAGAGAAACATAAAAAAAAAAAACAGGTGGTTCCTGATAAGGTACTGTCAATCAGAAATCAAAATTTCCATTTAGAATAAAACGCCAAGCAAAATACGTCTTTCCGAAGGCTGTCAAAAGATTAGTAGTTTTCGTTATAGTTTAAAGAAATTGCTTTTTTCGTGCATATTACATGTCAAAAAGCTTTACCGATTGTTCGGGAGGGCTATATTCCTGTTTGTTTTTGGCTTTCCTGGGTAGTTCTGTTTTTGTTGGTTTTATCTGAGAACTTTCTCGCCGCGGAGATGAATATTTTCTCTTTGTCACATTCAAACTTGAAATTTATTTTATTTTTCAGACTGCCCTACAACTCTCACAACGTTTTCTACGACATCAACAACGGTTTCAGTGTGTAAGTATATTTATCGTTTGTAAATGATTGGCCTCTCAGTTTAACATCACGTAAAAACTCTGGAGTACGAGACATTTGCCATACATGCATAAAGGTGTTGGGAGGGGTTCTGATCTAAATATATCTGTCTATAACTTATGCGCACTAAAGTTTTTTTTTTTTTCAAATCCAGGCTGCGCTTTCACTCGCAGTTCTCCTATACAATGTTTGAACTTTACTCACAGGGAAGACGACTCTATCGGAATTGTGTTGCCTCCTTTCAGACAGGGGCTACTCCAAAATGAAACAAATAGATCCTTGTGTGAGCAAATTAAGAAAATGAAAAAAATCAAAGTTTTTCCGCTTGCTAGTTTGTTGGCAAGCTGAACATATTTAATTATCACATGAACCGAAAACCATACCTAATCCACAAAAGCCATAGTTAAATAATTACTCTGGCTTCATTTTCATTTTTTGACGACTGGCGCCTTCCCTGCATACACCTTTATTGTCTGACTGCTTGTTACTATATACTTTCTGAATATCCTTGTCTTAACCTGCTTTAAAGGAACTGGCTACGCATGGTAGATTTCCTGCCATTTTACAAGGAAGACAACTTTTTGACTTACTGTTTGTTTTCTTGTACAATAACCGTAGAAAATATTTCATGATCAATCTCCGCGAAAATTGTTGTTTCCTCCCCCTCCCCCCACCTCGCACACCCTATTCCCCTGCTCCCCCCCCCCCCCACCGCCCCCCTCCCCCACACACACGGGCCGGCAACATTCTTTCTTGGAGATTGATCCATGACATATTTTATACGGTCATTCTCTCCATTCCGCTGATTCAAGAAGGGAAGTTGTCAGTTTCTGGCGAAAGAACGTGCACAATACTGGTTAACCGCTTACAGGACTAAGCCTGTCCAATAATAGTGTGGTTAGGTAAACTGACCGTGCTTGACATGACCCCATTGGGTTGACTGGGCCGTAAAACCTCAACACAAACAAAACCTAGTCACTTCTGAAATAGAATTCTCTCTGACAGGAAAGTATTTTCTCCCCTGGAGGGCAAATTCTTCCATTTTAGAGCAGACCTCTTTTCAGAAGGAAGGTAAACAATTTTGACAGAAATGTCCTCTGAAAATATGCCTATAACCTTTGTTGCCTGACTATTCATTACTATATATGTATATCATGATATTGTTTTCTAAATATTCGGGTCTTGCCGCGATTTAAAACTTTATAAAACCGAGACTCCCATTTTCTAATCCTTAGTGTGTTCTTTGTTTCCAAAGGCTATCTTTTTTGCGTTTATTGATAGTTTTTTCTACTCATACTTCAGGGCCCAGTTGTTCAAAGCTAACGATGTCGTTAGTTAACGATTCGTTAAAATTTAAATCGAGTGATACGCAAATATGCTGAAATTTTTTGCTGAAAAAATGTGAGTAGCTTTTGCAGTGCAAAAGCTACTCACATTTTTTCAGCAAAAAATATCAGAATATTGTATATTGAATCCGCTAAAACAGTTAACGAAATGACCCTTAACGAGCTCGTTAAGCTAACGACGCTTTGAACAACTGAGCCCAGTTTGTTTGCTGTTTGTTTACAATTACATATAAAAGTATTTTACAATATATTGAGGATAAAATGATAAAATAAGATTCTTCAGTCTATTCAAACTTTATATCTTATCATGGATGGGAAAATAATTATCTAAAACACTTGAAACTAAACATTGGATCGCCTACCTGTTCCAACAAATACAACAATCCTATCTAAAGATCAGTACAGGAATAGTCATTTGTTTTACTTTTAAAAGCTAACCACACATTATTCACAGCATGAGGAAATGTTATGGCCAAGGATGAATTTGATTCTGTACATTGGTCTAATTACATCATGTGTTGTTGGTGATACTGGACAGGCCATAGGTATTGTAAAGATTTTGATAAAGTAACGCTATTGTCATTCCATATTTTAAATGAAAGAACAAAATCCAACAAAAAAAAAAGGAACTGGAGATAATAGAAATCTTTGCAATGACTCCTGGTAAACTGGCATAGTCATTGTGTGTAGTGTGAAAACTGTTTGTTATCTTATGTAGTGTTCCGCTATCGTATCCCAAATCGCGTAACGATTTGACGTGAAGCTTTTAGTATTGATTTGATGATTGAGTTAAAAGTTATTCTAACCTAAAGTTTGGGACATTGCATTTGATTCCTTTCTTTGAACAAGTTTAGGAAGAAAAAAGGTAAGAGAAAAGTCCAGGGAGTGCCACAATCACAAACCGCAGCTCTTCCCAGACCCCAAGAGGAAGAGACAACCGACAAATCTAAACAAGCACAAACCGAACAAACGTACGAAAAGCACTAAGATTAGCTCTCTCTCTTCCCCAAGCGAGGTAATCTTAGATGTGTGTTCATATACCAACAGATACAGTCCGTTAAAGTCTGTTAGGCCTTAACACTAGTGACACTTTTACTGACTACCCAGTTTCAGTATGCAATCAAAGGTTTATTTTCATATAGATGGTGCTGCTTTAAATAACGCTAATCGCAAAGCTACGCTATTAACGCCATATGTAACTTCCGGTAACGTCAAACTGATGTGCATTGCATTGCAAAATAAGTCAAAGTATAAACGTAACCGCACACATACAAAAAAAAACAATACGTGCTCTTGACCATATCGAAGATTACATGTAATTTTACTTCAGTTTGGAATCGTTCTTAAAGTACTTTTCTATCCGTCTTCTTTGGGGGTACATTTTGGAAGCCATTTAACCATTTCAGCCCTGCAGACCACAACAGTTTTTGCAAACATTGTAGATCCTGATAAGATGGCTCATAATAAACCGTCTCATCAGGGTCTACACTGTTTGCGATTCTTTTTTTTTTATTTTTCATTGCGGTCCCTATTTGGAACAATGGTTCTGACCAGATTCGAAGATGGAAAAAAAAAAGGTAAGAGAAAAGTCCAGGGAGTGCCACAATCACAAACCGCAGCCCATCCCAGACCATAAATTAAGGGTAAAGCTCCAGATTATCTGAAACCGAGATGAGACTCGGCGTGTGTGTGTGTGTGTGTGTGTGTATGTATGTGTGTGTGTGTGTAGGGGTGGGGATAATAGGGATAGGGGGGATATCCAAACTGACTTCATGACCTTCATGCCAAATTGTAAAGGTGATTTATTTTGTATAATTTAGAACTACAGGAACTGAAAGCGCAATAGTCCCTCGGTTAATAAAATAAGACAATTTCAATGCTTGTTCTTTTGTATCGAAACTTTATGTCCTAAACCACATCATTAATTTGCTGTGAGCCTGATATCCATGTGCAAACCATTTCTTTGCAAGTTGTGAAATAGACCTGTTTATGAATGTGAGTTTGTAAAAAAAATAAAGTGATCATCGTGATAAAGTTTCGAAATGCTCGTTTATATAAACATATATTTCCTTTCCAAATTGTTTTTATGCTATTGTAAAGTATTTGTTCAAGGCATGTTAATACTGTATAGTTTAATTCAATTTTATACCCATAAGTGTTCGTTTGTAATATTTTTGCCGTCAAAAGTTGCTGTTTCCAATAATAACTTATATTGGTTCTAAACTTAATGGTTTAGAAAATTGTCTGTGAATTTCATTTGTGCATTTGTTAAACCAAACATAAATGTGCCAAGGAGATGTCACAATCACGAAGCTCAGCCTCTCAGGTACCGCAAGGAGAAGAGATGAGGAACAAACAATGTCAAAATACAATGGCACAGTCCATTACGAAAACAGGCCTATTCAAATACATAGAAAATTTCATCTCCAAAAACTGAAAATTTTCAGATAAAAATCTCCGATATTTTTCATATTTCTCCTTAAAACATAGATTGTGGGTACTCGTTAGAACCGCCTCGCCGAGGCGGTTCTAACGAGTACCCAAAATCTATGTTTTGAGCAGTAATAAGAAAAATAATGTATACCCTTGTAAACCCCAGTTTTACTATATAATTGTGGGGTTTAGGGGGGTCAAAATTATATAGGTATGTTTTCGTGATGCATAATAATCGTTATACAAAACGAAAGAAATATATAAGAAATTTTGACACAATGTTTGATCTTTTTTAGCAACAACAGAGGCTACCTCTACAACCAGTGCGGACACGACATCAACAAATTCGACAAATATGGCATTAAACACAATAACGAGAACACCTCCCATTGCAATGACTACCATAAATACCACTACATCAACACTAACCATGCTTTCAACAACAACACCAACAACGACGACCGCAGCTCAAACCACAAAAGGTACATTTCTCATAATTTTCTCCAGTTCAGCCATTCATACGTGATTCAACCTACGGATCAATACGTCACGGTCAGTCTTTAAACTCACAGTGCTTCTGCTAAAGAATTTCATTTGTTTTGATGTTAATCTTGTAGGCGAGCCCTCTGCGTTGTTTCTTTATAGCACTGAGAGGTTATTTTTTCTGTGTTGAACTAATAATAGGCCGCAACGTGAGAAAACGTACCTTCTGACATGCACCCAACGAAGCCTTAAATCCCCGGAGTCTGATTAGATCTTCTGCATCCTATTCAAAATGTTGATCTGAAGCTTTGCTGTGCGTACATGTCCGAAGGTGCGTTTTACTTACATTTCGGCTCATGTAGCTGAGTTTCCGGGGTGTCATCACGAAAACATGCCTATATAATATTGGCCCCCTTAAACCCCACTTTTATATTGTAAAACTGGGGTTTACAGGGGTATACAATATTTTTTCTTCTTTCTGCTCGAAAACATAGATTGTGGTACTCGTTAGAACCACCACGCCGAGGCGGTTCTAACGAGTACCCACAATCTATGATTTGAGCAGAAATGAGAATATCAATTTTAACTGAAATTTTTCACTTTTTGGTGACAAAATTTTCAGTATATTTGAAAATAAAAGTCAAAAAGGGTTGTTTTTGTAATAGCGTTACATAATTTTTCATATGTAGCTGAATCTGTATCAGGATTAAGGGCAATGATTAAACAGCCTTACAATCAGGTTTAGGTCCAAACTCTTCAATACAACAATTTTACTGTTCACCGTTCTATGGCGGTGTTTATACTGCAAAAGCCAGTATGGAAGGCACCAAAGATAGGCAACAAACGCTCAAACAAGTCTTGACATTTTGCCTCGCCATCCAGATTACGTTGCAATGTTTATAACTGAACAATTGTAAATGTGTGGTCCATTGCATCTGCAACGGGAAGTAATAGACTCGCTTTGTTAATATGTAATTAATTGTATAAATTGAAAAGAAGTAGCTAAAGTTACCTTTAAGGTGTAATTATATAACTAGATAGAAAAAAAAAAGTGCATTCAAATGGCATTGCTCTCTGGCATTCGAAGTTACCCAAAAGGTTAATGATGTAACAGCAAACATATAAGAAATTATGAATAATTGTTTGTTTATCCATACCTTCACAAGTGATTAATGTATAAGTAACATATTATCGTAACATATTATCTGCTTCTGTTTCCCTTTGTTCTCTGTTACAGCTCTTCTTTGTTTCTGTGTTTGAGATTCCATATTTGGCGTTTGTGTGTCCTTATTTGTTCCTCATCTCTTCTTCTTGGAGGCTCAGGCATGTCTACACTTCGGGATTGTGTAATTTCCTGAATGTCTTCATTTACATTTTTAATGAAAATAAATTGTTTTAAATTGAAAAAAAACCCAAAAAACTCGCTTTTAAGAGTACCCCCCTTTGAGAAGAGAGGCAAATACTTTCAGGTCAAACTTTCAGTTCCTATCTTACATCTTGGTCCTGTGTGTGGTTATGTTGGTAGGGCATATTGCTTTGGATTTCTCCGTGCGTCCGGTTGTTCGTCCGTCCGTTAGTCACGTTTTGTGCATAACTTAACTTTTGAACCGTCCATGCTACGTTTTCGAAGTTTCTTATATGGATTCCTAATGAAAAAAATAGTTGACCTTTATTTTTATCAGGGTTATATGCCCCTTTCTTGAATTATACCTCTTTGAAAGAATGCAGTGGAATCTTGTAAGCAAGATATCGAAAAAAATATTTGAGCTATTATATTGAAACTTAATATGCTGATAGGAGATTATGAGTAGAAGACCTGATTAACTTTGGAAAAGAAATCCATTTTCTTCCTGAATAATAGCCCTTTCGACATTTTGATACTGCAAGCAAAATATCTCAAAAGCTTTTTAGGCTATTGCCTTAAAACTTGGCATACTGATAGGGAATGATGAGAAGGTGATCATTTTTTTCTTGAGTGACGACCCTTTGTAAATTTTGACACGTTCACCTTGTAAGCAAGATAGCTTAAAACTATTCAAGTTATTACATTAAAACTTGATAGGCTTATAGAGGATGATGGGTAATTGATATGATTAATTTTAAAACAAAATCTGAAAATGTTTTCTTGAGTTATGACCCTTTGAAAATTTCAGCATTTTAATTTGGTAAGCAAGATATCACGAAAACTGCTTAAGCTATTGCCTTGAAACTTATAGACTAACGAGGGATGAAGAATAAATGACCTGATTAACTTCTAAAAAATCTTATTTCTTTCTTGAGTTATGGTCCTTTGAAAATTTTGGAATTTAAACATTGTAAGCAAGATATCTCATTAACTATTTAGGCTATTGCCTTCAAACTAGAAAGGCTGATTTGGGTGATTAGCAGGCGGTCTGATTAACTTAAACAAATATCTTCTTTTTTTTTTTTTTTTTTTTTTTGTTTTTTTCTTTTTTTTTTTTAGTTATGGCCTTTACTTTAAAAATTCAGCATTTTAACCTTGTAAGCAAGCTGTCTAAAAATTATTAGGGACAGGCAATGTTAGGGTCAAGAAGTTAGTGGCATAGTATTTCATAAATACCAGCTCTAGTGTTCTTGTATTCTGACCTCAGATCGCCATCGAACTGTTTGCTTGGTTTCATCACAGTGTTTGTGTTTTTATGTCTTTCACTGTGATGCTTCACAGATGGGATAGAGGACCCTAATGCGGACCTAACATATGTTTGTAATTATGAGCTGCATCAGAAACACATTAAGAAAACATGCCTATTCAAATATACTGAGATTTTACCACCAAGAAATGAACATTTTCATATAAAAAATTCTGATATTTTTCATATTTCTTCTCAAAACATAGATTGTGGATACTCGTTAGAACCGCCTCACCGAGGCGGTTCTATTAAGCACCCACGATCTATGTTTTTCATCAAATTAAGAAATATAATGTAAACCCCTGTAAACCCCAGTTTTACTATATAAAAGTGGGGTTTTAGGGGTCAAAATTATATAGGTATGTTTTCATGATGAAGGGTGAGGTTTCGCGCAAATAGAACTGGTTTAAGCTCACCAAACCCCACCAGCATTAATTTTTCTACTGACCGTTCAAATGCAGTTCCTCTGTTTCTTTGTTTTTTGCGATAATGGTTTCATATATGACGTTTGTTTTGTCTATTTTTCCTCATCTCTGCTTCTTTTGGTGCCTAAGGAAGTTTGTGCTTCGTGATTGTTGCATTTTCCTGGTTATCTTCACAACTACCTATTCTGTGTGTGTGTTCATTGCTCTGAAGGGTCATTTCTTAAAGAATCTATATGCCTCAGCTGAAAATTATCAATGCTCTTTAAAGCCCTCTGTATATTATTTTTATCTTGATTATGATAATGAACATATTTGGCAATTTAGCACGAATGACAATGAATTGATTACGGATGCCAAACACTACGATAATGTGATTATTAATTTGTCTTATCTTTTTTATTTATTTATTTTTTTTTTGAACAAACAAAATATCATGTTTATTAAATTCTTCAAAATTTAGAAAATCAACGCAACTATTTAGATTTGATGCGATGTTTTGACAAATATAAAGCAGACAACTCGATGATATAAGTTTATTCGATTTTACGTATAGTAACAATAACTTTCAGGAGCTGAGTACAATTGTTTCACTACGAAAGAATGTGTCCCTATTCATGGTCGCAACTCTAGTGTGGAAGTGATACGTCATAACAAATCTAGCAACTGGTTTGATTCTGCAAGAGCATGTGAGAACAACGGAGGACGGCTTATATGGCTCTATGACAAGAACTTCACGACATTTCTTACTCATAATATTGTCACGTTGATGTCTACGTATTGTCATAATTGTTCCTTTATGTGGCTTGGACTTATGCAATCGATATATCTCGATGACGATTTCTTCTGGAAGAGGACGCGTAATGGTAAGTGCTCAGTTACTTAGAAAATAACATTATACCCCACATAACCTGTGTTTGAGGGGGTTTGGGATGGGGATGGGGCTACACTATGTTCTTGATGTCCGTCCGTATGTCTGTCCGTTCGTTACGATTTGGTTTCTGCTTCTCGGCTTGCTATATGATTTTATGAATCTTTTTCATATTTTAAACAACTGTTGATGATGGTATGATGTTGCTGTTTGAGATAAATAAGGGCCTAGGGACTACTTCCTTTGGAGTTATTTCTTTTTTGTTATTCTTGAAACTGTCCGTCCGTTTTGTTTTGGTTTCTGCTTCTTATCTTGCTACATAATTGAAAGAATCTTCCTGTTTTGCATAAATGTTGCTATCAATGAGATGTGAGTTTTGCTGTAAGGGAAAAATAGGGGTAAAGTCCATTAGAGGTATTTCCATTTTTTTTTAATTTACTTTGCCATAAATATGTATATTTCATGCATGGTGAAATCAACTTGTCTAAAAAGTATTTGTTGAAGCGATCTGATACTTTGCTCATTACAGACCTGTTGAACATGTGCATGAAGAGGTATCATAATGAAAAAAAAGTATTTTCATCGAAACGACAGTTTTTAGCTCATCTGAACCGAAGGCTCAAGATGAGCTATTGTGATCACCCCGTCCGTTGTCCAGGATGAGCTATTGTGATCACTTCCCGTCTCTTGTCCGCCCGTCCGTCGTACATCGTCTATCCGTCCAAACCTTTGAACAACTTTTCCTCAGAAACCCCTGGGCTAATTTTCTTCAAATTTTACCTGAAACCTTCTGTTAAAAGGGGATTGGAAATTTGTACAAATGGTCACGATCCGTTAATCAAAATGGCCGCCATGCCCATATATGTTAAAAACACTTAAAATCATCTTCACCAGAATCAAGACACCTTTAAGGCTGAATCTTGTTATGTAGCATCAGGGACTCACGGTCTACCAAGTTTGTTCATGACCATAGGTTAATATTTGACCTTTTAACGGCAAGGGTAAATTTACGTCCCTATGCATTTATACGGAGAAACTATTGATAATTCAGCTTACCATAAAGTATTAAACCCTGTTGTGTAACTTCAAATGTATAAACAAAGTAGCAAACCTTTTCAGTTACAATCAAACTATTGTCCCCGGGGAATATTTGCCCTTGCCCCTGAACTATAGTTAGGTATTAAATCTCACTATTTTTAAAGATCTTCTTCTCTGAAACAACAACCAATTTTCTCCAGATTTTATTTTGGGCCTTCTGTCGAAGGCGTATTATCAATATGTTCAAAGCGTTTGAATCATTAAACAAGATGGCGGCCCTCCCATATATGGAATAAAACACTTAAAAATCTTCTACGTCAGACCCAAGAAAGCTTCAAGGCTGACTCTTGTTATATATCATTGGGGACTTGAGGTCTACAAAGTTTGTTCAAATGATAACTCTAGGTTGACTTTTGATATTTTTAACGCAAGTTCAAATTTGCGTCACTATGCAGTCATATGGGGAAAATATTGAAATTCAGTTTCTCAAAATATATTAAAGACCAGTGGCTGAAACTTACAATGTATGATCAAAGTAGCAAACACTTTTAGATATAACAAAAATTTTATCCCCGGGGTTATCTGCCCTTGCTCCTGGGTTACATACATGTATAAAATATCGTTATCTTTAAACGTCCTCTCGAACAGCTTGACTAATGTTCACCAGATTTTACATTGGGCTTCCTTTCGAAATGATAATAATAATAATAATAATAATAATAATCGACTTTATTTATAGAGGGTAACACATTTAGTAAACTAGTACTAATCTTCCATGTGGCCTTTTTTTTTCCTGGGTAGAAAACAGTACTAAGCAAGGTGGATAAAGTCTCTTGCTAAGGAAACAACACTTGAGTGGAGATCGAACCCAGTACTCTCGATCTCGAGTCCGATGCTTTACCACTGCACCACATCGCTCCAGCGAAAGGGAATTATCAATTTCGCTAAACCCTTCTGCATCATTAAATAAATTTCACCATGCCCATATATGGTTAAAACACCTAAAAAGCTTCTCCAGAACTAAAACAAAGTTTAAAGGCTTAATCTTATTATACAGCATTGGGGACTTAAGGTCTACCACATTTATTCAAATAATGATCCTAGGATGATATAGATCATTTGCATCCATCCCCATACCTTTTTATAGGGAAAATGTTGGTAAAGCGTTTTCTGTAAATGTATTTAAGTTTGATCAAAGTAGCAAACTGTTTTAGTTACAATCAAACTTTTATCCTCCTGGGTTATCTGCCCTTGCCCCTGGGCTATATACATCTATAAAACCTCGTAATTTTTAAACATGTTCTTCTTTGGAAGAGCTTGACCGATTTTTACCAGATTACCCTCTAGGCAATCTGTCAAAGGCGTATATCAATTTGTTCAAACAGTTCCGCATCATTTATTAAGATGTCTACCTATATATGACAAAAAACACTTAAAAATCTTCTTCTCCAGAACCAAGACAGATTCTAGGCTGAATCTTGTTATATAGCATTGAGGACTCAAGGTCTAACAAATTTGTTCAAATAATGGCCCTAGGTTGACATTTGACCTTTTCATGGCAAAGACAAATTTGCGTAACTGTGCATGTTTTGTATGGGGAAAATATTGACAATTCAGTATCTCGAAATGTTTTAAAGACCAATGGCTGAAACTTACAATGTGTGATCAAAGTAGCAGACGCTTTAAGTTACAAAAAAAACTTTTGTCCCCTGGGGTTATCTGCTTTTGCTCCTAGGCTATGTATAAAATCTTGAAATCTTGAAATGTCTTCTCTGAAAAATTTTTACCAGATTTCACATTGGACCTTCTGTCGAAGGGGTCTTATCAATTTGTTTAAATGGTTCTGCATTATTCAACAAGATATCCGCCATGCCCACATATGATAAAAAAAAAAACACATAAAATCTTCTTCTCCAGAACAAAGAAAGCTTCAAAGCTGAAGCTTTGTATCTAGTATCTGAGACTTAAGGTCTATCAGGTTAGTCAAATGATGATCCTTGGATGACCTTTGACCTTTCTGTGACTAGGTCTAATTTGCAACCCCATACTTTTGTATGGGGAAAATGTGACAATACTAAAAGAACGTTGCATGGCATCTGCAAATATGCTATAGCTGTTTTGCTCAGGTAAGCGAGTCGTGGGCCACGGACCTCTTGTTGAACTTAGTTATGTTTTGGCCATTCTTGACAAATGGGTTTTGTATGGTCTGAGATAGTGCATGCATGGTGAAATCAACTCGTCTTAAAGTATTGAATTGTTGTCACAATCTGATACCGCGCAATGATCAGAGTCTTTGTTATCCGATGAAAAGTTTGCATCCTTGCCCATGCCAAATACGTCCACTGAAGATCGTGATCAGATCACGCAAATGCTCGGGCTGATTTCAATCGTCGCTGTGCGCACATGTCCGAAACTACATTTTCTCTCGTTGGGCTAATAATTTTACAAATAATAGTTTCTAGACCATAGTTTCTTTACCTTTGCTTTGGTTTTATTTATTAAATTAATTTTTGGTTTTATTTATTAAAATTGGACCAACGGTGTTCCAGTGTCATCAGCCCAGAACTGAAATAGCCAGGGTCCTTGTCTCCAACCCACTCCTCAACTGCCGCCACGACGTCTTCGTTGGACCGGAAATAACGTCCACGGATATCCTTTTTCAAGTTTGGGAATAGGAAATAGTCACTAGGAGCTAAGTCTGGATAATAGGCGGGGTACGGTATTAGCTCGTACCCATTCCGCTCAACAGCATCCATTGCAATTTTGCAAGTGTGGATTCTCGCATTGTCCTGTTGAACACAATCCCTTTGGAGAGTTTACCTCGGCGTTTTTCACGGACCGCAGTTCTCAGTTGGTCGAGCAAATTTGCATAATACGCACCTGTTATTGTACTTTTCTTTGCTAGAAAGTCCAACATAATAACGCCTTGTGCGTCCCAAAATACAGTTGCCATCACCTTGCCAGCAGAGGGCTGCGTTTTGAACTTCTTTGGTCTCTGAGACCCCGGCCCTATCCACTGGCGACTTTGAGCTTTATTCTCTGGCTCCCGGCCCTACCCACTGGCGACTTTGAGCTTTATTCTCTGGCTCATAATAATGGACCCGTGTTTCATCTACAGTCACCAGACGCGAAAGGAAATCATCTTCCTTTGATCTAAAACGTTTCAACAATGCACTGCATACTGATGCTCTGGTTGCCATTTGCTCGTCGCTAAGGGATTTTGAGATCCAATGGGCCGTTACCTTGCGCATACACAAGCGATCATGTTAAATTGTTGAAACGCTACCATGTGAAATGTGTAATGCATTTGCTATTTCTTCCACCTTAATTCGCCTATCAGAGTACACCAGATCTCGTATTTTGTTACACATTTCTTCATCGATGGCATCTGATGGGCGTCCAGACCTGGTTTCATCTTCTGAAGACGTTCTACCGCGTTTGCATTCCCCAACCCAAGTTTTAACGTGCATACGATAGTGTAGAAGACCCATAAGCATTGATCAACTCGCAGTGTATTTCCTGACCTGTTTTCCCTTTCAAATACAAGTACCGAATTACAACACGGTACTCAACTTTTGACGAAAAGCTTGCTTTTGCATCTCTAGCCATGTTTGGCATTCTAAAATCTAAAAACTTTTAGGTTTCTAAATTGTCTATATATGATTTTTCTACACTGTATACTACGTTACCTCATCATCTTATAAAAGATAAACTTATTGATTTAATTAACCGAACGTTTATTCGGGAGAATACCTAATATTGGCTTGCAACGAAGAATGTGCTTTTCTCACTTCTGATGTATATAATAATCACAATTTATGGTCGTGTCAAAAAGTCTGTGATGCCCTTGTTTATCTTTTGGATAATATTTTTATTAGTTTTGGAACTAAATTTTATAGGCAAACTATTGGTATTCCGATGGGAACCAATTGTGCTCCTCTTGTTGCAGATTTGTTTCTGTTTTGTTATGAGAGAGATTTCATGAAGTCTCTCTCACGTGAAAATCAGGCTGACATTATTGAGGCTTTCAATTCAACTTCAAGATACCTTGACGATTTATTAAATTTTGACAATATTCACTTTGACCAAATATTGGACCGGATATACCCTACAGAACTCAAATTAAATAGAGCAAATTCTTCCAATACCGAGGCACCTTTTTTATTTGAATCTATGTATATCTAATGGTACAGTTTCCACCAAAGTTTATGATAAATTTATGATAAACGGGACGATTTTGATTTTGATATAGTCAATTTCCCTTTTCTGGATGGCGGTGTCCCCCGGCGTACCTCATATGGGGAATACACATCTCAACATATTAGATTCGCCAGAGCTTCTTCAAATCTTAATGACTTTAACTACCGTAATAAAGCCCTTACTGCCAAACTTCTTAGGCAGGGCTATCGTTATTTTAAACTTAGTAAGGCGTTTTCGAAATTTTATCGAAGACACAGTGCCTTGTTAGAAAAATATAGTGTCAGTCTGAAAACACTTCTGCAGCAAGGTATTTCGGAACCAGAATTTGACGGTTACTTAGTGTACAGATTTAAAAAAAAATTGTAGGTAAATCTAACTTTTCGGAGCAATTCAGAAAACTTATTAACCGTTATAAAAGAATTGGCTATAGCCTGGATATTATGCGACAGACTGCATAAAAGGTAAGAGAAAAGTCCAGGGAGTGCCACTATCACAAACCGCAGCCCTCCCCAGACCCTAAGAGGAAGAGGAAACCAACAAATCTAAACAAGCACAAACCGAACAAACGTACGAAAAGCACTAAGATTAGCTCTCTCTTCCCTAAGCGAGGTAATCGCAATACTAAAAGGACTGAAAACACAAGAACAAAATGACACACGGAATGCATGCCTAGTTGTCAACCCAATCATTGTTGATGGCTATGCTTCACTCTTTAATTGCACGATGGCGGTTCGGTCCTCAGACTCAATGACGGTCTCTTCGTAAAACTTTAACCAGTGGGTTGGGGCTTGACGATATGTCTTTGGCTTGGCCCGCCGTGGTTCAACTACTGGTTTTCATTTTCTCTGGCATACAGTAGGATTAGCCATGAGTACTCGTCTTTGTTTATTATAGTGATTAATTTGATTTTTATGTTTTCGCTTTGATGCATTGACTGAGTTAGGACCTTTATGCGAACCGAATTTTTTATGTGTTTCTGTATTAAGAGTAGCATCGGGACCCAGGGTGAAGTTAGCTAGCTGTAAAAGTGCTTTAAACCCCCCGGTGGTTTGCTTTACTGACCGTTCTAAGGCGGTGGTCCCGGTGTTAGTCTTACTCTTTGTTGCTTTGTGGTTTATTCTACGAGGCGATTTGTTGTATGTCTTCCCGTGTGTCATTTTGTTCTTGTGTTTTTCAGTCCTTTTAGTATAACGATTACCTCGCTTGGGGAAGAGAGAGCTAATCTTAGTGCTTTTCGTACGTTTGTTTGGTTTGTGCTTGTTTGGATTTGTCGGTTTCCTCTTCCTTTTGGTGTCTGGGAAGGGCTGCGGTTTGTGATTGTGGCACTCCCTGGACTTTTCTCTTACCTTTTTTTTATTCAATATATTATGAGTGAATGACACAATAAGGGTGCATTTTTGCCCTCAGGCCTAAAACATGTATTGAAACAAGGCATGAGAATCGTGGGTGTCTCGGTCAGTTGGAAATGGGATAGGCTGGTTACTTATTGACTTGCCCTTGTATATATTTGCTCTACTATAAATTCTAAAAGGTCGCCTTTTTGGTAACACTGAGTCACTGAAAATATAAAAGAATGAAAATCGAAGTGTTCATTGAGACTCTTTATGTGCAGCAGTATAGTTTGTATGGCTGCATACGTCCCCCTAGCACCGACTTAAGCGGAACTCGATTTCCAAGATATCAAAATGTCTATATTGAAGCTTAAACGTTACTTTCGAAGTAGTCCTTAACGTTTTATTGTCATGTGAACCTATATAAATTTGTTTCCCTCTTAAATGGAACGACGGCGAATCGGGCCTCAGACTGATTGGTAGCTCATGCCTTATGTTGTTTCGGAAGTTAGACGCTGAAAACTGCTATCTATATGCGGGTCCATCGTTGGCAAATTTGTGGTTTTCTTTAGCTCTGGTTTCAGATTGCCATTGAGCCCTATAGTTTGTTTCATTGCAGTTTTGTGATTCTTTGTGATTTACAGTGATGTTCCATTGATGAGGGCAAGGATCCGACGCGAACTGAAAACATAGGTAATTTTGAACAGCATAGGAATTAAGGGTGATTCGATCATGTAAATAAGTTTATCCGCCCTCCTTACCCCACCCCAACTGCATCCCAACCCCACCCCACACCCCGAACCAAGAAGTTCTTTTCTGCTAAAGGCGGTTTGTCTGTTGCAGTTCTTCTTTGTTTGTATGTAGGTTATTGCCACTACGTCCTTGTTTCTTGTCATTGTTTGTTCCTCTTCCCTTCCTTCAGGTGCCTTGGGAAGCTGTGTTTTGTGATTGTGGTCTTTTTTAGGTAACTTCAACTATAAACCAGAGTATTGGTTGAATCCTAATAGCGGTAGACGGGTTATTCATACTGTCTTACATGATGATACCGGGCATCGAATTTGCCAAACGGCTCTTAGACGTATGTGCTGTATTGCGATACCTAACCATGTCACAGATTTCCACTCCAGTGCTGCGCTTACAAAAAGAACGCGTCAGTTAAACTTTATTTGATCATCGGCTACCTCAGTATTGAGCAGCTGAATAAACATAACGGTATAGCAATATAACTGATCTTTAAACGCATAAACCTACATAAGCCGCAAAATGTGAAAAGCGCCTTGGTTTAAACATATTTTATTACATAATACAAGTACAACAAAGTAACAAATTTGACATACAAACGATATAGGATTAGAACGAAAGCATATAAATACTTATAGAGTTCTTCTCCTCTACGGTGTATATTTCGTTGTTGACTTGAAGGCAGATCGTTTCACAGATCAAGGCAAAATGTTGTGGTTTATATCATGTAAGAAGGTAAAATAAATTAGTTGACAAAACACACACAAAAAATATAGAATACAAAAAAGAAATAAGAATAAAGAAAAATTATAAAAAAAAAAATAAAAATAAATAGATAAATAATAAACAAATAATTCAATAAGTGTTTGTATTAAGAAAACAGTAGTAGGAATCAAACAGTGTGTAACAAGGTATATGAAAATAGCATTCTTGGAGAGGAACAACTGAGCTTGCATCCACAGGCAGACAATGCAGATATTGTTCAGGACAAGTTGTACCTGCAACATGCATTTACTACAGATTTAAAACCGTTTAGTGTCCAATATAAATTTATGAACTTTATCAAAAATGGCTGTCAACAGAGAGGTTTGAGCTGCCGTATAGCAACAGATTTAAAGTAGGTGTCTGAATTGTAGATATAGCATTCATTAAAGCTGTGCGTTGAGTTTGGTAATGTGAGCAATGGAAAAAATAATGCTGCGAATCCTCGATACTACCACAACTACACAGTGGAGTTTCAGAGACATTTTTCAGGAACAGATCCAGATTCAAAGCACTGCAGTGAGTACGCAAACGAATGCGTAAGATCTGGAGGCGGCGACTGCCAGTATAATAGTGTTTCGGTGTTTGTTCCTTGTCTTTAGTTAAGTTATATTTAAAAGAGTTAACAGTATTACTTTGCTGGAGTTCTAATGGCAGATTATTCCATTCTTTGATGGCCGTTGGCAGAAAAGATTGTTGATACTGAGTGGTTCTAGCATTGATTCCTCGTAGATTATTTGAATGCCTTAAATTATAATTAAAAACATTACTAATAGATTCAGGTACCAAAGAGGATAGATACTGTGGAGTTAAACTGTATCTCATTTTATAGAAAAGAGTTAGCCTGTGGTTTTTGCGTCTCTGTTCGAGAGTTTCCCATCGAATTTCAGAATAGAGTGTTTCTAACGAAACTAACTTTGTTGCTCCCGTAACTATTCTGGCAGCTTCATTTTGTATTTTGTCCAGTTCTCGTTTTTCGTACTGGGTACATTTATCCCATATGGCATCACCATACTCAAGCAACGGTCTTATAAATACAATATAAATGGTTTCAAGAGATTTTCGGTCGAGTTGAAATTTAAGTTTTCTCATGATATTTATTCTTGTCCACGCTTTTTCAGATATGTAGTTTATATGTTTGTGCCATGAGCAGTCTTGTGAGAATACTATTCCTAAGTGTTTATGAGAGTCCACTTCAGTTATTTGTACATTTTGCATAAATAATGGGGGGTGAAGGTTTCTATTTAATTTACGCGAAATTAACATAGATTCAGTTTTTGGAGGGTTAAAAGTGACTAACCACTTAGCAGCCCATTGTGTTATTCTTCCTAAGTCAGCGTTAATACAAGCAGCTGCAGTGACGGGGTCATCGACAACAATATAAACACTTGTATCATCTGCAAAAAGTCGAATATTGGAACCTATATCAAGAACAATTGATATACACAAGAAATAAAAGGGGTCCTAAGATCGAACCTTGAGGGACTCCAGCATGTATAAAAATCCAATCTGAGACAGCACCAGGCAGAACAACTCTTTGCTTTCGAATAGTTAAATAACTCTTAAACCATTCTAGGACTTGTCCTGTGACACCAGCTGCTTCAAGTTTCAAAAATAGTCCTGCATGCCAAACCCTGTCAAAAGCTTTGCTGATGTCACAGAAGACAACCCGCACTTCTTTGCCAGAATCTAAGGCCTGACAAAAAGTATTATATAAATATGTAAGTTGGTTGACAGTTGAATCGCCAGGTATAAAACCGGACTGGAGCGAAGAGAGCAAGTTATAAGTTTGTAAATGATTATACAGATGTTTGAAGACAAGACGTTCAAAAAGCTTGTCTTCAGAGTTTAGAAGAGATATTGGTCGATAATTATTTACAGCAGACAAGTCACCTTTCTTCGGAACAGGGCAAACATGAGCCTCTTTGTAAGAAACGGGCACAACACCTTTGTGCAATGAGTCATTGAAGAGTGAACAAAAAGGAGAAGCTAGTTGATGCGAAAGTTCCTTTAGAATACGATTACTCAGCCCATTTGGTCCAGAAGCTTTACCTACAGGCAATACCTCGAGTACTAATTCAACCTCATGAGGAGTCAAAACGATACGATCCAATAAAGAATCAACAGTAGCTGGAGTTAAATCAGGAAGAACAGCATTTTGTTCATCCAGGAGTGTTTGACTTTGGAAGAAATTGTTTAAAACATTTGCTTTGTCATGCTCGTCTGTGATTATGTTATTATTGACCTCAAGTGGCGGAACAGATATTCTTGAGTTTGGGGCGATTATTTGTTTTAATGTAGACCACCAGTCTTTTGAAGAAAGGGATTCAGACCGCAATTTGTCTGCTATTTTGTCATTGTAAAACTGTTTACATTTGCGTGTCATTTTAACTGTTTGATTTCGTAATTTCTTAAACTTACTCCAGTCTGTTTCATTTCCTGTTCGTTTTGCTCTATGATATGACCGTTTGCGTTTGCGAATATATCTTTTTAATTCTGACGTTATCCATGGAGGATCTGAAGGATGGATTGTAATATTTCTATTTGGAATGTTATCTTTGGCTAGGTCGATTATTTTTGAAGTTATATTTACAGAGTATGTGTCAATGTTATCGTCGTAAAGAGCAGGCCAGTCCACTAAGGATGCTTGCTCACGTAATGATTGATAATTTCCTTTTTCATAGTCCCAAATATGACGTTTAAATGTTTTACGTTTTAGTTTAGCAAACTTGAGAATTCCGTATACTGGGCAATGGTAACGTATATCCTGATTCAGAAATGGGTCACCTATACCACTTAAAAGCAAACTATTTTTGTTACTGACTATTAATAAATCAATTAAAGACGAAGAATTCTCAGTATAATGGGTGGCTTCTTCGATTGTTTGAGACAAAGAGAACTGAGTGCACAGAGCATTGATCTTTCTAGATGATTGCAAATTCAACAAATTGTAGTTAAAATCTCCTATGACGATTATTTCACGAATATTAGTATCTACCGCGAGGGCAATAGAGTCTTCAATATTAGAAAAGTAATTGTTATTCGAATTAGGCGGTCGATAAAACAGGCCAAATAGTATGCTTTTATGGTTATTGGCTATCTCAATCCATATATTCTCTATACCTCTACTTTCTAAGTCATTCCTCCGTTTATAATGGATACCCTCCTTAACATAAATAATTACCCCTCCATGAGCATCTCCTTGTCTGTCTTTACGCACTGGCGCCTGGTATTGCTGAAGCAATATATCTTCATTATCAATGGAAGGGTTTAGCCAAGTCTCAGAGAATGCAAGTATGTCAAATTCATGGAGCTCTGCATGAAGTATTTCGAGCTTCGGGAGGATGCTTTGGACATTGTAGTGAACAAATGATAAATTATGATTGAGTGGAAGGGAGTCAAAAACTGTAGTAGACAAGCTTGAAAATGAAGTAGACAGACTCGTTACAGATGAAGACGAATGGGATGTGGGTCCTGGATTTGGATGAATGTCACCTGAACAAAGTAAGAGGATGGTGAGCCACGTTGTGAAGACAATATACATGAATATTCCTACCACAAGTAATGAGAACTGCGCATTCGCCTTCCCAGCTTAGCTTTGTGAGACGTGAATTGTGCGTCTAGTCTTCTTTATGAATTGGTTTAATGTTTTTCGGTTTTCGTATGATAGAATAAGTGAGTAGCAATAGAGAATGTTAAAATAGATATGAAGTAGCAAAATTAAGTGCAAAAGAAATTTAAGGTTGCAAATACAACGATGTTCTGGCATGATAACAATTTTGCTAGAATCTAGCGTCATTGTCATGTGATTGAAAATAAGACGTGTAGAAACAGAAGAATTGCTATCATACCAACTCTAATACAGCATGCGTCTGCAGACAAGCTCAGTCGTCCCTCTTTAAATGCAAGAAAAAAAGTACAAATAAGAAAATACATTAAGCAAATTCAAAACAAATACGGAGGATTAAGTATAACATCAGAACAGGGAGTATTACAAAGCATATTAATGCTTATATGTCACAGTTGCTAAAATATGGTTGTAATAATAGTAACATTCCTCAATACTAAGAGTAACGTGATTCAAGGACAAACAGATCTTAGATTTGGACAGTTAAGCATTATCAAGCAATGTAGGCATAGATCAGACGCCGCAAACTTGCTTGCTCTACATACAGCAATATCCCAAGCACACCTACAAGTAATATAAAGGACTATTTCAAATTTCAAGGCAATTATGATAAGTAGATAATGTGGCCCATGATAAATGATAATGATAAATACTGTATGCAGATTCTGTATAAGCAATATGGATCTGAACTGTGTCTACACTGCTTACCACTCATCCATTGGTTTTAGACACAACAACAGGTAATGAAATTTCAGAACGATCGAAGTATAGGGGTGTGATTTTTAGGATAGATTGATGCGCAGCGCATGAGAAGGTCCATTGTGCCACAGATAAACCTTTGCAAGCGATGTAGGCCCCGATGAGACGTCACAAAAGACAGCTTCCGATTAGGGTCCACACCGCCTGCCTTACATACAGCAGTAAAAGCGCCTCACAACAGTTTTCGAGCATTAAAGGCCTAGATCGGTCTACACAATTGCGCCGTCTGCTATGAATATTTGTTTTCCGCTTATCAATCACCAAACACTGTTGACTACATGGACGAACAAAGAAGGTGCTGTTCAAACGGTGTGGCTAACTGTTCTGGGTCCCTGCTGCTCTCATATTGTGTAAGGGCTATTTTCTCAACCTTTATATCATTTAATAATACAAAACGTTGTTTGTTGTTGTTGTTGTTGTTGTTTTTTTGTTGTTGTTTTTGACAAAACACGGAACATCTGGAAGTGCGAGATACTCGCGAGTGTTTTGCCCTGAACCCCTGCTCCTGTTGGCGCTTGTCATTTGGTACAGGGATCAAGGACAAAACGTTCGCTATCACACTGCACTAATGAACGCAGTCCTGGTATTTATTAGCAATACACGGTTTTTTCACAGAAAGGGTCTCATAGAACATGCACGGAAAAGTCTGAGAATTCAGTAAAAATCCGTATATTGTTTCCCAATCACGGAAAACAGCGATCTTGTCGAGGAGAGTTTATGCTATGGTAATGGACTTTTCCCTTAGTGAGTTGATGTTAATAATGTTGAGTCGCCATGTCTTGGCATCAGTATTTTATTGCAGTTTCCGATTTGAATCATCTTTTCTTGATCGAGCTTATCCTCCCATTCACTTTCCCATATCCCTCGCGCGAGAATTGATTACCGTCAGACGCCCTGTCGTTTATTTCTGCAACATTGTCTGGTTAGAATTCATATACTTTATGCTGGAATGGAACAGTCTCGTTATTAATAAAAACAGAAGGAAAGAAAAGGTTAACTGATAAAAGGTTCCGGAAAGAAGAATAATCTTGTAAATAAGAGGTTTACAAAGGGACGGTTATTTTGCATTACATATTGATGACACACTTTCTGTTCCCAGAACAAATAAAAACTCTCTTAAGCAAAGCATAACTTCAATTAGACCTGAACCCTCTGTTTCAAAAAGAGTCATCTGCTGGTGCTATTTGTAGAATCAAAAGTAAAACTGACAACGGCTGGCTTCATGACAGTGTCACTGTCTTACTCTTTGTTGCTTTGTGATTTATTCTACGAGGCGATTTGTTTTATGTCTTACCTTGTGTCATTTTGTTCTTGTGTTTTTTCAGTCCTTTTAGCATTGCGATTACCTCGCTTGGGGAAAAGAGAGCTAATCTTAGTGCTTTTCGTACGTTTGTTCGATTTGTGCTTGTTTGGATTTGTCGGTTTCCTCTTGTCTGGGAAAGGCTGCGGTTTGTGATTGTGGCACTCCCTGGACTTTTCTCTTAATTTTTTTTTCCAAGGATAGATGGTCTACAGTTTTGCTGCTGTGCTGAGTAACCGTGCTTCAGACCAATGACAGACTCCTTCGTGCAAATCCTTGTTAAACATCAAAAGGACGGACGACCATGGGTTACCGTCGCTACTTATGACAGCCCCCTTTTCCGGGGCTCTGGGGTTGTATGACAGCGGGTTGGCATTGGAAAGGTTCACTAGAAATGATAGTGGCGTCTTAAACCTGCCGAGTTCCCCTGACAGTTCAGTCACAATAAAATATTGAACAATGACATTCAGGCAAATGACTGTAGGTTATATGCTACAGCATTTACTGTTTCTCTGGCATTCGTCAAGGAACCCGTTTATTTCCATCGTGAGAACGCAAAATTGTGGTCGCATATTATGACTTGCTTTTACCGAATAAACGCCAATTAAAAAGGTCAAGGACTACAAAATGTTTAGAATGCAGATCAAAATGAATACACGTACGTTCATATCATTGGTTCAATTCAGGCCATTTGTTTTCAGAAGTTCTAAACTTTTATGTTATTGATAATGAATAAATTTCTCATTGTACGATTTACATTTTACACCAGAGCAGCGTTGCGGGGAGGGCTGGGGAGATCATACCAGCTAGATCGGGCCGCGGAGGCTCCCACCTACATAAACGATTGGTAATTGTGTGTGTACTTGTGTACGTCGAGACCTACATAAATAATTGGTAATTGTGTGTGTACGTACCTACATAAATAATTGGCAATTGTGAAGACGCCCCCCCCCCCGCCTGCGCACGAACACCAGCGGAGCTGGTAGGGACAGCCAGCCTGCGCTCAGCCCGACACCCCTGGGGACGCCCCACCCTCGCCGGCCCGGGGCTCTTAACGCAAAAAGAAGGCACTTACCTGTAAGCCATATTTGTGTCAGGCAAAGGTTGGTCAGGCTTTGACTTACCGATTTATATCGCTGAATATAAAATAGCTTAAATATTAAATTAGTCACCCGATACCAACACGCTTACCTGAATGAACAGTAATAATTTATGTAGGTCGGACTGTCTCCATCGCACGGACCTCCTGGCCGAGCCCGTTATTCAGGTTCCTGGCTAGCCTCCAGCCCGCGCCCAAGCCCCTGGGGATCCCCCACCCTCGCCGCCCCGGGGCTCTGAACGCAAAAAGGAGGCACTTATTTGTAAGCCATAGTCACGCAAAGGTTGGTCAGGCTTTGACTAACCGATTTTAGCTGATTCACATCCGTTCTGCTTTACAAATGTCGTCTGCTAGTAGGCTGTTCAGAAAAAGAAATGTCTCGACGTTCTTTCATCTTGCGAATATTGGATTTTTAGCGAGGCGAACGGATCAGTTTTGGAGACGTTTCTTTTTCTGAGCAGTTCGATTAAACCGTCAGTGTGATCATTTCTGACAAGAAAAATCGAAACTGACAAACTTTATCGCTACTGACCAGAAAATCGAATGAACACAAGCAGACGATTATTTTTCAATGACTTCGGGAAGGTAAACGAATATGTTTGGTGTAAGTGTGTATGAAAAAACATCCAGGAAGTTGTAAAACAATAGTAAAATGGTGAATTGATTTTAATGGCAAGAGATTTTTGTGGCCCTGCTTGCTCCCTTTAGACATTTTCCGGTAAGAGTAACTCACGTCGTTTTTTTTTTTTTTTTTTTTTTTAAGCTCGCGAGATACTTATCGAGAGGTGCCACTGTTTCCAGCTTGGAGCTCTTTCAACAGCTTGGTACGGGCTGTTAGCATCGCCTCGTCCCTCATGAGGTGTAAGAGCTGCTTTTTTTCGTTCTCGGACAGACCGCCCTGTTTCTGACGCCCACGAATCTCAGCCTTCATCTGGGCATACTTGTCAAGTTCAGACAGAATTAGGCGAAACTCTCCCTCGGATATCTTGTCGTCGGTCAGCGCGGTCGAAATACGGTCTGCGATTGTGTTTAGCTTTGACCCAGCCAGGACCCGGATCTGATCGTGTTTTCTAGCCTTGGCATGGAGCCTCCGGCCTATAAATTTTCCGCGGGCTCCGAGCAACCCACACACAATCGCTCCAACCTGTAAGCCAATGGCGACAGGCACCGCGATGATTGTTGACAACAGCCCGACACCAGAAGCAGCCAAGCCCGCGCTGGCCGCTGAAAGCGCGTTCGTCTACAATATTAGCCCCGCGCCGGTATTTCTTGTACATCGAGGCTTTAAAGTCCCGTTCCTTTTCGAAGCGGGATCGGCCACATGCTGAAGTCGGTGATTGTCTCCAGTCTCTAGTGGCGGGTAGAGGCCCATCGTGCTTTCGGGTCTGACATTATTACCCGCTGTCAGACAAGTTCAAATGCCCGAGAACGACTGATCTTTGATCGGAGGAGAGATCCACGGGCGTAAATTGCAGCCTTTTAAGCTCGAATGGACAGACCTGGATCTTGCTAATGTCCAACAAGCGGTAGTCTGCTTGGTGCTGAATGCCCTGAAGTGTAAAACGCACTTGAGGTGGCTCCTGTACTCTGATATAGGCCCCCACTTCTTTATTCATGTGCGCTTGGGTCCACTTGAGCTGGAAGCCAGGCAAGACTTCGACGAAGTCGCCGGGCCTGTCTCCAAGGATTAACTCGAGGAGGATCGTTGATGTAGGTAATCCTACGCCGATGACTCCCGCTAGGGCGAACTCGGAAACCATTTTTAAAACTCCCTGCCGGCAGTTGCTTGTTTTCAACGTGTACCGCTCGGAAATGATCACGTTCTTGGTCTCAGGGATATAAGAGCACAGCCGAGTACCGCCATTCGTCACCTACCGAACCTTGTGTTGCTGCCCCATCACGACGTAAGAGGAGGAGATTCGAATGTCGATCAGCGACCCCGTTTCTTGGACGGGGTCCGCAAAGGCAACCCACCTGCTCCCAGTAAACGCCAGCGTGTGAAGCCGTCTGTGGACGGCAAATGAAACATCTACATCGCTCAGCTCTCCGAGCTTCAGCGACCCATTCCCCTCTTGGGTCTTTTGTACACCCCGTCGGACAGCTGTAATGCATACAGCTTGTTCTCTTCCCCATCCTTTTCGTATCCCCAAGATCGGCCAAAGCCACCCCAGGGCATTTGCTGGTGCTCCCAGGCCCACCCACGTCAGCCATTTCTTGTGTTTAGGACTGCACTCAAGTGGTCAAAATCTAACCTTTTGTCGTTTACGTCTAATACCGTGAGGGTCAGCTGAGGATGGGCACCTGATGCCATCCGTTTGTACTGTAAGGCGGGGAATGTCTCTGTCCGACCACCCCCGCACCTTTCGTTCTCGACGGGGATGATTCAAAGCGGTGTAGATGGGCGTCCGTTATGGAGCTTCTCAGACGTACTGACGTCTGCAAGATGCACGCAGATCTTCCGATGGATGGCTAGTCTGTGTGGCTCGTCTGCAATGTAGCTCTGGCCGGGCTCGAATTTCTTTCTGGAGAACCCTAGGAGTGGCCAGCCCGCTGTTTAAGACCAGACGTGTCTTCGCAGACAGCTTTAAGCGGCCGGTTGGGGCATGCAAACGAAGTTCGGTGCCCAAAGGCTGGAACACATCATCTAGCTCGCAGACGTTGTAGTACCCATCAGGTATCAACGTGGTATGTCCGGTTGATGAAACTTCATTATTCCCTAACTCGGCGCCGATATTGAGCCAGTGGTGGTAATACGTGAGTTCACAGAGAGCAACCTCCAGCCCCCGACACGCAGTGCCAGGAACAGATGCAAACTGAGCCGGTCCGACACGCAGTGCCAGGAACAGATGCAAACTGAACCGGTTCACCATTTTGAATGCCGGTGAGTGTGATGTACATACTGAGCAAGCATGGACAAAGAGGCATATTCGTTCAAAAGCTCTGCAACATATCGGCGGGCGGCATTTCAAAGAGAAAGCAGCGGTTTCTCTGGCCAGCCAGCAAATAATGGTTGATGACAAGAGAAGTCATTTTCTTGCCAAATTCCCAGACGTCTTCGCCGATTATCAAAACCCACCGCTCACTGGAAACGTTACAATGGCAAACAAGGCGTGGACAACTGGCAACACGCTCCGATGACCTGATGGCAGTGCCAACTGCTTCGCGGTTTGGTGCGCGACTGCTGGCTGCGGGGTCTCTGCTGATGACCATCTCCAAGCTAAAGACCCCCTCCTTGGGAGCCTGTATAGGTTTCATGCTTACTATACGACCCGGCGTCTGTTGATGGAGCTAAAAGCCGCCCTCCCTGGGGACGTCCTATTCTCGGTACGAAAACACGTTTGATGCCGGGGCTTACAAGCGCCTTTGCGACGAGTTCGGCATTTCGCCTGATACACATTGGAGGCAGAAGCTGGACCACGGGTGTCAAGGACTCGGGTCTTGGAGTACGTTCATGACTCCTTCAGGAGAATACCGGCATGCGCACTACTCCGAAGGCCCCTTCTTTCACCCACAAAACGCCATATGCCATAACCGGGATATATCAGGGGCGTGGACGATGTTCGATAAATCAGAAGGCTTCAGTAAAGCGGGCGTAGAGCGCCTCAACGATAGCATACGGACGTATGTTTGGACCATCCTGTGGGCGCAATCCCAGACCCGTTCAGAAATCCTCGAACCCGGGACGGGGTTCGACGCTCAGAAGCAGTTCCTAGCCAACATCGAAGACATCTCATCTCGCCTCGCCCGTTGACATCCCCAGTAGCATCACTCGCGATCAAAAGACGCTGCAATATATCTCCACACCGCTTGATTACGTCTTCGGGATAGGGCTCTACCTCGCCCCGAGCGACATGGCCCTCCACCCGGGGTTGGCCTAGTGGCGCTTTGGTTGGGGTCTCGCTAGCCAGTCCCTTGTGGCCACTAGAAGAAGGGTCCCTACACCGATGACCAAGGCCCACAAATTCTCTGCGAGCCATGAAGCGGCTTTCCCTAACGTGCTCAAGAGCCAAGAGACGATGGACCCGATGATTCCGGGCAGGAGAATACCGGCATGCGCACTACTCCGAAGGCCCCTTCTTTCACCCGCAGGACGCCATATGCCATAACCGGGATATATCAGGGGCGTGGACGATAAATCAGAAGGCTTCAGTAAAGCGGGCGTGGAGCGCCTCAACGACAGCATACGGACGTATGTTTGGGCCATCCTGTGGGCCGCAGCGGCCTTGCCGGCCAAATTGGCCAGGGCACGCCCAAGGGCTTGTAGGTGCTTTTTTACCCACTCCTTGACCCCGCCCTTGTCGGATGGCCTGGGAGCCGGCGACGGCACGTCTGGCGCACCTCCCCCACCGGTGAGCGCAAGCATGAGTGTCGAGATCGCCATGCCATTCGCTGTAAGGATGCTCACGATCGTTATCCCCTGTTCGCGGAAGAGTGTTCGTATTCGCTCAGCCAGCGTCTTGTCTTCATGGAGGAGCCGCCTGATGGTCTCATGAATTCTGTTGATCTGGGACCGGAGAGCTGCTTTGTTCGTGGAGAGGGCTTCGGGCCTCGCTTGTCGCTCGAGCTCGATGTCGGAGAGCTCGCCCTTAAGCTTTTTCATTCGGTCTCGAATCTCTTGTTGGATGTCGGTGTCGTCCATTTCCGTCAGTTTTTGACGCTCCCGGGCCAAGTGGTTCTTGACCTCGGATTTCCGGTCGTCGACATCTGACAGCTTCGCCAGGTTGTTCACCAGCTCATCTCTCATTCTCGTCATGGCCTCCCTCTCCTGCAAGATCTCTTGTGACCTGGGTGACCCACGTGACGTCCATTTGTGGATTATCAATTGTCTTCAAGGCGGTCTGGACGTCTCCTGTTGTCCCAATGACGTCGTTGGTCGCCCCGGAGAGGTCCTTCAGCTCGATGGATTCAATGTTTTTCGGGAGGGTTTCCTCTGCATTCTGGAGTGTTTCCACAGCCTCTTTGCCGATACCCCCGACCTGTAATCAGTGAGCTTCAGTGATCTCCGCAGTGCATATGCGCCACCATTTCCGTATCTTTGAGCCAATGTTCCTAAAGCCAGGAACTGGACCTTACCCCCCGTCGCAGTGATGGGGATCTTTTTGTCGTCAGGTGTCCAGTAAAGCGTCTTGCCGTCGGTGTCAGTTCTAATTGGTTATAGTCGATTCTGCCTTCGGGGCGCAACCCATCAGCACGGTTCACTTCGTTGTAGTAAGTATCAACCAGGCGCTTCTTCTGGGCCTCGAGCTCTATCTGTCTCAACTCATCGCGCATGCTCTGAATACACTCCCCGGACGTATTTAGCTGCTGCTGGACGTCCACCGGTGGGTCCATAATGGCGTCAGGGAGGAGGCTATGCTCTGCATAATCATCATCTATTCCAGGCCCGTCAGGGTCGAACGTGGGGTTTTCGAAAGTGACGAAATCCATCGCGGCGTAGTGGATGCTCATTTGAAGGTTGTTGCGTAGGTTCAAATACACAACATGGCTTCGAGCAAATTCGGACGCAAGCTCAACCCTTATAGGTGCCTCCGCGAGCCCCTAAGGGTTAAGGGAGCGCGGCAGTCCGTGGTTATCACGAATAACCCGAGCACGATTGACCAGAACCAACAGCTGCTTGTTCGGTTCCCCAACCTGGGCGCACACGACGTCATCGTCCCAGGGACTGCCCGCTTGGCCTTCAGAATCATCCTTGATAGTGAAGATGTTAACAGGACAGTAGTTCAGAACCTAGGCCGCGCCATCGTGAAAAAGACCACAATAAAAATTTCTGGCAACGAGGTGATGTCCATCGACGATAGTGACGTATAACACTGTTATAACGATCTCTGGAAGACAGGCCCAGAGAGGACCAATGACCAGTACCAAGGCATTGATACGTCTGATAACCGAAACACAACGCGGATTCGAATCGATGCCGGAAATAAAGATGAGGCAGTTGCAATCTCAACGTGCCCGCCCGCAGCATGAAGGGAATCCTGATGCTCATCGAGGATGTTGCCGCGCAACAACCCTTTGCTCGCAACACTGAGGCCTTCTATAACCAGAAAATAACTAAAGTGGAGGTCACTATCGAGGGGATTCCCAACCAGCTCTTCAGTCAGGGAATGCGTGCCTATCAGATGTGGGACGAGGCAAGGAAGTCATTTGCAGCATCACCCGACAGAAAGTACCACCCCGATGTGTCCGCGGTGGCGAAAGACTGGCCCTGGCAGACGTCAGCCTTGCAGAATACTACACCAGCAAGTATGCTTTATGGCTTGACCTCAGGACAACCGATGATGACAGCTTCATGGCAGTGGCCGCCGCAAAGAGAATGCCAGCGAAAGAGTGACAATCCAGTTAACTAAGACAGCAGAGGCGGCCGGCGCTTTGAACATCTAGCTCTACATCATCATGGACGCCCAGCTTAACCTTGAAGATGGCCGATTCGTCTCAGCTGTCTATTGATCATCTGCCCAGGAACGCCCATTCGGCGGTAGTCTGCGGGCAAACGGGATGTGGAAAAATAATTTTCATCCTGGATCTGCTCGAAGGCCCCTACCGGGGGTTCTTTCGACACATCGTGGTCCTGTGCCCCACCATACAGCACAACAAGACCTACAAGCAGTGGCCATGGCTCTGGACAGACCCTGAGGTCTACGTTCTAGACCCTGGTGAGCGCCTTTATGATTACCTGCGGGCCTTCTGCATGGTGTTTAAAGGCGAGCCAACCCTTTTTATCATCGACGACTGCTCGGCCACGAAGGCTTTGACGAAGAAGAAAGACATGCTGTCAGTTGGCTTTCCCGGGCAGCCACGCCGACCAAAGCGTCTGGGTCCTCACCCAGAAATACAACTCCGTCCTGAAGGACTTGCGCGAGCAGACGCGCTGGGTCGCACTCTTCCACTGCAAGGATTGTGATTCCTTTGAAGACACTGCCTGCGCGAGAATGACGTGATCCCCACACGAGAACAGCGGGCGTCGGTGAGGCAGCAGCTAGCCGAGACAAAGCATGCTAAGCTTCTGTTGACTGATCAGCCTACTGCTTATATGGTGCTTACATTTATGAAGTAACTGAAGGGCTGCTCATCGCTGTGCTTAGCGTGAATTTAGTCGTGCTGGTTTTCGTTGCTTGGCAACTCGTCAATTTCTGCCGGTGCCTTAATATATATATTAGACGGGTCCGCCGGCTTGTAAAAGCAATTGCAGGAAAACGGACTGTGACGAACTGATCGACGAGCTGATGTCAGTTGCAGAGCAACGACAGGGCGCTGGCGCTGGTCTAGCTGAGGGGGCTTCACAGGCAGCCGCGCCTGCGGGAGGAACGGCGGCGACGCCAGACGCGCCGGAGGGCCTGGAGGAAGAACGGGTGCAAAAACACCGTGAAAGGCTCGCTGCCATCGCAGCGGGAGGCCAAGCCGGGCAGTACGGACTGGTGGTCCGTGGGAAAGCATTCACCGCCGATCAAATTGACGCTCTGGACAATACCGAAATCGAGAAGATGTACGCCTGCTACGAAGCAAAACTTTGGGCGGCGATGACGAAGACGCTGGGGTCTGCAGCGCTCCAGCTCTATGCGGGGGTAGTATCCATGTTACTCCCTATCCCGGCCGAGAACCAGCCGGGGCTTATCGCCGACCTCGAGGGAGACCCGTTTGTTGGGCACGCGCTTAGCAGCGCTACATGCGAGCTCTACCACAGCTACGGCATGTTCTTGGCCCCGTTGACCGCGGTACTGACCATCCTGAAGCATTGCTATTTTGAACATCAATGTCCGGTCAGAATAGACGATAGCGGAGAACCAGGAGACGTTGCAAACGGAGGAGCCAGCACAGAGCCCCGTAGAAAGAGTAACGGACCCAAGGCAGAAGAAAGTTAAGGATCCGAAAAAAGTGGCAGCCGGGCGTGCCGGCGCTGCCGCCCGAAAGGCAAAGCAAGAACGACTGCTCGAACAGCTTAGGGCAGCCAAGGAATCATTTCGTCCCCCTGCGGGCGACGGCACGTCTGCCAGTATTCCTCCAAAGGAAGCGGACTCGAAGGACCAGGAACATACAGATAAACGGCCGGAACATAACCGTAAAGGACTAACTCACTGGACCCATGGATCATTGGGGCTTGACTTACGGGCGGTGGACTCCTGTGTCTTCAAAACACGCAAATCCAGCCAACAAGAAGTCCCGCGTCTGTGGCGGCAGGCCCCGTGTACTCCGCGCCCAAGCAGCCTGTGGATAAGCCCCCCTATCCCCCCCCTTGGTGCTAAGCAATTAGAGGCTAGCCCTGATCCATTCTATATGGAATAGTGCCGCCATGTCAACTCCAACAACCGACGGGAAGATGATAGTAAATGCGCTGTATCACAGTGCAGTCGTCTCTGGCTTGGCTATGGGATACACCCGGCTTGGCAAGATGGCAATGGGGGGTAGCACCCCCAAGCTAGACCTCACACCCCGAGATGTTGGCATGGTGATAGTTGACGTTGCTCTAGCCATGTTAACCAAGGACGTTCTAATTAGACTAGGGGTGTTGCCATCATGAAGTACTGGCAATGCTCGTTGGGGGCGCCCTCGCGAATGCCCTGGCGTTCACGGGGTCGACCTACTTGTTCTCCATGCTGAGGAGCTCTGGCGTCGACGAAGAGCGCAAGCGTCACAATGAAGCGGTCGAGCAGTTACAGGCTGCACAGGCGACATGGTCTCGAAAACGGATTGAGCGCCTGGACTGGATCAACGAGGAACTTCGCCGGCAAGGCCATGCTGTTCAGACGTTCCGGGATGTCGACGCTGCAATGCGCGAGTATGCGCAGGTCACCGGACGAGACATTGACCCCCTGGGGCCCGAGCCCCAGCTCTCCGACTTCTACCTCCCGATTGACGACCAAAAAGACCGCGAGATTGCCTTCGTCATCCTGGGATTACCGTGACCGGTCTGCTGGCCTACAAACTCGCCAAGCATCCGAAATGACCGTGTTTCATCGCTATGCCGGCGTTTGGGGCTGCAACGGCCGACACGACCTTAGTAGTGAGGTGAGTTTGATTTTCTTTTTCTGCGGCCTTAATAATAATGGGTCTGCCCGACGAACTGTATCTTGCAATGCTCGAGGTCGGGCACGCGGCCCGCCGCCATAAAGTTTCCTGGACCTCTGGCCCACACCATGATCAATATCACGCAGAAGTCGTTTGAGCTCTGGCGACGAGATGAGAAGACCACAATGTGTTTCGCCGCAGGGGTGCTGGCTGGCCCGACCAACCTCCGGGCGACAACTGGACAGCTTCCAGAGCATGTGGCTTCCGCATGTTGGAGGCTGATCAGGCCACTGGAATACCTTAGTAGCAATAGTCGACGGTAAGCTTTCTGCCCTATACTACAGCCCCCGAGGCTGCTGGAAGGGGCTTGCAGCCATAGAGAAGCTTGCGTCTGCAGCCAAGGTGACTGAACAGCAGGCCAAGGACTGGCTCAAAAGGCAGGCTATCTGGCAGATCTACCTCCCTGCCCCACGGCACATACCACGGCCAGTTGGACGTGGCAGTGCCAAACGAGGTCCACCAAGCTGACCTGCTCTTTCTCCCCACGACCGAGTTGCGAAGCGTACATTCAAGTACACCCTTACTGTGGTCGATGTAGCATCACGCTTCAAAGAGGCTGAGCCTCTGACTAGCAAGACCGCGGCAGAGGTTGCCGATGCTCTGTCTCGGATCTACAGACTGGTGCCATTGAAGTGGCCTAAGCTTCTCCAGGTTGACCCCGGGCATGAGTTTATGAGCTCTGTCAGCCAGCTGCTCGCAAAACACGGGATGGAGGTCCGGCGCGGTCGGGTCGATATTCACAGGGACTAAGGCGTCGTGGAGCGCTGGAACCGGACCCTGGCTGAGCGGTTGTTTGGGCACCAATACGCCCAAGAGATGCGCCTCCCTTCAGGTCAGAGGTCAACAGAGTGGGTGGCTCGGCTGCCTGGCGTCGTAGCAGCTCTGAACGGTGAGGTGACCAGGTTGACTGGCAAAAAAAACCTGTGATGCAATCAAGTCCAAGACGCTGCGCCGCAGCACACAAAGCCCTCCTCTGTAGTTCCTGGGCGCCCTGTTGGTCTCAAGGAGCAGAAAGTCCCCTCGGGAGTTGGCGATCGCTTCCTTTACCAGCCTGGCGAGCTGGAAGGTGGCCGTCGACACCCTACAGACCTTGTGTTGTCTCTTCAGCAAGGTGTACCGGCTGGGACGCTCGGTGACCAAGCCCGATGAGCCCGTGTTGTATTATGGGCCGCCACGTGGTTTTGTCAGGGAGGAACTCCTTATTGTGCCACCGGACACTCAGCTTCCTCCGGATGGGGATCTCAAGCGCTGAGCGCAGCTGCTCCTCTTTTTCGGTTGCACTCGAGACAGGTCAGCCTGATGTTATCGTGGATGTGGCCCACGGAGTTGTCTAACCGGTCAGCACTGAACTGCAGAGTGGCGGTATAGTAGAGGTACGGAGGTGTCCGGGAAATACCTCACATGGCGCTCGGTCAGGTCGCGAACCTTCTGCCTCAAGTTCAAGATGAGATCACATGGCTTCCAGGCCTCCACGAAGCGTTCCCACCCGAGGCAACCAGGAAGCGCCTTTCGTACCTCTTGGCACTGGGTCTTATCTGGCTGCAGACGGATGGCCTTTTTGAGGGCTTTAAGAAGGGTGTCTTTGACTCTGTGGTCTACCTCGACCTCTTCGTAATAGTTGTTTGTCTGCAAACAATGCTCGCGGAGCCAGTCGTGTGGCATTTCTCCGGCGATTGGGGCGGCTGCCCCTGGTCGCCACAGCAGATGACCTGGACGCCCCGACCCTCGAGCCACTCGCGGTAGGTTTCCAGAGCGGGGCGGGGCATTGTGCAGACCTCGTCCCAGATGATCACACGGGGAAGGAATTTCTGTCCCATCCTTTCGGGCGTCCATTCTGTCTGGCCACTCCAGCGGAAGAAGCTGTGATAGGTCTGGGCCTGGACGCCCCTGGCCCGCATCTCTTTGGCCAGGCGATAGGTCGTGGTGAAGACGAGGGGGTTTCTGGTATGGAAGAGCTCGATCGCTCGCGTGGTTTTGCCGCTGCCCTCGCCGCCGTTTAGGTAGCTCAAACGGTGCCTCCACAGCGGGTCATTGTGGCGCGGCGCGGTGCTGAGAGTGAGGTCCTTTTTTGTTGCTTCAGAACAGATTCAGTCAGGCTTGGCGATGTAGGCTGCATGTTCCATGGGTATATGGAGCTTCTCGCCCTTTGTCACGCCACTGGGCTGGGGCGACCGGAGGGAGGTAGTCTTCCTCGAGTATACAGAGCGCGCACATGACCTCCCCACAGTCACATCTTTTGGGAGCCACATACGCTTTGACACCCTCGAGCTTGTGAAGCGCAGATTTTCGGACAGATGCTGTCAGTGACCACTCGGACCGCCTCATCTGGTTCGAACCTCTGTAGCATCGAGAGGAGGTTGATGTGGGCATAGGACAGCATACTCGCCCTCAGGTGGGTGAACTGGGGCTGGAAACCATCGTAGTAAGTGAGGATGTGACCCAGCTCGCACTTCATTGGTGCTCCGACCAAAGTGCCTGAGAGACGGATGTCCCGGACAAGGTAGTTGAGCTCGTCTCGGTCGGTCACCAGCCTCCTTGTTAGCCTTTTTTCCATCTGCCTTGCTGCCCTGGGTGAATTTGCCGATGACGGAGCAGCCCTGGTCCCTGCTTTCGGGCAACCAGACCTCAGTCTGATTCTCAGCAGGCCAGACTCTGTCAGGAAGGCAAGAAGCTGTGTCGGGGCCCAACCGCCTTCGGAGCATGCGAAATGCCTTCCAAACCAGGCAGGAATGACAGGATGGCAGGTAGCCTCAAACTCCCATTCATGAACCTCGGCAAATCCAGTGCCAATGTCTTTTGGAAGCGGGCCATTGATTGCTACACGGATCATGCGGTGAGTCGGATGTCCGAACCGCTCGAAAAATGGTTTCGCTTCACCCATGCCCTGGAAGGAGGCGGGGTAGCTGGCCTTCATGTCGATAGAAGTGACTTCCCTCGTGTCATAACCAATCGAGTTCCAGAGTCCGCCATGGCCATGCTCCACACAAGCCTTCTCGATGTCCGGGAGGAGGCTGGCTGGGGTTTCCAGTCGTTGCTTTCTTTTGCCATAACGCTGGCCGCGTGGTTTTCGCCGAAGGCTCTGTCGGCGAGCTCGGGGTTGCCTAATCCGGCGCAGATCGCTTTGAGTCTTTCGTGGTACCAGATTACCAGACTGCTATAAGAATATTCTACTGTGTCCTGTAAGTGCGGCCGTCCTGGAGCACGAACTGGTCGACAGAGAGCTGTCGGTCTTGACCGCCCAGGAGCCAGACCGCTAATGGCTCCCACGGGTTGCTTCCCGAATAGCCTGCCAGACGTCGCCCTTGTAGATGTGAACCTCTCTACTCTGGGGGAAGTGGAGGTCTCTTGGCCAAGCGTGGCCGTTGTGGCAGATGAGTTCCACCGTTTGCCATCCGCTGTGCCGATATCTGCCGCTGTTGAATATGTCTTCTCCAGCAATGTTCCTCAGGACGATGTGTCTTTTGAGGATCTTTTCCAGTTCAGCCACGTCACCGACCGTGGCGCCGGTTTCGTGGACTCCCTCTTCCCACTCCTGGATCTTATGTCGCCGTGTGGGTGTAATACCCTGGCCTCTCGAAGCGCCCTCGAAGTGCTCCACAACTCTCTGAGCCACACAGTTGAGGTCACCATCTCTTAACGGAGCTAGGTTGGCAGGGTCCGGGTCTCTGATGGGTTAGAGGCCGTAGGCAACTGCGATGACAGGGTAGGCATTTTGGTAGAACACACTGTCGACTCCTGCCAACATGCCAGGCTTTGTGTCCCGAGAGACCTCGGTGACCCCCTGGCCCTTCTTTCGCTCAGCCCGGACTGGATCGAACTTGTCTTCGAGGACCAAATCACTTTCAGCTTTCTCACGGAGAAACTTGAGTTTCAGAATAAACTCGCCCTCTGGGAGAGCTGCAAGAAGTTGGGTAGTCCTGACGTCGGCCATCCGAGCGTCCAGTGCCAACCTGCCGGCTCTGGCATGTATGCCGTCGGCGATCTCGAAATCGCCGATGTCCAGCGGGTCTTCTCCTTCAACCCTCCATGTAGAGAAGACCGCGGCGGCGCCATCCACTTTGAATTCGTCTTTGGCGTCGTTAAGTATCTCGACCAACGACGTCAGCCGGGAGTCTTACCGGGTGAGGGATATGATCATCCAGGTCGGTAAATGGCCACTGTGGTCGAAGTGGCCGGGGGAAGAGTCTTTCCTCAGCTTCTAGAATGGGCTCATCGAGGATGAACCTTGGCCCGTACTCTGCGAGCATCTCTTCGATGAGGTCATCCATTACAGCCATGCTGTCGGATGGATATACGTAACCATTACTCCTGTCTAAATGGGAATTTCGATTGCCGCCAGACGTTTACGGATGGGTATACGTAACCATTTACTCCTGTCTAAATGGGAATTTCGATTGCCGCCAGACGTTTACGGATGGGTATAAGTAACCATTTACTCCTTTCTAAATGGGAATTTAGATTGCCGCCAGACGTTTACGGATGGGTATACGTACTCTGCGAGCATCTCTTCGATGAGGTCATCCATTATAGCCATGCTGTCGGATGGATATACGTAACCATTTACTCCTGTCTAAATGGGAATTTCGATTGCCGCCAGACGTTCAAACTCGACCATGAAAGCCCTATGACCTTTGCCAGGCACGCATCTGAGCTCTATAGTAACCGCAGTCCAGGCATAGCCCGAATCGATTTTTGAACCCCTTACCACACACCATGCATGACTGTGTGCCGGGACCTCGTCTCAGGCGGGCGAGGTGAATCTTGCAATGATCCCCCAAACAGCTCTTGCCCCAAAGCTCCGTGGAGCCGATTACCAGCCACTGGCACGTGTTTTGACCCTTCATGGTACCTCAGGTATATGGAAAGTACTACATTTCTCTAATTGTGACCTCCGCCCCACTCACTCTTACCGGGAAATGTCTAAAGGGAGCAATGCGTTCAGAGCCCCGGGCCGGCGAGGGTAGGGGCCGTCCCCAGGGGCTCGGGCGGAGCGCAGGCTGGCCGTCCCTACCTGCTCGGGCGCAGGCAGGGGAGGGGGCCACAATTGCCAATTATTTATGTAGGTACGTACATACACAATTACCAATTATTTATGTAGGTCTCGACGTACACACGTTCACACACATTACCAATCGTTTATGTAGGTGGGAGCCTCCGCGGCCCGATCTAGCTGGTATGATCATCCGCACCCCCTCTCCCGCTCCCCCACCCCCTCCCCGCCCCTGCTGCTACCTGTGTGTTATGGAAATTTTCGGGAATTTTTCGTGATTTTCTAGGACAGATTCGGGAAACTTTAAATGACTCAAGAATATATCAGCCTGTTCACGGAATTATAATGTGTTCGAGGACATTCAAATGACCCATAGACATATTAGACTGTTCACGAAACTATCACGGATTCACGAACTTTTAAATGACATACGAACACGGAACTATCAGTTCTACGGATCTTTAAATGACTCACGGAAACATCATCTTATTCACAGAACTAACAAGACTTTCACGTCCAGCGAAAACGTTGGTACCTTAGATTCTCGATCACCCAGTGATCGCCGAGCGGAGACTCGGTCAGACAATGCAGACGCGCAGGCTGATGCGTCTTTGCTAGCTGCTAGTGTCCAAAGGTACATTTTCTCACTTTGTGTCCCACATACGGACATTGACGGTGCATATATATGAGTCTGACACCGGGCGTCGTAATCAAAGCTATTTTTTGTTTATTGGTGCATTCAGCAATTCACCTGAGCTGCATTCACTAAAGTTTGTCAAAACATATTCTGCATCTTCTGAACGATCATTTTAAATCCGTCTCATGTGAGCTCCAGTTAGAGTGTACCTAATATTCTCGTAGACGAGACGATGTTATATCGAATAAACAATATCAAATATATAATGTCAACGCGTTAAAAATTCCTATATATTTGGTTGCAAAAAAGCATACATAAATTTTATTTGCATAGGCCACAATCTTTATTGTGCAAAAAGACATCTTGAAAATAATTTTGGAATGTTCGCTGCCATCCGCCGAAAACTCTCACAACTGAACGAAAAGTTTGCTTTTGTTTGCGTTTCGGTTAACTGAACGCAGCCTAGGACACAGTGAGCGAACAGTGATGTCTTTATCAGTATGCTTGTGTCACGTGATGATCTGGACCATAATTTTCGCGCTTTTAGAAATAATATAGTAATTGTAATTACACGGTCATCAGTTGTAAACTGGAGGGAACTGTCGTCAATAAGTAAGTATATTCTTAGAAAATAAGTTTATTCCTACCGGTAGTCACCAGCAGACTACGAAAAAGTAATGTAGTTTATTTTTCTCTCACTCTGTACAGAAACACAAGAACAGTGTAAATTGGTGGTGTCTACTAACGGAGTGTGCAATTCACATGAAAATGCAACAGAAGAAGATTGTGCCTTGATGGGATGTTGTGTCTCTTCGGGGAAGTGCTTATATGCAGGTACTATTGATTTAGAATGTGATTTGTATTTCTTTTTCTTCCTTATCGGTTTGTGTAATTCGAATCCTCTGTTCTTCCCAGATGGGCACTTTGATATCAGAGGAATATGCTTAATTCAATGTAAGTTCAGTTATAAAGAATCTTATCAGCCATGCTCTCGAAAAAAGGACAATATTAAGTAAACAAAAGGTACGATAAAATTCCAGGGAGTGTCACAATCACAAGCCGCAGACACCAAGAAGAAGAGGAAACAGACAAAACCAAATAAGTGCAAATCGAACAAACGTACGAAAAGCACTAAGATTAGCTCTCTCTTCCCCAAGCGAGGTAATCGAAATGGTAAAAGGACTGGAAAACACAAGAACAAAATAACACAAGACAAAACTTAAAACCAATCGGCTCGTAGATTAAACCACAAAGAAACAAAGATTTAGACTAACACCGGGACCACCACCTTAGAACGGTCAGTAGAATAAACCACCGCTGGGTTTAAAGCATTTTTACGGCCAGCCAATTTCATCCTGGGTCCCGATGCTTCTCTTAATACAGAAATACATAAAAAATCGGTTCGTATATCCCAACTCAGTCAATGCATCAAGGCGAAAACATAAAAATGAAATTATTCACTATGATAAGCAAAGACGAGTACTCGTGGCTAATTCTACTGTGTGCCAGAGGTAATGAAAACCATTAGTTGAACCACGGCAGGCCAAGCCAAAGATATATCGTCAAGCCCAAACCCACTGGTTAAAGTTTTACGAAGAGGCCGTCATTGAGTCTGAGGCCCGAACCGGCGTCGTGCAATTAAAGAGTGAAGCTTAGCCATTAACAATGATTGGGTTGATAAGCAGGCATGCAGTCTGCCGCATAACATCCAGGCTATATAGCCAATTCTTTTATAACGGATAATTAGTTTTCTGAATTGCTCCGAAAAGTTAGATTTTTCCCACAATTTGTCTTAATCTGTTCACTAAGTCACCGTAAAATTCTGGTTCCGATATACCTTGTTGTAGAAGTGTTATCAGACTGACGTTATATTTATCTACCAAGGCACTGTGTCTGCGATAAAATTTCGAAAACGCCTTACGAAGTTTAAAATAATGATAGCCCTGACTAAGAAGTTTGGCAGTTAGGGCTTTATTACAGCAGTTAAAGTCACTAAGATTTGAATGAGCTCTGGCGAATCTAATAAGTTGAGATAGGTATACCCCATATGAAGTACGCCTTGGGACATCGCCATCCAGAAAAGGGGAATTGACTATATCAAAATCAAAATCGTCCCGTTTATCATTAATTTTGGTGGAATCTATACCATTAGATATACATAGATTCAAATCCAAAAAAGGTGCCTCGGTATCGGAAGAATTGGCTTTATTTAATTGCAGTAGGGTAAATGCGGTCCACCATTTGGTCAAAGTAAATATTGCCAATATTCAATAAATCATCAAGTGGAATCATGAAGTGGAATTGAAAGCCTCAGTAATGCCAGCCTGATTTTCCCGCGAGCGCGACTTCATGAAATCTCTTTCATAACAAAAAAAAAAAAAAAGAAAGAAATCCGCAACAAGAGGAGCACAATTAGTTCCCATCGGAATTTGAAGTTGCCATGAAAAATATAAATGATATTAACTAGGAAAAGGCACAATTACGATGAAAGCGTCAATAAAATCAACTTGTTTTTCAGTCGGACAGGGTAAACATGAACTACCTCTCTTAAGTTACCGAGATTTCCATATGTTTGTTTGGGTCCCAGCATACAAAGTAAATAAGTAAACTCAGGAACTAATACAATCTTGATCTGTATCAAGTTCTCAATACCGAAGGAAAAGACAGACAAATACAATTAAACAGCCACCGAAGAACCCTTTCCCCAAAAGGTGGCAACTGTTATCCAAACTTAATTGAATATACCTTTAACTTACATATTTGTTAAAAGAAAAAAAAAACTTTGTAAGTGAAACACTACATAACAGTCAACAAAAAGCTGCGCATAATGTTGTTTAATAGCTCCATTACATAAACAAGCTGAAACAGGAACTTAGCAGCATTAATGTTGCATTTGAGTCGAAGCACAGCATTTCCTACAATATTGCATGTGCGCCCAGCGAAGACTCAGATCTGTCTGTGCATCTGCCCAGAGTTCCCTTTGAATACATAGATCAGACCGCGCGGATGCGCAAGTTCATCTGAGACTACGCTGGGCGCGTATACAGTCCTATAGGAGATGCTGTGGCCCGCCTTATTTAGATATTCACCGATGTGCGTCTGTTGTAGCGGATCATAATAAACGTCAAAAAGATTGCCTTTGGAAACAAAGAACACATTACAGATTAGAAATTGGGAGTCTCGGTTTTATTGAGACTCTTCATAAGCAGTAATGAAGTTTGCAACACTGCTTACACCCTCTGGCGTATACATGAGCAGAACTCCATTTTCAAATATACTACAATGAGCCCAGTGATCCCAAAGGAAATGAAATATTATCTGCCTTATGGTGATGTATGGGGAGACGTTCATATTACCGTTCGCAGTAAGTAATAAGAAAAACCAGGATAGATTATCTAGATGCACTGGCTGCCAAAGCGTCAAAAAGACCATATAAAGCATGTTTAAGTGTGGTGTCTAGTGTATGCACCAGTGGCATCATCAAATTTACGTTTGGAAAAATGAGTGCATTAAGTTTCCTTTAGAAAGCATAATTCGTGTACATTTCTTATTTTTGAGTCCGTCATTTGCTTTCCATCCATAGAGCTTATGACATTAGTTTAGACATTGATTTACGGCATATACTATTCGGTAGGAATGTGACGAGTAAACAAAACAGGATACAGTTTCACTTCAAATATATTTACACGTGACAATTACTTACATACTATAGTTGCGAGTCTGTAAGAAGGAGTTGAAATATACAAAGATACTTGGTGATGCTTTAATCAATCATTTCATTTATATGTTTTTATTCTTATTGGATTTTTTTTTTCAGATAACGGTACAACTGACAGTCAGTACGAGTACGTAGTACTAAATAGAGCAAAACA
Source organism: Anodontia alba (assembly GCA_964016985.1). Taxonomy (NCBI): domain Eukaryota; kingdom Metazoa; phylum Mollusca; class Bivalvia; order Lucinida; family Lucinidae; genus Anodontia; species Anodontia alba. Next base: position 31,695,559 of record OZ024825.1, on the reverse strand, counting down.
TAATGTCACCGGATATCGAAGATGTGTAGGTCTAGAGAAGCATAATAATATGTCTTGGAATTTCGCAGTGGAAGACTGCTATAAGAATATTTCAAAGGAACATGGATACCTTTGTGAATACAGTAAGTAATGTAAAATGTTTCGGTTTAATTTAAGGGCAAGTAAAGTGTTCTGTGCAATCGACACAAGGTAAAAATGTAAGTGTCACGAAGCACTGCTTTCCCGAAGCACCAAAAGAAGAAAAGATGAGGAATAAACAATGACAAAACAAATGTAACATATGAAACCACTGACTCACGAACAAAGAGGACCCGCAACAGAGGAACCACCTTGGAATCATCAGTAGAAACTATTCTCTAAAATGCTGGTGATGCTGGTGCGGATGAGTTGCGAAACATATCCTCAACAGGGTACTCCAAACTCAATACTGGCTTATCAGTGCAAATAAAATTACCAAGCAATTGTAATGAAACAAAACTCAGAACTCTTGACAGTGTTAAGCCAGAGTGACAGCAAGTTACTGGTAGGACCACGATGTATCCGTTCTTGGGTAAAGTCTTTATTTAGTCGAGTCACTAAACTGAAAAGAATAATCCTTCTGCAACATCCCTAGGCACGTTGTAATATCAAATTAAGGTAACAGTGTTTCAAGATAAAGACGCCTTCATTTGTACCGAACATTCTTAAAGCTAAAACTGAGTTAGGATTCAGAAAACATAATTCTCATCAAACAAAATCTGTGCACTTAAGGTATGAGGTTTCTTGCGCGATTTAAGATCCATGATTGCATTTATAAGCATGTATTGTATTCAGACTGAACTCACATGATAAAAACATGTTTTGTATTCAGACCGAACTCACATCACTAAACGGATATTAGTTAATCAAATAACCCACCATCGTATAATGTATGGAACGAATTACAAGGATTTGAAAACAATACCGATATGAAAACATGCAAGGAAACTATGTATTACTGCATTTGCAATACATTTTATATTAGTTTCATAGAATTTTCAGACCATTGATAGAGACAACCTTCATGACACAAGTGTTAAAAAAGGTAAGAGAAAAGTCCAGAACGTGGCACAACCGCAGCCCTTCCTAGATATTAAAGCATTTGCTTCATGCATGTAAACGACGTAAGTACCCACTACAAGTACGCTATAATTGTAACAGAGTTATATTGCATGTAAAGCAGAGAAGCTAGGCAGAAATACAACAATGCCAATTCATCGAATTCATATCCTTCCACGTACGTTTTTTTTTTTTATTTGGCTTCTGTCCTTACACCTGGAGTCCTACTGAAGGGCAATAATTCCAAAATAAATGAGTCAATTCTGATGAAACTATCAGGATATCAACATATCATCATTATAGTCCTTTACTCCTAGTATGAATCGAATCTGGGCAATTTTAATAGAGTAACGGCTCCGGATGTATTGATGGACGGACAGATATACAGAAGGAGGCTTCCTCTTGGTGTCTGAGAAGGGTTGCGGTTTGTGATTGTGGCACTCCCTGGACTTTTCTCTTACCTTTGTTTGGAATAAACTCTTAAGCTGATTCACAAAAATATCAGGATATTGAGAGACCATTAATATATTTATTTATACAAGAAAATGAATGAAATAACATTTTTGGTTACAAAGATACAGCTCTAGACGGACAAAGTTTTCTTATTTTGACTATGTTAAGGGACAAAAACTCCTACGTAGAGAGTAGAGAGTAAAGAAATCATCAGGATATTGAAACCTTATGGTCATGATCAGTTACACAAAATACAATTTCATAAACGGCCAAATAAATATGGCTCTAGACGGACAAAAATTGCTTCTTTTGATTGTGTCAAGGGCAATTACTCCTGAGACTATCAGTCTATTTTAAAGAAATTATCACGATTTTGAAATATCATAGCCACTTTTGTGTATCCAAAATATGAACCAAATCCCGTTAACAGTTACAGAGATGGATGGCCGAAAAAGTACGTTTTGCACTTTTATTTCTTTATGTCTTTGTCAAGGACAGTAGCTCCCAAATGAATAAGCCACTTCTGATGAAGCTATCAGGGTGTTGATACATCATTACTATAGTCCTTAACTCCTAGCATGAATAAAATCCGACCACAAATTACAGAGATATACATGTAGCTCCGGACGGACATAAAGCGTTTACATTATAAATGCCTACTTTGACTATGTCTAGATTAGGACTATGATTTCTAAGTAGGGTCAATTATAAGGATTTTTTTTCAAGATGTTGAATAACCATGGTTAAAATCATTTACCTAAAGTATGAATAAAATCTGATAAACCGTTATAGAGATATGACTTCGGATGGACGAGCACAGGGACGGACACTCGGACAATGCCAAAACAATATCCGTCTTCCCTAGGAGAGGGATAATAAACCACATGTGAGCGTATATGTCTAAAGGATTGCCGATATCATAAACTAATTAAAACATTTTCTAACTTTTATCGCCGTCATTCTGAATGAATGTTGGTTTGAAAAATCTTCTGCAAGCAGGTCTGTCCGAACCTGGATTTAATGGTGAACCAGTCAAAAAAAGTCAGAAAGATTGCTGGAAAAACTGACGTTTTGAAACAGTTTAAAAAGATTGTCAATCACTGCAAAAAGTAGATTATAAAATGGATATTCTGTGGCATACAATTATAATTGATAACTGCTTCCCTCTTTAATCGCACAATTGTGATCAGTCTCCAGACTAAACAACGGCTACTCTGAAATATGTTTCAGAATATTGACGCTTGACTGTCGATTTCTGTGGTCTGCCCATCGTGGTCCCGTTTGTTGTTGTTTTTTTTTTTTTTTTTTTTTTTTTTTTTTTTTTGTTTGTTTTTTTTTTCCGGCTTCAGATCGCCATTGAGCCATTTTTTTGTTTTATCGCTGTGTAAGTGACTATATTTGGTTTACTGTGATGCTGCACTGATACGGACCGAAGACATGTTTGTGGTTTAGAACTGTGTCATAATTTAGGGTGAGGTTTCGCCCTGGCGAAACTTGTTTAAGCCAAACAGTTGGTTTTACTGCTTTCCGTTCAATACAGATATTCTAATACTGATCTTTTTTGAAAATCTAGCAGTGTGATTACTCGCTATTCGGCATCCCACTTTGCTTTCGTTTTTTTTTTTTTTTTTTTTTTTTTTTTTTTTTTTTTCATTGTGTTGCTGTTATTGTGGACATCTTCTTTTCTTTGGTTATATTTTTTTAATGCTTGGAAGTGTATCCGGAATTAAGGACGACCAGTACTTCATCCACTATCATCGTTTCATTGGTCCTAGTTCCTCGAAGACTAAAGCAGTTCTTCTTTTTTCGTGCGTCTGTGGTTTCATGAGTGGTGTCCTTTGTCATTATTTGTTCATCGTCTTTCTTTCATTTGGTACATCGGAACGGCTGTGCTTCATGATTGTAGCATTTCCTGGTTATCTTCACCTATATTTCTGGGAAATATGGCTTTCTGAGCATTCCAACCAGAGTAACGTAAGATAAACTTAAAGATAATTATATTAAAACGGAAATGGATTGTAGAGCATATAAAAAGTATATTATTCTATGGTATTACCATTTTAGTCATTATACAGTATATAATATAATGGTGGATCAGAATTGTGCCAAAATGAAGCTCCAGTTTTGCTATGGCTCGAGCTCGTACCTATTTTTATTCAATATATATATATATATATATATATATATATATATATATATATATATATATATATATATATATATATATATAAGAAAAATACAATATATTTTGTTCTGCCTTGTGTTTCCTTTTTTTTCAATTGGTCGAAAATGTGCCTTTATTGTTGATTTTTGCAAATTTGTTTTGTTGTATTTTTTTAGAAAATGGTAGTGGCTGGCCTATGCCTCCACCTAAACAGCCTCAACCAGTTACCTCATGGATGACACAGACTACGGTGCGACCTCTAGCAATATCAACTAAACCAAGTGCAAGCACAGCAGAACAAACCACGCTGCGAGCTGTCTTGAGTTCAGCAACGACAAGCACGTCTATATCGACAGCTTACAGACCCACAACGTCAGTAACAACTACAACAGTACTCACCTCTGCATCAATTACACCTCAACCGTCTATGTCTTTACAAATTGCAACTGACTCTACAGCTGAATATAAAACATCCAAATGGGTGGTCGGAACTATGACTCAGTTGGAGAACATAAGTACCACTACATCCAGAACCACAAACAAATCATCTATATCTGCAACTGTTACATCTCTATCTGTGAAACATTCCATTAGCACAACAAACAGCCCGTCTACGTCTGCAACGATCACACCTACACCTGCGAAAAATTTCACTAGCACAACACACAACCCATCCACATCTGCAAAGAAAATAACCGCATCTGTAAAACATTCCGTAAGCACAACAAACAACCTGTCTACATCCGCAACTATCACACCTACGATTTCGAAATATTTCAATAGCACAACAAACAACACGTCTTCATCTGCAATTATTACATCTCCTTCTGTGAAAAATTCCATTAGAACAATAAACAACCCGTCTACACCTGCAACTATTACACCTACACCTGCGAAATATTTCACAAGCACAACAAACAACTCATCAGCCTCTACAACTAGCACACCTGCATCTGTTAAATATTCCATTAGCACAACAAATAACCCGTCTATATCTGTATTTATAATACCTACACCTACGAAATATTTCACTAGCACAACCAATAACCCGTCTTCATCTGCAACTATTACATCTGCATCTGTTAAACATTCCATTAGAACAACAAACAACCTGTTTACATCAGCAACTGTCACATCTACACCTACGAAATATTTCAATAGCACATCAAACAACACGTCTTCATCTGCAACTATTACATCTGCATCTGTGAAACATTCCATTAGAACAACAAACAACCCGTCTACACCTGCAACTATCACGCCTACATCTGCGAAATATTTCACAAGCACAACCAATAACCCATCTACATCTGCAACGAAAACATCGGCATCTGTAAAACGTTCCGTTAGCACAACAAACAACCTGTCTACATCTGCAACTATCACACCAACACCTACGAAATATTTCAATAGCACAACAAACAACACGTCTTCATCTGCAACTATTACATCTGCCACCTTGAAATATTCCATTAGAATAACAAACAACCTGTCTACATCTGCAACTATCACACCTACACCTTCTAAATATTTCACTAGCACAACAATCAACCCATCTACTTCTGCAACTAGTACATCTGCATCTGTTAAGCATTCCACTAGCATCACAAATAACCCGTCTACATCTGCAATTATTACAACCAATAACCCGTCTTCATCTGCAACTATTACATCTGCATCTGTGAAACATTCCATTAGAACAACAAACAACCTGTCTACATCTGCAACTATCACACCTACACCTTCGAAATATTTCACTAGCACAACAATCAACCCATCTACCTCTGCAACTAGTACATCTGCATCTGTTAAACATTCCATTAGAATAACAAACAACCTGTCTACATCTGCAACTATCACATCTACACCTTCGAAATATTTCACTAGCACAACAATCAACCCATCTACTTCTGCAACTAGTACATCTGCATCTGTTAAACATTCCATTAGCACAACAAATAACCCGTCTACATCTGCAATTATCATACCTACACCAACGAAATATTTCATTAACACAACCAATAACCCGTCTTCATCTGCAACTATTACATCTTCATCTGTGAAACATTCCATTAGAATAACAAACAATCTGTCAACATCTGCATATATCACACCTTCACCTGCGAAATATTTCATTAGTACAATAAACAATCCATCAACTTTTGTAACTATCTCACCTACACCTACGAAATATTTCACTAGCACAACAAAAAACCCATCTACATCTGAAACTGTCATGCCAGCATCTACAAAGCATTTTACTAACACAACAATCAACCCAACTGTATCTACAACTAGACTAACAAATGTAGACACAACGAAAGGGAAACAGAAAACTGATTCATCTGGAGGTCTTGCAAGTAAGCCTTTGATTCTGCGCTTGTGTTTTCAGGGAGGATTAAAGGAAGGTGAATTCCTGGTTTAACACCTCAGCACATTTAAGCTACATTATGCTGACCAATATGAATGTTGCAGGAAATCAGAGTACCAAAAGAACTGCATCGACCTTCGTCAAGAAATAACATGATACAAATGCAAGGCGTAATACGATAAACAGCTTTATACCCTTGTCAGATGCCTTCGGAGGACTGTGTTATGTGCTTGTGGCCTGAGTATCTCCATATTTCAGATAAACAAGAAAATGCCTTATAAAACTAAATGGTATATGCCAAGCTCCCTGAAAATATGTGGAGAAATTTAAAATTTCGTCTGCTGCAGTTGTGATTAACATTCTAAAGATTAAGTAAATATTTAGTACGCCTTCAAACAGCAAGATTAGTCCTAAATATGAAAGCTGATACCAAACAAGGAACTCATCTGATTACTTACATGTATTATCAATACTCCTATTTGTCTATTTCCTTTCTACAAATTCTTATATATCAGTATGCAATGTGAAGTTAATGAAATCGTTAAGCTGACTGACACTGCTAATATTTCATATATTGTTAAACTTCAATGATGACTCGAACGCCGATCGCTAGTTTACCGTGGCTGATTCGAATCCATTTTTTGAATCAGGAGATTCATCCGATAGCTAATGAAAATGTATGTGTAAAAACTTGATATTGTCCGAGGCCATTGTATAGACTAGGCTGACTAATTATTGTTTGTGGATACATCCATGAAAGTGATATGTCGCGTACAAAATGTTAGCACTGCGACGATAGGTTCACCTCTGACTTACGTAACAGTTGACATAACACTTGACATACGGGGCAAATCTCTGTATGTGTGGTCTAGTGAAGACGGTTTGTCGTGTACTATAAATCGGCCACTATATATATATATCATACGAGTATCTGCCCGACAGGAATCCTGTCTATCCGATAACGGTCCAGTATAGATTTAAGCAGAATGCTAACTGGGTATGTAGTTCAACTTGGGTCTACCGAATTTAACTTACGTATACATATATTAAATACGGGTTGTCACATACCAAAACGAAGGTAACGAAGATAATTGCGACAATGCCTGTTCTGATTTGATTCAAATTTAAATCTGTGCTTCATCCGCTGGAGATATGGATTTATTTTCTTTGTTCTGTTTCTAGCTGGAGCTATTATTGGTATTTCTATCGGAGTAGCAGTTCTTGTGCTGATAGCAGGTGTAATAGTTGTTGTTTGTGTTCGGTAAGTACATTATTCAAATTAGAAAATTAGACTGCCATCAAATGTTACATTTGAACTTTGATATGCTTTCATTATTAACCCTTTCATCCCTGAGTTTATAATGTTGACTCTTGCCTCTTTGAATCTAGCCGGAAACATTTTTTCCAAATAGATGTTTCAGTCAAAAACCAAAACAGAATAGCAGACAGTGTAGACCCTGTTGAGCCGTCACATCAGGATCTACACTTTTTGCGAAGAAAACCCATTTTTGTCTGCAGGGCTGAGAGGGTAAATAAATTAAAAAAAAAAAAAAAACGCCTATGTTGCCTTCTACTGCGCCATTTGTAATACATTCCGTGTTTGAGTTCTGGCATACATGTAGGTCTAGATAAGAGTGGGTAGTGGGTAAATAGTTTTCTTATTTCTCGACGAAAACATATGTTGTGGGTACTCATTAGAAGCACTTCGCTGAGGTGCTTCAAACGAGTACCCACAACATATGTTTTGTTGAGAAATTAGAAAAATATAGATACTTTTTGGTGGAAAAAGCGCCTTTTCAAGAGCTATGTAAAATGATCCTGGGCACAGCATTTCCTACAAGATTTCGTGTGCGCCCAGTGAAATAAAAGTCAAAAAGGATTGCCTTAAGAAATAAAGAACACACAAAATCACGAAAATCGGAGACTCGGTTTGATTGAAGACGGATCAGAGTCTACGCTGTCCGCCTAAAGACTCTTTAGATCATTGGCTATCCACAAAGTGCCCTATGACTAATCTGGTCAGACTGTGCGCATTCGCAGCTTATCTGAATCTTCGCTGGGCGCACATTCAATCTTGTAGGACATGATGTGCCCAACTCATACATACGAACAGGTGGAATATCGGTGAAAATTATGTTTGTGGTAAACTACCGATTACGAAAAAACGCCTATTCAAATATATGGAAAAGTTCACCTCCTAAATCTGAAAATTTTCCGATAAAAGAATGTGATATTTTTCATATTTCTGCTCAAACCATAGAGTGTGGGTACTCGCTAGAACCGCCTCGGCGAGGCGGTTCTAGCGAGTACCCACAATCTATGTTTTTGAGCAGAAATAAGAAAAATAATTTATACTCCTGTAAACCCCAGTTTTACTATATAAAAGTGGGATTTAAGGGGGTCAGAATTATATAGGCATGTTTTCGTGATCCCGACATTACACTCCCTTTTCCAAAAGATGACATTCTTCAAAAATATAAGTGAAGATACCTAGGAAATACGACAATCAAGAAGCATAGCTTCCCAGAGGCACAAAATGAAGAAAAAAAGAGAGGTCTGGATATTGTTCTTCAACTTGGACATGCCATCTTTACTACATACTCATACTACTGAATGTTTATCTCACATTGTAGGATAACAATTGTGATAGCGTAATAATTCATTAGCACAAATAATTCATTCCAATATTTTCCTTATGAAATGTCGAAATATATATTCAAAATACAGTTGACTCTCGTAATCTCAAAATTTGATCTCAGAATACTGCTTAAGTCAAACTAAATAAATAGAGGATATTCAAATGTTTGGAGTGAATATGACTATTCTTTCATCGAGTGAAGTGAAAAAATGTATATTTCATGAGTGCCGAAGGCACGAATGAAATATACATTTTTTCACTTCATGAGATGAAATAAAAGTCATATTCACGACAAACATTTGAATTTTCTTTTTATTATATACATCACTTTCGACAGAAGAGATGCAAATCTTGCATTTGCAAGGGAAAGTCTGACACGCAGTTTTGTCCCTTGGTGCCATGACGTTCATGTTTTGTTTTGTTTTGTTTTGTGACGTTAGATATGACGTCAGAAACGCGCATTGGCGTGTAAAAATAAAATAAAAAGAAAATTTACTTTTTTCAGTGAATACCATAAAAATTTTCATCTCGTGTAATGAAAACATTAATGTAAATAAGAAAAAAGTAGATCCAGATCTTATATTTTTCACTGCTCAGAGGAGTGAAAACATAAGTTTTATATTTTCACTAGTGAAAATATAAAACTTATATTTCACTAGTGAAAATATGCATTTTATTTCATTAATAATTCTCTATATTTCATTACTTTGTATATAATAAACAGCAATATTGGTTTAGTTTGTCATTTGTATATCATATTTTAACTCCTTTTATCTAAAACAACTGTTATTTCAAATCAATGTCTGGTCCCCCGTGAGTTTTAAGATAATGAGAGTCGACTTTATTATTGTCCGCAGTCAGCATTGTCCTTTAACAGATGAGCAGCCACGTGAGAAAATGTACCTTCTGACAGGTGCGCCTAACGAAGAATCAAATCAGCCTCCGCTTTCATCAGTGTCTTCTTTGTCTGCATGAAGAATATAAGAATCCATCATGAGTGTCCATGCAAGATAGGAAAATCTCACCCGAGGGGGTAGAAATTTCAACCAGGGCCGAGTCCCTGGTTGAAATTTCTACCCCGAAGGTGAGATATTCCTATTCTGCATGGACTGGCTCATGATGGTTTTGTTTTCTACCACCTTTAAGTGGATTTTTCCGAAGACCAGCGTGGTCATGTGAGATAGAAATTTTTCACATGAGCAAAATGCTTATCTCATATAGGCAAAGGTGGGAGAAATTTTGCATCCTTGGCTCTCCAAAATGCGCTCAGCAAAGATTCTGATCAGACTGCGCGAATGCGCAGGCTGATCTGAATGTTCGCTGGGTGCACATATTCGAAGGTACATTTTCTGACGTTGCGGTTCAGATATTTAAGCCTTTCATCCTGTAGACCAACACGGATACTTTTGCAAACAGAGTAAATCCAGATCAGGTGGCTCGTAACAAGCCGTCTCATCAGGAGCTACACTGTTTACCATTCTGTGATTGATTTTTGACTAAAACCCCTATTCGCAACAATGGATGTGTCAATATTCAGAAATGGATGAGTCCATTTCTGAAACCCAGGGGTGAAAGAGTTAAATTAACTCATTGTTGTTTCAGATCTCACTCAAAGGCACGTGTAGGAATAGAGCCAGAAGTTTCCACTGGGATCAGTATGACGCAGTCTCAACCGATTAATATAAATCTTAACATCGCCGAGGAGTCAACCAATAACACACCAATCACTACTGATGTAGATTCAAATGTCAAGACTGGTACTACATAAAGAAATCCGTCTTAAGTACCAGGGCCCGGTTGTTCAAAGCTAACGACGTCGTTAGTTAACGATTCGTTAAAATTTACATCGAGTGATACGCAAATACGCTGAAATTTTTGCTGAAAAAATGTGAGTAGCTTTTGCAGTACAAAAGCTACTCACATTTTTTCATAAAAAAATATCAGAATATTGTATATTGAATCCGCTAAAACAGTTAACGAAATGACCCTTAACGAGCTCGTTAAGCTAACGACGCTTTGAACAACTGGGCCCTGTACTTTAAGCTGTCTAACTGCTGATGTTCGCATTGGTTTTCTTTCTTTTTGTGCACTTACGCTTAAACGTCGAGAAGAAGACTGGTTTTCAGTTGTCGCTATCTGTCATTTCAGCAAAATAGTACGGTATAATGCAAAGGGAAAGCAACAAAACGTCCAAAAGCTCTTGTGTATTTTATGCCTTCCTTCTAAGCAAAGCTTGCATTTCCTTCGACGTATAACAAATACAATTAGTACAGCTGACTCTTATTATTTCAAACTCCAAGGGACCAAATGTTGTGGGTTGAGATAACAGAAGCTTATGATAAAAATGAGTTGAAATATAAGGAACGTACGGAAAATTGAACCAATATTGCCCATTATTTTGTTTTGACTTATGACTAGGTTATGAGTGCATTAGATAATGAAAATCAACTGTATGTCAGTAATACTTTGTTTAATTACCTCTTTGTAAGACATCAAAATTAGAGAAAATTTATGTTGAGGACTTCAGCTTGTCTGAATCACTTGGATATAAAAGAAAATTCGTAGGCAATAGTCCGACAAAAATCCTGAGGCAGCAGAATAAAAAAAAAATCACGTGACAACAAACCTTATCCATTTATCAAAATCGATACATCTATCTTGGATTTTGGACCACTCAATTCAGTATTTAACCTTTATCGCTATTCAGTAGACTACAACTGGTGATATTCCTTTTATTTCTTCCCAGAACATAAGCCTTGACATTGCATGCAAATTGTAGGCGACAATTTGCATGTAATCATGTAATGTCAAAGCCTATTTTCTAGGGAAAAAAGAAAAAGAATATTATCAATTTGTCGTCGGTGATATTCCTTTTTATTTTTCTCAGAAATAGGCGTTGACATTTCATGCAAATCGTCATCTTAGGAAACAAATTGTCATCAATTTGTCGTCTGCTATATTAGCAGTGAAAGTGGTAAATGTTAATGTATAGTAGCCTCCTTTTTAACAGTGAAAGTGATAATGGTAATTGTTAATGTATAGTCGCCTCCTTTTTTAGCAGTGAAAGTGGTAAATGTTAATGTATAGTCGCCTCCTTTTTAGCAGTGAAAGTGGTAAATGTTAATGAATAGTCGCCCGACTATTTTAGCAGTGAAAGTGGTAAATGTTAATGTATATGTTTTTCTCTATGTTGGTCCAGTGATGAGCTGGGAAATCCCCTGCGCGGATCTAACATTTATATCAAGTTGGAACCGTATCAAGAATGGGAGGGTTGGATACTCATGGAAAAAAAAAACAAACAAACAGATATTAGCCAACATCCGGCTACCAGTGTCTGAGATGATTGCCATGATCCCTCATTCTTGTTTTCATCATTTATTTAATATGATTTATATGTGTGTTTGTTTGTTTGTTTGTTTTTGTTGCCTTTTTTTGTTTTTTGTTGTTGTTTTTTTTCTGTGATGTTGCATTGATTGAGTTAAGGAGCCTCTGTTCGAGCCGAGCAATCGTTTTTTTTTTTATTTTACAACATTTGAACCTATGGTGATTTGGAACTAATAAAATCAAACCCCGAGTGGCTTTTACATCAGGGTCCATTTGTTCAAAACTAACGATGTCGTTAGTATCGCTAAAATTTTGATCACAAGATATGGCATATACGCTAATATTTTTGCTGAAAAATGCGAGTACCTTTTGCATTTGCTCACATTTTTTCAACAAAAAATACCTGTGAATTAGATATTTACTCACTAGAACAGTCAACATTTTGACAACTAATGAGCTTGTTAAGCTAACGATGCTTTGAACAACTGGGCCCAGGTTGCTTTTACTTCTGACCGTTCTAAGGCAGTTCTCTTTGTGTTGGTTGCTCGTTGTGTGGCCTTGTGGCTGCTTGCTGCTGTGCTATTTCAGATTTTGTTCTGTTCGTTGTCTTATGCTCATAGTGAGCCATTGAGGTCGGTCACTATCCATCTCCGTCGACCGTCGTGCGGCGTCAACAATTTGCTTTAAATGACATCTCATACACTTCTGATCCAACTGACTTGTAACTTGGAAGGAAGTATCGGGGAGAACAGTAGAGCAAAAATAATTAAAATCATTCCGATCGGAACATTCAAGATGGCCGCTACGCCGCCGTCGCGAAAATCTATTTTGAACTTCTCCTGAACCGAAAAGCCAATTGACTGGAGACCAGGAAGTCGCGGGTTCAACCCCCGCCGAGGTCGGCAACATTCTTTCGTGGAGATGATAATGAAATATTTTCTACGGTCATTCTGTCCCTTCCGCTGATTCATGAAGGGCAGTTGTCAGTTTCTGGCGAAAGAATGTGCACAATACTGGTTAACCGCTTATAGGACTAAGCCTGCCCAGTAAACGTGTGGTTAGGTAAACTGAGCGCGCTCGACATGACCCCATTGGGTTGACTTGGCCGTAAAACCTCAACATAAACAAAGATCATAAATAGCTAAAATCGTTACCATCGGAAATCCAACAAATTTTGCAAATTTATTTTGAACTTCTTCTCCTGAACCAAAAGATCAATTGAATTGAAACTTGGTAGGAAGTATCGGGATGATTTGTAAAGCAAAAATATCTAAAATAGTTCCGATCAGAAATCCAAGATGGCTGCCACAGCCACCATCTTGAAAATCTATTTTGAACTTCTCCGGAACTGAAAGGCCAATTGACTTGGAACTTGTCTGGTACTCAGGTTAGCAATACAGAGCCATCTTGGCCCTCTTATTGTTGTCTGTAGTGAATCCTGTCTACCACTGTGATAACCGTTTGGTTAAAAGGGCACTGGTTGCTATTGTTTTTTGTTGTTTTTTTTTTTTTTTTCTTTTTTTTTTTTGTCTGTAGCTTGTGTACTGTCTGTCTTGGTCTGTTTGCGCTTTCTATTTGTGTCATTGGTAGGCTATAATTAATCAGAGAGCTGAAAAGGTAATCGATTATCAGTCCTGCCATTGTGATCGATAATCGATTAGGAATCACTGAAGATTTGGTAATAATTTTGCCTGTCTGAACATGACTTTTATCATATGTTATACTTTTTTGAATGTATTCGGTCAGACAGGCTTGGGCAAACAGTGTAGACCCAGATGAGACGCCGCAAATGCGGCGTCTCTCCAGGGTCTACACTGTACGCCACTTATCTAGATATTTTAGACACAACAGTGGGTAGTAATTTGTCAAATTTTAGGTAAAGTATGGTAAGGAGTTGAGGTGTCTAAGTACTAAGAGTAAATACGGTAAAGTAACAGACACAGAAATCAAATGATCGATTATTAGCAAATCTGAAATGATAATCATTTTTGTGAGATTTACCGATCAATTGATCGATTATCTGATTAATTGTGCCAGCCTTAGCTATTATGTGATTGTAACTATTCCTGGATATCCATCTTCTGTACTATTTTAAGCCCTCTCCCTCCCTCATTCTACCCCACAACAGCTTAAATGTTGATCATTCCAACTGGTATCTCTGTTGCAGTTCTTGTTTGTTTTTTTTTTGTTTTTTTTTTGTTTTTTGTTGTTGTTGTTTTTTTTTGTTTTTGTTTTTTTTTTGTTCATTTTCTGTTTGCGTAAAAGTGCTGGTTTGTGTTACATTCTGTTCTGGTGAATTTTGAGGGCTATGTTTCATTATTGTGACGTTCTCTAGTTATATCCATTTAAGCCGCGTCATTGAAAAAATAGCCATTATAGCAAAAGCGAACAGCAAAGGTTCAGGCTGATCTGATCTGAATCTTAGCTGCGCGTACATGTCCGAAGGTACATTTTCTGACGTTGCGGTGTAATTCATTCTCCAATAAAATGAGCCCAAAACTAATCCTCAATTTGTTCACACAGCAGAAGCAACGGCCATTACAAAGTAGGGCCATATTTTGGTACCTGTGTATTTCTGTGTAGCTTTACAATGTAAGTCCGTCCTTCTTATCTTTATTATTTGTATGCAATTAACTAATAGCTAATATTTGTGATAAAATATTTTGAAAAGTCATTATTTTGTGTTGTTTATTCACAATTGAGCCATGGTATACAAAATACATCTTACCTCATGTGCAAACTGCGAAGATTCAGGCTGCTGTACTCGCTGGTTGATCAAGACCGATGCGTTACAGAGAGAGACTACACGGATGTTTACCATCACGAAAACATACCTTTATAATTTTGACCCACTTAACCCCCACTTTTAAATAGTAAAACTGGGGTTTAGAGGGATATACATTATTTTTTTCTTATTTCTGCTCAAAAATATAGATTGTAGGTACTCGTTAGAACCGCCTCGATGAGTACCCATTAAGCCGAAATATGAAAAATATCGGATTTTTTTTTATCTGAAAAATTTCTTTTTTGGTGAGTAAATTTTCAGTATATTTGATTAGGCATGTTTTCGTAATGAATCTTAAGAGAACACCACGGCATATCGTATTGTGCTGATACACAACAAATTGTATATAGAGGATCTTACATGAGAGGTCATTTAATATGAAATTTATGAAACGAGTTTAGGTAATTTCGGGGTATTTTGCGAGCCTTGGCGAGATAAATACCGAAATTACCTAACGAGTTTCATAAATTTCATATTAAATGACCACGAATGTAAGATTCTGTTTATCACATGGCCCTTTCCGATGACAAAAAAAGCACAAAATGTATTAAGATAAGGCTTTCCATAGCTAAGCGGAACAACTCACCATCAAGGATTCAATAGTACTACGCAACAAAAATAGTTCGCATATTATTTGATAAGTACCGAAAATAACTAGAAAAAATATGCCATTTATTACTTCATTAAACTGTAGGAATTAATGATGATTTTTATTTGAGCTAATATATATTTCATTTGAATAAATAAATTTAAAAATAATTATTCCCTTCAACGTCATTCAGCGAGTCAATACGTCACTGAGAATCAGTAGGGAAATTCCCCGAAGTCAGCTGTCGTATTTAAAGCTCATTGACCTAGATCAATACTATTTATACGGTGGTTGATACACCCAAGTAAATGACAGATTTCAAGAACATAAAACATTTTAACTGCAGTTTGGATTTTAATTTGACACGTTTATTGACTGTCGGAGTCATGTTATCCTCCAATGCTTATTTGGAGGAGGTGATTTTCTTTTTCATTGACTGTTTGACGACATCCGTGTTGAAAGTGCCTCCAAATATGTTGCCGGAAAACATCGAATTTTAACCACCATGAATATTTCCGGTAACTGTGTTATTCACATTGTGATTGTGTTGTGTCTTCCCCTTCCATCGGTCTGACATTTATCGTTCATCTCAAACTCATCTCAAAATTGAACGCAGGATCTGTTTCAAAAGTGAAAGTTGTATCGGCACCATCTTGGTTGCTATCAATAAGCGGAGTAATACGAATATTAATGAGTGTAATCAGGCAAACCAATGGGAAGCCTTGCAGGTGTTATAACACGTGTGGTTATATGATTTTTATGACATGGTTTATTTCACTGAGTAACTTGAGGTCATGTGATAAAGAAATATTCAAGATGAGCGAAAATCATACAAAAGAGCTTACCAATGACACCAAGAGGAAGAGCAAACTCACTACTACAGACAGTAATTAACCCAGTAAGCATTCTACGTAAATCTATAGCGGACCGTTATCGGCCCGTCAGGGTAGCTGACGGGCCGATAACAGCCCGCTATATATTTACGTAGAATGCTAGATGGGAAACAAGCCATAAATCAAAGTAAAGCAAAGCAATCAGCTCCCTCTTCCTCAACGAACTGATTACAATGCTAGACAGGAACCATAAGAAAGCAGCAATAAGCAACGAACAGGTCATAACACGACATCACGAAAACATACCTATATAATTTTGACCCCTTGAAACCAATTTTTATATAGTAAAACTGGGGTTTACAGGGGTATACATTATTTTTCTTATTTCTGCTTAAAACATAGATTGTGGGTACTAGTTAGAACCGTCTCGGCGAGGCGGTTCTAACGGGTACTAACAATCTATTTTTTGAACAGAAAAATGAAAAATACCAGATTTTTTACCTGAAAACTTTCAGTTTTTGGTGGTGAATTTTTCAATATATTTGAACAGGCGTGTTTTCCTAATGGGAAAAAAAGCCCCGCAGTGCGCAGCCGTAAGGCCACTCATAGAACAAACAACATCAGAACTAACAGTCCAGCCAGGGTATACGCTGCCCCCATACAACTACCGTTTTTTGCTTTTCTATTTTGGAATTGTAACACTTACTAGTATGTAGATTCCTTAGCATTATGTTAACATGTCTATATAATGATTACCACGTGTTTCCCCATAATAGATAGTGAAAACAAAAATTATGCAGAGATCTACATTATCAGCCCGATTTTCAGAATTTTGAAGTTTTTAAACGTGCTTTTCAATGTGCATTTTTACGTCTAGTAACTGTTTACTGCATAAACCATAATTTACTTGGGAATCAAAATAGTCCTCGATGTACCATATTATAATTTAAAATGCTGTTTACTTGAGAATCAAAATAGTCCTCATATACCATATTATAATTTAAACTACTATTTACTTGAGAATCAAAATAGTCCTTATGTTCCATACTATACATTTAAAATATTATTTACTTGAGAATCAAAATAATCAAAAGAGTCCTCATGTACCATATTGCACATTTAAAATATAATTTACTTGAGAATCAAGATAGTCCGCATGTACCATATTATACATTTAACATATTATTTACTTGAGAATCAAAATAGTGCGCATGTACCATATTATACATTTAAGATATTATTTACTTGGGAATCAAAATAGTCCTCATGTTCAATATTATACATTTAACATATTATTTACTTGAAAATCAAAATAGTCCGCATGTACCATATTACATTTAAGATATTATTTACTTGGGAATCAAAATAGTCCTCATGTTCAATATTATACATTTAACATATTATTTACTTGAGAATCAAAATAGTCCGCATGTACCATGTTATACATTTAATATATTATTTACTTGGGAATCAAAATATTTCTCATGTTCAATATTATACATTTGAAATATTATTTACTTGAGAATCAAAATAGTCCGCATGTACCATATTATACATTTAACATATTATTTACTTGAGAATCAAAATAGTCCGCATGTACCATATTACATTTAAGATATTATTTACTTGGGAATCAAAATATTTCTCATGTTCAATATTATACATTTGAAATATTATTTACTTGAGAATCAAAATAGTCCGCATGTACCATATTATACATTTAAAATATTATTCACTTGGGAATCAAAATAGTCCTCATGTACCAATCATTTATAATACTTTGACTAAAGTAGCTGTAGATCAGATGAGTATCAAAATAAATATTTTGTCTGATTTTTCCACAAAAACTAACACACAGAAACCAAAGACATATGTTGTAGGTGCTCATTAGAAGCGCCTCCGCGAGGCGCTTCTAATAAATACCCATAACATATTTTCTTGCGGAGAAGTAAAAGAAATACCAATATTGTGTGTGTGTGTGTGTGTGTGTGTGTGTGTGTGTGTGTGTATGCGTGCGTGCGTGCGTGCGTGCGTTTGTGTGCGCGCATATGTGTAATGGCTTTTCTAGAGGTATGACATGAATTGTACCTTTAACACAGCTTGAAAATGCCTTGTGTTACAGCTCAACCCTGCTTTCATATTTGGTATCAGCTGCGAAACGTAATACATTTCTCAGGTCAGACGGCGGATTCTGATAAATCTTCGCAGGTCACTCTGTTGGTTCCCAAGGGTTCAAAGCGTCATGAAGCGGACAGCGAAGACTGATCAGTCTGGGCGACGCAGGCTGATCCGATTCTTTGTTAGGTTCACGTGCAATATTGTAGGAAATGTATCCTAGTCAAATTCGGGTAGCAAAAGATAAGATTAGACCTTTTTAGACTATAGAACTATTTTGCACTCAACATTGATTGCATCGACAAGCTTTTAAGTAGTTTTGGCAGCGTACAAAATCGACAGAAGTCATCCGCTTATCCTATTTTCATGTGAAAATAATGACTTCATTTCAATTTAGTTTATTTCGAATTATATACCTATGTCGAGTGCATAAATATCAAAAAGTAAATAGGAAACTCGGATGAACTGAGGCTAACTAAACAATATAACGCCTGCCGTTTAATAATAATACAGGAATATTGATAAAGAAATTTATTGCCTTTTGATTACGTACCCTGATCACTCCTTGAAATGAGCCTCTACAAATAAAATAGTACCTTACTACTATTGTGTACGAGCTTATTACATGCGTACATCTAGGTCATTTAGTCTTATATCCTTTAAGCAGGGATACACGAGTCTTGCAAAATCAACTGAAAGGGGCTATCAGGGGAAACAACACTTTCAAAATTGTTTGCCTACTTTATAAAATGGATGTACTCTAAAAGGAAAGAATTTGCTCCCCTTGGAGCAAATTCTTTCCTTTTAGATTAGATCGATTTTCAGAAGGGAGTTGCATGCAGAAAAGGAAACAGGAAGTCACAAAACTTGTCTCCCTGGTACAAAATGGCCAAATAAGTATCAGGTGTATACCAAGTATTCCTCACCTGTAGCGAACGGCGTAGGAGCTGTGCGCATGCGCAATCCGATCAATTCGACGTCTTTCTCGCGTTTCATATTTAATAAGGCATCTTTCACCTGGCGCGACTTAAATGCTTTATTGTAGTTCATTTGATCAGAAGACAAAAACATGACATAATTAAAGATTATATTTCGAAATGTAAATACTAATGGCGTTTCTAGTATCATTGTCGTGTGAATCTGGTGATGGAATACGGTTTAAGCATACTGCTGCAGTTTATGTTGCTATCTATCTCAGGTAAGTAACTGAATTAATCATTAATGTGCTAGATACAACAGCAACAGATTTCATTTTAGAGCAAATAAGATTTGATGCCTCCTTTCTATTTTCATTTATTTTATCTGGACTGTTTGGCTAGCAAACCGCTGACATGAAATAAGAAGGCTTTCAGGAAAAGCAACAATCAGTGAATGTAGTATTCTCAAACTACCAAAAGGAGAAGAGACGGGCTTATGAATCTTATCACATAGTAGCCTGAATTCCCAACATTCAGCATGAAATATCTCGCGATGTAGATGATCTACATGCATGAAAATGTGATAAATCAGTTATACCATGGTTGTGCGCATGTACGTGCGATAATGCACTCGCTCACGCTCGTGCATTATCGCATCGTACATGCGCACAAACCATGGTATAACTAAGACTTATTTTCTCTAAAAATAATAAAACTATATATTTTTAAATGTCCTCTGCTACAAGTCTGTGTAGCGCTTTAGGGAGTTAAATTATGTATTTTCAATATAACTGAATAACAAGAGTTTGCATCTCGGATCTTGGGGGTAGGGGTCGGTGGGAGGGCGGGGGCGGTAACTTCCTATATATGGCAAAGTATGGATGTGCGTGCCGAATGGCCCCCTTTTTTCAGCGCTTCCAGGTATATGATTGGCTCCCTTTTTTCAACAAAAAGGATATGAATGACCCGATTTTTCTGGATTCCTTTGTGAAAGGCCCCACTTTTCTGATATCTTGGTATATGCACATATTTTTTGCGCAGATATTTTTCGACGCTGCTTGTTCTCTTGGTATTCAATGAATTGACTGCGACATTTGTCTAACTACCAGCAATAAATGGGTACAAAAAATCAAAGGGCAGTACATGAATAGGTCGACATTTCGGATGATCAAGTATATGAATGGGTCCGTGTTTTCAAAGGCTAGGTATATGAATGGGGTAGGTTTTGAAATACTGGCTTGCACACCATTACCACAATTACCACCAAGTTACGCCCCCCCCCCCTCGCAACCCCCCCCCACCCCCACCCCCCGCAGGGTTTGCATTTCAAAATTGTGAACCATTCATCTGTTCATCTGTTAAAAACAAAACAGAGCTCGGGTATAAAGTTAAGCTATCCAACTATAAATAATGCAAACAAAACACTGTTCTAGTTTTATTAATCAACAGATGCAAGTTGTTTACGTTTAAGTTATTCAACCTTCAGACCTTCAAACTTATTGGACCCTCATGCAGTTACGTTAACCATATATTGGAAAATACCAGTTAGCATTCTACATAAATCTATAGCGGGCCGTTATTGACCCGTCAGCTACCCTGACAGGCCGATCACGGCCCGCTATAGATTTATGTAGAATGCCTACTGGGATATTTCCTATAATGAATATGGAGTTGCCCAGAAAGTTCCACAATCACGAAACACAGCCATTCCAAGATACTATATAAGGGTTGATGCCTGCATTTACTGAGTAGAAGCTAATATTAAGCATTGTTCTGCTTCAGTAATTGCTAAATGCAATATAAAAATTTGCTTTCGCGTTATAATGTATCATCATTAGAAAACAGTGTTCGCGTTTACATTTCTTCATAGCGATTCTTAGTTGTATCCGTGTCTTATAGTTTTGTAGCACACATTTAAAAACAATTAAAGAACCTGTTAACCCTTGTCATGCTGAATAAATTAAGATACCACGCCCACTTTTATGTCATTCTATCCCATTTCTATGCCTTGGGAGGGTTGTGTTCCGTGTGGGCATCCCAACTTTACATTATTTTTAACAATGAGTATATCCATTTGTACATTTCAGTTCCAGGACTTTCTTTTAAATATATTGATCGACATTTCAAGCTCAGAAGCATTGCCACTGGAACATTGGCGCCTCCTTTCCCTGGATTTCATTCGCCTGGCCTCTACAGATCAACGATACAAGCTCCAACATATCAGCCAGTTTCGAAGACATTGTCAAACTCTGTCACATCGCCAACAACAATACCTACTACGCAACAAGCATCGAAGTGGGCGTCGACCACGCTAATGCCAGCCCAAATGTCTAAAAGAACTTCACTCATGAGAACCAAAACATCCGTTGTTTCAAGAAGCATCCTTACGACAGATTTAGACCCAAGAAATACAAACAATGCAGTGAACTTATCATTCACTGTTACGTCGACTTTATTCCATCCAAAACACGCGTATACGACGAACACATTTACCCGCAATCTGTCTATAAATTATACGAACCCATTTACGAATCCATTGTCTTTCACGATCAGCACATCTGTACCTTCCAACAGCTTACCTACGAAATATTCAAGATCTACGACAACCGAAGGCGACCATTATAACAGTTCACAAGCAGGTTTGTATTGTCAAACTTTAAATGGAATGATCACATACTTTCAGAGCACTACAAAAACAAGCCTTTTCAAGTAAACTGAAAATTTCGCCTCCAAAAACTGAAAATTTTCAGATAAAAAACTGACATTTTTCATATTTCTGCTCAAAACATAGATTGTGGGTAATCGTTAGAACCGCCTCGACGAGGCAGTTCTAACGAGTACCCACAATTTATGTTTTGAGCAGAAATAAGAAAAATAATGTTTACCGCTGTAAACCCCAGTTTTACTACATATATATAAAAGTGTGGTTTAAGGAGTCAACCTTATATAGGCATGTTTTCGTGATGAAGCCAACTCTGTCAATTTTTACAGCCCTTCTGAAAAAGGTCTACTCTATAAGGAAAGAATTTGCTCCCCTTGGGAACAAATTCTTTCCTTTTAGAGTAGACCTTTTTTTAACATAACGGGTTTGTTGAGTAGAAAACCAAACAGGAAATCCCAAAACGTGTCTCCATTGTAAGACCTGGTGGAAAAGCTGTCAAGCATATTTAGTACCCTTAAGGTCAATAATGGATATATCCCAAGAGTTATCAATGGTGATAAAATAGATGCATTCCTGCTCAAAGGGGGCAGGATGATGGTGGGTGGGGTATACTTGAAAGAAATTGATTCCTCTTTTCTACTGGCCCTTTACAAAAGGAGACATTTTTAGCTAAGGAAAGCTCCCTTTTAGAAGAATATCCATTTATTCAGCTTAAAGGGACAGGACACACTTAGTAAATTACCTGTCATATTCTATAAAGGAAACAACTTTTTGTCTTTCTGTTAGATTACCTGCACATCAAGTCCCTTCTGAACAAACGGCCAATTCTAAAATAAAAGAAATTGCAAGTGGAGTAAAACATTTCCTTTTGGTTTAAACATATTTTATTTCATATATTTCTCAATACACCAATACATCTACATAGACATTACATGAGTATGTTAATAAAACAGTTCCAGATAGGTTGTAAATCAATGTTTGAAATATGTTTAGGTTTAATAATTTTGCCTTGCATGGTAGATTTACCTAAAGCAGAGGGTCTCAGTCCTAGGGTATGGGTGTATTCTCGGCATTGGACCCATTTGGCTCACTAGACTATGAAGTATGTACAGTCAGTGAGTTGTGTCTTCTGTTTGGAAGATATCACACGAGACAGGTGGTTGCAGTGTTGCGGTTTAGGTGTACTCTTGGTACTGGATCAATTTGGCTTAATGTGCTTGGTAATGTCCTAAATCAAGTCGGATGGTAAATCATTATTTGAAATATGCTCATATTGAGAAACCCTGCTTTCTGTGGTTGTTACCTGAGACAGAGGGATTCGGTATTGGGGCAGTGTTGTTTTCCTGGCACCTGATCCCTTTGGCTCAGTAGGTAATGAAATATCCTCGGTCAGGACTGGTTGTAAATTATTGTTTGTAATACCCTTATGTTGAACAACCATGCTATCTATGGTAGATATTGGCACTGGAACCTTTTTGCTTCAGTGGCCTATGAAATACTTTTAAACAAGTCAAGCTGTAAATTAGTTTGAAATATGTTTATGTTGAACAGCTATGCTTTCTATGGTAGATTTAACTTGAGGTGGAGCATTTCAGTGATGGGTAGTGGTCAACTCTTGTCACTGGTTCAGCTTCACTTTTGGTATCGGTGTTGGGATATTGAGGTAGTGTTGGCACCGGATCCAGTTGGCCTGGTGTACAGATATACCAGTCAATCTCTACATTAAGTCACTGCTACATATACTTTTTTTTTTTTTTTTTTTTTTTTTTTTTTAGGCCGGCCTCGGTGGCGCAGTTGGATGCGCGTCCGACTGGAGACCAGGAGGTCGCGGGTTCGACCCCCGCCGAGATCGGCAACATTCTTTCGTGGAGATTGATCATGAAATATTTTCTACGGTCATTCTCTCCCTTCCGCTGATTCAAGAAGGGCAGTTGTCAGTTTCTGGCGAAAGAACGTGCACAATACTGGTTAACCGCTTGGAGGACTAAGCCAGCCCAGTAAACGTGTGGTTAGGTAAACTGACCGCGCTCGACATGACCCCATTGGGTTGACTGGGCCGTAAAACCTCAACACAACAACAACATATTCTTTTCATGATATACATATACTCATTTTGGTACTGGACCGACTTGCTTCTGGGCAATATACCATATATAGTCTGAAGACATCAAAAAGTACATTATATTTCACAATCTTGTCTTAGGGCGAGGGGGCCTCGGTGGCTCAGTTGGATGCGCCGTCCGACTGGAGACCAGGAGGTCGCGGGTTCAACCCTTGATCAGGAAATATTTTTACGGTCATTCTTTCCCTTCCGCTGATTCAAGAAGGGAAGTTGTCAGTTTATGGCGAAAGAATATGCACAAAACCAATACTGATTAACCGCTTAGAGAAATAAGCCTGCCCAGTAAACGTGTGGTTAAGTAAACTGACCGTGCTCGACATGACCACACTAGGTTGACTGGGCTGTAATCCCTCAATAAAAACAAACTTAGGGTGAGGATACACACCTAGGTGTCGGATCCGATTATTATGCCCAAAACCCCAATATGTCAGCTCAACGTTATCAGTAGGTAGAATATATGTATTTCTTTGCATTTTGGTCCAGAACATTTTTTTTTTTTTTTTTTTTTTTTCATTTTGGTCCAGAATATCTTGCGCGTCTGTTTGTTTTTTTATTAAGTTATCAACCTTCTGATGGCTCCTATCTCTCAATCAATAATTTCGTAAATGGAGTCAAAGGCACCTTTATTGAGATGTGGGAATCCTATCTTATTAAACAATAGATATGTTTATTACATATTAAAATATCATTAATAAGTAATACAGTGCCCAGGTTTAAGGTCATTATATACTCCTTTTCAATTGTTCTGTTTGTCGTTTTCTCTCTCTATATGCGTTCTATGCACACTATTCTCTGTATTCTGTTTGGGATAGGTTCTCCGCAGCGGTTAATAAACTTTGAGGTCTGGGAAGGGCTGCGGTTTGTGATTGTGGCACTCCCTGGACTTTTCTCTTATATTTTTTGAGACTTTCATAATAGAGGATGGCGGTTAGAATACTAACAGTTAATTGCCAGGGACTGTCATCAGTAGAAAAAAGGACTGACGTATTCTCCTATTTAAAATCTAAGCAATGACATATATATTGCCTACAAAATATTCATGCCTCCAAGAATGGAGAAATTTATTCGTTCACAATGGGGAAATGACTGTCTGTTTAGCTATGGAACATTCAAGAGGGGTAGCAATTTGTTTTCAAAAAAAACATAGATTACAAAATACACAGTCATATATCAGACCCAGATGGAAATTACATTATTGTAGATCTAACCATAGATGACAACAGACTCACGGTCGTCTGTCTCTATGGTCCAAATAAAGATTGCCCAGAATTCTTCACTACCATTATTAGACATATAGAAACTTTGAATAATAATACTTCTATTCTGTGTGGTGACTTTAATGTTGTGCAAGATCTAGACTTGATAACTACAATTACTGTGGCATTAATGACAAAAAATCTCATGAAAAAAATGCTAGAAATAAAAGAAAATCTCAATCTTATAGAT
Source organism: Anodontia alba (assembly GCA_964016985.1). NCBI lineage: Eukaryota > Metazoa > Mollusca > Bivalvia > Lucinida > Lucinidae > Anodontia > Anodontia alba. Next base: position 31,670,063 of record OZ024825.1, on the reverse strand, counting down.
CCACTCAGAGAAGCTAATCCCAAATTAAGAAGATACACATGGAGGAAGAAAACTCCACTGAAGCAAGCAAGACGACTATTTTCTAATATCTGAAAACTTACTCTCTTCGATCGATAAATGTGTAATAGAAAGTAATAACCGTTCAAACCACTCTATCGTTGCTTTGCATCTTAATTTTACGCAGTTTATTAAAGGTAAGCCTCTTTTGAAACACAATAATTCACTTCTGTCAGATATTAACAATTTAAAAACTATGAATGACAAAATAAATGATGTTAAAAAAACGATATATAATCTTGAGAATTTACATGAAATACCAAACGATCAAATTCAATTCACAATAAATGACCAGTTGTTTTTAGAAACTTTGCTAATGAAATTAAGAGGAAAATCAATTTCCTATTCAAGTTTTAGAAAGAAAGAAAATGAGACAGAAGAAAAGGAAATAGAAAGAAAAATAGAGGAGATAGAAAACAATCTTACACCAGAAAATTCTATAGCTTCAGATGAACTAAAAGACCGGTTACAGACTTTACGTAAACATAAAATGCATGGTCACTTAAACAGATCTAGAGCAAAAATTATTGAGGAAGGTGAAAAACCGACAAAATATTTCTGCAACTTAGAAACACATAATTACGCAAACAAAATTATTCCCAAAATAGAAAAATCTGATGGAACAATAATAACAGAGCAAAGTAGTATTTTGAAAGAAGCAAAACAATTTTACGAACATTTATACTCAAATAAAGATAAACAGTTGTCAGACATAAACTTATGTCAGGAATTAGCTGGATCTGATGTTCAAATACTTACAAAGAAAGAATCTGATGCTATTGAAGGATTCATAACTTTAAAAGAAGCAGCTGTAACTTTAAAATCAATGTCAAATAATAAAAGTCCAGGATCAGATGGTTTTAGTGCAGAGTTTTTCAAAGTATTTTGGAAAGAATTGGGTCAATTTATAGTTAGATCAATAAACTATGGATTTCAAAATGGAGAACTTTCAGTAACTCAAAAAGAAGGTATTATAACATGCATTCCAAAGGATAATAAGCCACGCAGATTTTTAACTAATTACTGACCAATATCATTACTCAATACGGTATACAAAATAGCATCAGGGGCAATAGCAAATAGAATAAAAACTACTCTGCAAAAACTTATTCATAACGATCAAACAGGACTTATTTCTGGGCGATACTTAGGAGAAAACATTAGACTTATATACGATATTATGCACTATACAGAAGAGCAAAACATACCAGGTTTACTTTTATTAATAGATTTTGAAAAGGCCTTTGTCTCATGGTCATTTATATATGAAACTTTGAAATACTTTGGTTTTGGCATATCAATTATACAATGGATAAAGCTCTTCTCTAAAAATGCAAAATTAGCTGTAAATCAAAGAAGCAATCTTTCAGACTTTTTTTACATAGGTAGAGGCTGTCGACAAGGAGACCCTGCGTCTACTTGTCTATTTGTACTCTGTGCTGAAGTCCTTGCAATTAAAATAAGAAACAAAAAAATATCAAGGGAATAACTATTAGTAATACCGAATACAAGTTGTCACAATATGCAGATGATACATCGGTAATATTAGATGGTTCATCCACCTCTTTAAATGAAGCTCTTAATGTACTATCTAGCTATGCAAAATAATCAGGTCTTAAAATAAATTTCGATAAAACTAGTGTAGTCTGGATTGGAAAGAAAATAAATACAGTACTGACACCATTAAAACAAGGTGGAAACTATCATGGGGTAAAAGTAACTTTAAATTATTAGGAATACACTTTAATGTTGAATTACACACAATGTTAGAGTTAAATTATAAAGAAAAACTAAGTAAAATGAAAAATCTTATTCAGATTTGGAAACGTAGATATCTTACCCCACTTGGGAAAATAACAGTTATTAAATCTATCTTGATATCACTACTAACTCATCTATTTATTTCTTTACCAAACCCAACCAGCAGTATCATAAAACAACTGAAGACCATGCTACCGGATTTCTTATGGGAAGGACCTCCAAAAATAAAACAAAATGTGCTTGTAAAAGATTATTCAGAGCGGGGATTAAAAATGATAAATATTGATGCATTTATTAAAGGATTGAAAAAAAAACTACTTGGATTAGACGATTAATAATTAGTAATAGTAAGTAGCAGCATATCATAAAATCAAATTTAAACATAAAAGACTTGATAAACTTTGGAAAATCATACTCTGAGTCTTTGATAAAACAAATTAATAATCCTTTTTGGTTAGATGTTGTAAAATCCTATTCTTCTGTTATACAACTTAAAGAAAAGAACACAACTGAATACTTTCTATTGAGTCCAATTTTTCACAACCCAGAAATACTAATAGGAAAAAAGACAATCTTTTATCAACAGTGGTATAACAAAGGAATTTGCTATATTATTGATATGTTCAAAGAAAATGGGGAATTCTATACTGAGTTAGAATTTGTGCATAAATATAATATAAAGACTAATTTTCTACAATTTAATGGTTTAAAAGCAGCCATAAAAGTGTTTGCTAAAAAATTAAAACTTGATACTATAAGGAACAAATTAAGTAACCCAATGCTACCAACAAACATCTCTGTTTTTCTTAGATCAACTAAAGGCAGTAAAGATCTATATAACATTCTAAATCAAAACAACTACACCCCGACTTCAAAGGAAAAATGGCAAGAAATCCATGATATTGAGGAAGAAACTTGGAAAGATATTTATAGTGCTCCTTTTAAACAGATTTGTTGCACTAAACTACAATGGTTTCAAATTAGTATTATACATAGATTACTTCCAGTCAAAAAATACTTATATAATATCAAAGTAGTGGACTCTCCAAACTGTAATTTTTGCTACCAGGAAGAAACAATACCACATATGTTATGGTACTGCCCTGAAACCTTTTCGTTAATCCAACAACTGAATCAGTGGTTATCAGCAACTAACACATATACAAACAATGTAGAAGAATTATTTATTTTAATATAGGAAAAAACATAGAAGAAGCAAATCAACATATCATCTTAGTAACAAAATATTATATTTATTTAACAAAACGACTGAACAAGCCACTCTCTTTAATAGCCTTGAAGCACAGACTTAAAAAGTATTATCTTAAACTTAAAAGCATAGCAGTAAAAAATAAGAAGTTAGATACTTTTGAAAAAAAGTGGAATACTTATAAAGACTTACTTGAAAATACCTAAATTTAAACACTAAAATCTACACACATGCAGAAACCTGGCAATATTGTTGTCATACCCAACATCCTATATATCAACTATAATAGAAGAACCAAGGCGGAGAATACCCCAAACATAACCTCTCTCTTTCCCTCCTTCTTTTTCACAATTTTTCAGTTACAAACTAAACTTAAACATGTATATGATAACTAGAAGTTATTTGTATCAAGATAAAATATGTCGATGTATAATATACAGCTGTGTAGTTGTCATACCCATATTTGTTCATCATAGTTGCTGACTATATTGTAAGGTATATCAAGAGGTAAATCAAGGGATGGTCCTCCCCGACCCTTGATAAATCATTTGACGGGGAGAATAAATGGGTTACTGAATAGTAACTGAAAAAAAAAATAAAACATTTCCTTTTATAGTAGGTTTCTTTGCAGAAGGGAAGCAAAAAAACATTATGACAGAGTTGCTTCTGATGATAATGTATCATTTCCCCTTAAGTCAGATTTGTAAATAACCAAATAAGAAAGCAGATCATGATATTTTAATGACAAACGTGGCAGAAAGCATACATGTAAGTAAGGTTGTTGTTTTTTTTGTTGTTGTTGTTGTTGTTTTGTTGTTGTTGTTTTTTCGCATTTTAACATTCTGAGCTCCTTCTGATGTCTAGTTTAAGTCACAATTTGCCTATACACATGCTTGCATACATTACTAGACAGTCATCATACTGTCTCATTCCTTCATTTGTGTAGTTTAATAGAAGTGGCTAGCGGACCAAAGTTATGTTTGTAATTTGGACCTGCATTAGAAAGGTTAAGTTTTCCGCGAGTAAACCTGATTTCAGCAGCACTCATCCCATTACGAAAACACACCTTTTCAAAGATATAGAAAATTTCTCCTCCAAAAACTGAAAAATTTCAGATAAAAAATTCTGATATTTTTCCTGTTTCTGCTCAAAACATAGATTGTGGGTTCTCATAAGAACTGCCTCAGCGAGGCGGTTCTAACGAGTACCATCAATCTATGATGTTTTAGCAAAATAAGAAAAAATAATGTATATCTCTGTAAACCCCAGTTTTACTATATAAAAGTGGAGTTTAAGGGGGTCAAAATTATATAGGTGTGTTTTCATAATGCCTGGTAGTTTTTGTTTTGTTTTTGTTTTTCTACCGACCGTTCCGAGGCAGTTCCTTTATAACAGTTCTTTGTTTGTCCATCGGTGGTTTCAAATGTGATATTTATTTTGTCATTGTTTGTCCCTTTTCTCTCCTTCTACTGGTGTCTCGGGAGGGTTTTTGGCACTCCCATGCATGTTCACTTACACTATAAAGTCTACTTTTTTATTCTTGTGCATATAATTATGTTCATTTTACCAAGTTTACATAATTAAGAATCTGTTTCTCTTAGGTTGCTGCATTACGAAATTTAAATGATGATATTTTAGCAAATATAAAAACGAAAATAGCAAACATGTAAGTGAATGTACCCGGGAATGTCACAATCACGAAGCACAGCCTTTACGAGGCATTCTATCACGGGCCAGACTTAGTTTCGGTCATTGAGGTCTTATCAGTGACCGTCAGTATTGGTCTGACAATAAGAACTACTTAATGGCACTGACAACAAGAACATCATTTAGAGACTCGATGACAACAAGAACATCATTTAGAGGCTCGATGTTCAGTATGCGTGGTTCTTACTGGCAAGTAGTCGTATAATTATTTGTTGCTTTCGATCCGCTTTTCAGCTCACCTGAGTTGAAGAATCGGGATGAATTGAGCCAACTCAGAAGAACTCCATTAAAATGGCATGTGCGACCAGTAAAGGCTCAGATCAGCCTGCGCGTATGCGCAGGCTGATCAGAGCCTTTGCTTGTCGCTTTGACCTTCTTTTTCTTGTAAGCTATCCTTAGAAAAAGAAACTAAGCTTCTAAGCTATAAGGACTGCTGCACAGACTGATTTTAGTTTGTTTAATTTCCCTTGTGAGAGTGCCAAATTGTTGGAAACCTCATGTTGTGGCTCAATTATTATGATTATTTGCTATCTGTTGTCCATCCGTCCACACATTTGAACGACTTCTTATCTTCTCTACTATATTTCCCCTCTTAACCCTTGTTATGCTGAATAAATTAAGATGCCACGCCCACTTCTAATTTTCAGCCAATGAGATTACTTGACCTAGGTTGTTGATACAAATTCACATACGGAATGGCAAATAGTGCAGATCCAGATCAGCTGGCTTCTGAAGAAGCCAGCTGATCTGGATCTACACTGTTTGCAAAGGTAGGGCATATCCGGGTTCAGCAGGACAAGGGTTAAACACTGGGCCAGTTTTCACCAAGCTTCAAGTGGGGGATTGAAAGTTTGTTAACATGGTAAGGTCCGTTGACCAGATGGCCACCGTGCTCATATAGGTTAAGAAGTTTTAACCTCTTCTTCTTCGGTACCAAGAAAGCTTTGAGTTTGCATCTTAATAGAAAAAGTCGAGCTTGTTCAAATAATGGCCCTGGGTGGTTCTTGACTGTTTTATGGCAATGTGGAAATTACTGGAAAAAAGTGTGTGTGTGTGTGTGTGTGTGTGTGTGTGTGTGTGTGTGTGTGTGTGTGTGTGTGTGTGTGTGTGTGTGTTCTCAAAATTAACGGTTGAAACTTACAAAATGTGACGGCAATAGCCAATTCCCTCTGTTACAATAAAAAAAATTATCCCTCAGAGGTTTGCTTTTCTTTAGCGTAAATTACTAATGCCATGGCAAAGAATGTAGAATCTGATAAAACGCTGCATTTCTTGGCGCCTTATCTTGAAATACACTGCTTAATTAAATCAACCTTGTGAGACATTTCGCATTTTTGTTATACCCTGCCACACTATAGTGGCGGGGTATTATGGTATCATGTTGGTTGTCCGTGTGTCCGTCCGTCGTGCGGACGTTCGTATTTTCCTTTCCGGTCGATAACTTGAGTAAATGTCAATACAATTTCACCAAACATGGTGTGTGACTTGATATTGAGGAGATCTGGTTTGGGATTGCTAATGGGTAATTTCGTCATTTTCTGACAGAGTTATCTGCCCGCAACACATCTGTATTTTAGTTTCAGGACAATAACTTGAGTAACTCGCAATGAATTTTTTAACGAATTTGATGTGTGGATCGATATTGTAGAGATCTGGGCCCAGTTGTTCAAAGCGTCGTTAGTTTAACGAGCTCGTTAAGGGTCATTTCGTTAACTGTTTTAGAGTATTCAATTTACAATATTCTGATATTTTTTTGCTGAAAAAATGTGAGTAGCTTTTGCACTGCAAAAGCTACTCACATTTTTTCAGCAAAAAATTTCAGCATATTTGTGTATCACTTGATGTAAATTTTAACGAAGTGTTAACCAACGGCATCGTTAGCTTTGAACAAATAGGCCCTGCTCATTGGCATTTCGTCAATTTTTGACAGTTATCTGTCCGCAACATGATAATGGCGGGGTATTATCGATTCATGTTTTTATTTAATTTGTTTAATTTCAGTGGTAGCAATCCCGGTGACTCTGACATTTACTTTCATTTCCATCATAGTGTTCCTAACAACAGTATACATTCTCCGAACTGGCTGTTCAAGGTACGTTTGTTTATGCTTACTCGTATTTTGGTATTTTAAATTAAAAACATAAAATTTAACATATGAAATGAGGTAGTTCAAGCCAGCTACAATGAAGTTTTGTGATTATTCAGAAGATGAAATCGAGCTTTATTTATTTGTTTTATCGTTGAAAATCAGCAGAAATTTTAGTCTTATAACTAAGGTCCAGGAATGGCTGTATATCTGGGCTTGGTGAATTTGTGAGACTCTTATCCAACCTGAAACGCATGACAAACTCAAGTCCTGTCTAAAACTAATCATCACGATAACATGCCTATATAACTTTGACCCCTTAAACCCCACTTTTATATAGTAAAACTAGGGTTACAGGGGTATACATAGATTGTGGGTACTCGTTAGAACCGCCTTGACAGAGATTGTGGTACTCGTTAGAACCGCCTCGTCGAGGCTGTTCTAACGAGTACCCACAATCTATGTTTTGAGCAGAATACAAAAAATATCAGAATTTTTTATCTGGAAATTTTTATTTTTGGTGATAAAATTTTCAGTATATTTGAATAGGCGTGTTTTCGTAATGATGAAGATCAGGTAGTACCACAATCACAGATCACTGTCTACCACTGATATTGAGAGGAAGAGCAAACAAACAGGGGCATCCATAGCCAGAAGATTATAAGGCTGTATCAATTATGTGAGGGGTAGATAGAAAAATCCGTTCCGAGGATCACTGTCTAGTATCACGAGGCTTGCCGAGTGATGCCAGACTGTGATCACGAAGGACGGATTTTTTCTATTTGTCCCTCACACCCATGATAGATTCTTTTTCTTGCATAACTTTTTTATTTCTGAATGTGGGGTTTTTGATAATGCATTCACTTCGATAGCAGACGTCCGCCATTTTGTGATCACAATACCATAACGTTTAATGACCTCATTACGTTCTGTGACGTCACTTAACGATGGCGTACCGTGACGTCCTATACAACCAGTGTATATGAAACAAGTGAAATTCCTCGATTTTTATCTTTCCCACGGGACGGATAAGGGTGTGTGAGATCAGATTTACTAGCACCGGTATGCAAGAAAAGAATTTCTATCCTAAAGTTAAATCAGGATTTCCTTATCTGGTGTGCAAGATGTAGCTAAACGGCTAGCAACTAAATCGAATAACCACATTTCACATATTAATATGTAGGCCTAATTTGACTCCTGAAGATAGATGTATTGAAAATATTGTGAAAAAGAGGACAAATTGGTCCTAAGGAGTAATTTCTCCTCTTTTCCACAATGTTAGATTTTCATACTTAAACAGGGACCAGATTTCAAGTTGAGACAAGCGAAGTCGAGATAACGAGAGTCGACTGTATATAGAATTGTTCGATTTGTGTAGAGGCTTCTTGGCTCAGTCAGATTATTATCAGAGAAAAACAATTAAATCGCATTAAAATAACTGCGATGAAACAAAGACGAGGTTCTGACAAAAAAAAAGCCACTAAGCGATTCACGGTGCCATGTAGTAAAAGCAATCTGGGTGCTTTTGGGCCGTTCGTCCTTCTACCGTGGTTCGTCGCGTTTATTGTGTCACCAAGCTTCTCGGAGAGCCTTGAAAGGTATGCTGTGTAGATTACCTGGTAAACTTTTGAACAATTTCAATTGTTTTTGCCGGAGTTATGGACAAGCATAAGCATATAGTGGAGGGTAGGGGTGATGAGTCTTTTGCAAACACACATTTCTAGCTAATAAATAAGCCGCGTCATGCAGAAAGCACATATGCAACAGAGAATTACCAGATTAACATGTGCATTTGCGCAGTCTGAGCATAATCTTCACTCGGTTCCCCTTGAAGAGGCCTGGATACTGTAAAATATATCGCGAAACTTTGCAGGTTTTTCTTTCTTTCCTTGTTTCTGTCTCATTCTCCCATTACTGCAGTCTGTCGTATTCGACCAATATCCTGATCTGTCTCTGTCGGTGCGAAAACTGATCTGATATTTCTCTGTTCACATATGTGCTAAGATCTTTTTTCATACAATGTGCCAAAATTTAACCCCTCTTAGACTGAATTGACCCCACACACTATATATTGGAAGAGACCAATTTCAATTTTATGTATTTTCAAGTTTTGATGATATTCCTAGAGAAAAATGGCCGAGCTATTTGCAAACAGTGGAGACCCTGATCAGACGCCGCAGAATGCGGCGTCTGATCTGGGTCAGCACTGTTTGCCAGTTACCCTTTTGTGGGTCATCAGACTAAAAAGAGTTAATGTACATTGCAGACGGAAGATAATGAAAGTAGTTCCAGTTACTGACGTCTAAGAGGGCTTTGGAAGAAGCAACAAACAAAGATTGTTATGTCCAACGGGAACTTATGATACAACTAGCTAAACATTCAGAAAGCTAAAACTTGGAAAATAATGACGTTATTTATGTCACGTGACCTACCGTACACACGTGACGAAAGAAGCCTAGGCTTACTCTGGACTGGACTGCATACACTTATTACATTTCTCCCCGAACACAACTTTCGTCACTTCCTGTTTGCTTTCCTGTACATCAAGTCCCTTCTTGTTTAATAATGTACCTTATTTACCCTAGTATTCGAACCCTCAGGCCTGAGCAAATAGTGTAGACCCAGATCACAAATTGTGTAGACCCAGATCGCAAACAGTGTAGATCCAGACATGCAAAACGGGGTGGCTTGTCAGGGCCTGCATTATTTTCCTCTCATTCTGCAAGGCACAAAGCAAGTCATTCTGTATTACAAATCTCTACCCAGCGGGCTTACAACATTGAAACAACGTCTATTCAACGTTGATTCAACGTCTTGACGTTGAATCAACGTTGAATCGACGTTGTGTGCCCGCTGGGTACATATGGTGTTGAGGAGTGGAGGCTCTGACAAAACTTAAAGGACAGGATAAAAAAGCCAGGGTTGTTTAAAGCCAAGAGTTGATATTTGGTGGACTGTAACCTCGAAACTATATTCGCTGCTTCATATCATGGTCTTACTATATATCAAACTCTGAGATATAAAAATTTAGCTTGAACGTGTGTAAACCGTAAAAGGCGTTAGCCGGAAACGAGATGTTTTCAAAAATTTTCAAAGGAGCATTACTCTGTTAATATTTGGTGACCTGTAACCTCGAAACAAAATGCGCTGCTCCACATCATGGTCTAAATATACATCAAGTTTCAGCTTGATCGGATGTAATCTATAGGAGGAGTTAGCCGGGAACGAAAAGTTTACAAAATTTTCAAACGGCATAATTCTGTTAATATTTGGTTGACTGTAATCTCGAAACAATATTCGCTGCTCCGCATCATGATCGAACTATATATCAGGTTTTAGCTTGATCGAATGTAAACTGTAGGAGGACTTATCCGCAAACAAAATGTTTACGAAAAATTTCAAAGGGACATAACTCTATTAAATTTGATGGATCGAACTTCGAACAATATGCGCTGCTCCACATCATGGTCTAAGTATATATCAAAGTTTAGCTTTATCTAATGTAAACTGTAGGAGGATGCATTCGGAAACGAAAAGTGTACGGACGGACGGACAGACGTACGGATTTTCAAGGGGTATAACTCTGTTGATATTTGGTGGACTGCAACCTCGAAACAAAATGCGTTGCTCCAAATCATGGTCTAACTATATATCAAGTTTCAGCTTGATCGGATGTAAACTCTAGGAGGAGTTATCGGGATCACTTTTACCATTTTTATGGAAAGGAAAAGTCAGGAACTGGAAGAGGGTATTTTTCATACAGGTGTTAATTAAATGTCATAAGGATGTTTGAATAGCTCATATTTTGTTGTATTTCAATGATTACAGAGCCTTCGTTGCCCGCTTACAGAATGAATGGATATTGTAATGTATGTCGACGAACAGAGAATGCTCAGATCAGACTGCATAGATGCGAATGCTGATCAGGGCCTTATTTGCCCGGTTACAGAATGAATGGATATTGTATTATAATGTCGACGAACAGAGAATGCTCAGATCAGACTGCATATATGCGAAAGCTGACCGGGGCCTCTGTTGACCGCTTACAGAATGAATGGATATTGTATTCTAATGTCGACGAACAGAGAATGCTCAGATCAGACTGCATAGATGCAAATGCTGATTAGGGCCTCCGTTGACCGCTTACAGAATGAATGGATATTGTATTATTATGTCGACGAACAGAGAATGCTCAGATCAGACTGCATAGATGCGAATGCTGATCTGGGCCTTCGTTGCCCGCTTACAGAATGAATGGATATTGTAGTATATGTCGACGAACAGAGAATGCTCAGATCAGACTGCATGGATGCGAATCTGATTAGGGCCTTCGTTGCTCGCTTATGAATGAATGGATATTATTGAATAAAAAGCAGTGTCGCACGTTATTAACAGCCGTGCATTAAAGCCGTATATTAACAAGGCAATTCACGCGCTGTTAATGCACGGCGATGCAACTTTCAATATGATCGTACCAGGGCCACAGATTTGCTGCCGTTACGAGATGTGTACTGCCTGGCCCTAGAACGAACATAGTCCGTGGAAATTGCGTTCGCGAGACATCGGTGAAAAGGCGAAACGAAATAGTTTACGAAATAACGCGAAATGTAGCAAATGTTAATGTTTTCATTTTTGTATGCAATAATAGCGATTGAACATGGTTTTTCAGTGCATTAACATTCGCCAGGTTTTCAACACCTCCCTCTGGACCTGGCGAATGTTAATGCATGAAAAACCATGTTTGATCCCTATATTATTGCATAAAAAGCAGTGTCGCACGTTATTAACAGCTGTGCATTAAACGGCGAAAAGCCGTGTATTAACAAGACAATTCACGCGCTGTTAATGCACGGCTACGCAACTTTCAATATGATCGTACCGGGGCCACAGATTTGCTGCCGTTACGAGATGTGTACTGCCTGGCCCTAGAACGAGTATAGTCCGTGGAAATCCCGTTCGTGAGACATCGGTGAAAAGGCGACACAAAATTTTGCAAGAAATATCGCGAAATGTAGCGAATGTTTTCAGTTTTTATGCAATAATAGCGATCGAACATGGTTTTTCAATGCATTAACATTCGCCAGGTCCCTTGGGAGGTGTTGAAAATCGCGGCCTCCGGCCTCGGTTTTCAACACCTCCCACGGGACCTAGCGAATGTTAATGCATGAAAAACCATGTTTGATCCCTATATTGTAGTATAATATATATGTCGACGAACTGAGAATGCTCAGATCAGCCTATTTTGGGGGAAAAATAAGAAAAATATCACCAATTTGTCGTCTGCTGAATTAGCCCAGAGAGTGGTAAAGGTTAAGTTTTTTTGTTTGTTTTTTTTTTTTTTTTTTGATAAATGGATGTCTATAAACCTGTTCGTATACATGTATATGTTTCTTTTTTTTTTTAATCAAATTACCCACTTTCAAAACTGTCAATGCAAGAGTTGACCCTTAAAGCGCTAAGCTTAATTGAAGCAGACGACTATTTCTATTAGAATTTTTGCGAGAAATAAGCCTTTGCATTTCATCTGAATATTCTACTAATTGAACAACGTCATTGCTCGTTTATGACGTCTGCTAGGCAGACGATTCACAGAAAAAAAAAATGCAGAGCCTCAATTTCTCTGAAAAAAAAAAGAGATCAAAATATTGTCTGCTACACTTTTGTGTGATTTGTCCTTAAAAGTTGAATTGTAAAGTGGCCTTAATTTTGCGTAAGAACGTGTAACTAACGTTCAATCAAATACTTGACGGTGTGACAAAATTAACGACTACTTCCGTCTTATAAAGTTGTCCTGACCAGACCCCATTTTACGCCCGGGATCCGCACACATCCACATAAAACACTGGCATTAGCCAGATATATGTAACACAGTACGCTAACATGCGAAAATCGAGCCTGCGAATACGCGAAGGTTGACTAGGGTCTATCTGATCACAGACACCCCAGCAAACACACAACGTCCCAACAACGTCGTTACGAAGTAGCTGCAACGCCGTGACGTTGCAGCGACGTTGTAACACCCAGCAAACACATGTCTCAACAACGTCGCTGCAACGTCACGACGTTGTTGAGACGTAGCAAACACACGTCTCAACAACGTCGTTACAACGTCGCTGCAACGTCACGACGTTGCAGCGACGTTGTAACGACGTTGTTAGACGTTGTGTGTTTGCTGGGACGTTACTTTCTCTACATACTGATTCAGAGCCGTATTTACACAGTGCTGTAGCTACATTAAAAAAATAATTGAGCCGGGATCCAGCAATTCCTACAATTTTACATGTGTATTGTACAAGACACAGATCAGCCTGTGCATCCGAAGATGGCTTGAGTCTTTTCAAATTTAGCAGACAACGAATAAATGATATATTTCTCTCTCTATCTATCTATCTATCTCTCTCTCTCTCTCTCTCTCTCTCTCTCTCTCTCTCTCTCTCTCTCTCTCTTTGCCCGAATATCTGGTTTGACATTTCATGCAAATTCAGCATATTCATGGTTAAATCAATGAATCAGTGTCAAAGGCTTTAGTTTGGTTTGAGGAATTAGGACCCCTTCCCCCCCCTCCTCCCCCCCTCCCCCCTACGCACACACACGCACAAACTATCAGGTCAAAGTCAAGGTCAGGTAAAGCTGCAGGGTTATTATATCGAGACAATATACTTAAGGGTCATAATTCCTATGAGTATGTGCGTGTTCGAGTCAATTGTATCTCCTTTTTTTCAGTTTAATCAATCAATTAATATTTTTATACATGTGGCGGACTTAAAAAGGTATGTTCTTGCTTTCTTTCTTTCTTAGGGATCGGTAAAAGCGGGGGTATCTAGACAATATTTTTGCATTTCTCTGTGAAACACGTTATAGCTAATATTAAAAGTGAGGCGCTTCTAATGAGTACCCACAACATATGTTTTCATGCAGAAATAAGAAAAATAATATGTGGATAGCCCTCTTGTCTGGGGCTATGACGCACTAAAGCACGCACGTACGCATGCAAGAAAATCAAACTATGAAGAAAATAATGCGATCGACAATAATTTTTGAAAGCCAGACTCTTTGAAAAACTGTACTCCTGGTTGAAAGAGACCTAAACACAAAATCACCATCTCAGCCAGCGCAATTCATTTGAGCCGAAAATTTAGAAAACGTACCTTTTTGACATATGCGCCTGATGAAGACTCAAATCAGCCTGCGCATCCGCACAGTCTGATCAGAGTCTTCGTTGTCCGCATGAAGAAAGCTTGCATTCTTGGCTATCCAAATGCGCCCAGTGAAGATTTAGATCAGACTGCATGAACGTGCAGGCTGATCTGAACCTTCGCAAGGCGAACAGGTCCGAAGGCGCGCTTTCTGACATAGAGGCTTATTTAATGTAGGCGCTTGTTTGAGCAACTGTACTACCCTTTCTCCAAGAGTCTCAGTAAAATCTCGCAATTCAAGCAATGTAAGCTGTAAATTAACCCTTAAAGCACTGTGTGTGTGTGTGTGTGCATACGCATACGTTACAGTTACATATGTGTGTGAATGTCACATGTCGAATTTAACACGTGTGCAAACACATCTTATAAAACCGGATGTGGTGACTGATAATTAAGGATCTACACTGTTTGTCTCTCATTTTGCCCTATCACTCTAAATGGTGTAAGCCTGATCAGATGTTATAATAGCAATATGACGGCTAATCTGGGTCTACACTGCTCTCATGTAACTAACGCCGTTTTTTTTTTTTTTTTTCATATACGAACGTGTGTACGCTTATAGCAGATTTCCATTATCAGAACAAAAGATAATGTCGGTTAAAGCAGATACGTGTATATCAGTAACAACATTTACACCAACACTGACACTGATCTAGACTGGCTCCAGTCTCCAGTGACTAAATATTTTTTCTCATAATCCTGTTTGACAATCCACTAAGATAAAGCAAAAAAAATATCATGACTATAAAGGCTGGTCACTAGTGACCAGCCTTTATAGTCATGATATTACTTTGGTTTTATTTTAGTGGATTATTAAACAGATTATAAGAAAAATTATTTTGTCACTAGAGACTGTAGCCAGTCTAACACTGATCCTTAAATGCTATTCGTATGAGGGTCCTATTATATCCTTGCAAGCAGTGAGGGGATGGGAGTAAAAAGAACATTACCAGACTTAAAAACTATTTTTGCAACTAGAAAGTTTTCAGTTATAGGCAATTAGCAACATAGACATTTTCTATCTGGAAAACCATGCATATTAAATGAAAGCCACAATATTTTTGCATACATATTTTATATATATCTAACAATGCTTAATATAGAGATAACAAACTCGAACAATTAGAAGTTTTTATAATAATACGCTCTACGTATTTCTGCCAAAACATTAGTTTTGTAAGTAGGGCCGTGTGTCAAATAAAACATGCATATTAAGAAAGAAATCGATTACAGGAATCGTTTCCGAAATAGTGGCTTTTACTTCATGTATTGAACAGGTGCTACAAATGTGCATGGTTCGTATATATCACACGAACCCTTCACACTAGCTTGTCCACATGTTACATGTGCGTACATTTAGTTGTACTCAACGTTGTCATGTGTTACATATGATTCTAACACTTCTCGCCTATATAGCCAATGGTTAAACTCAGTGATATATTATGCAATAAAACACTGCAATAAATCACTGGGCGGAAACGCGCGACGCTATCTGGCGCCTTTCTGACGTCATTTCATCACGCTGCTGACGTCAGTCTTAGTTTCTACGACGCTAGACTGTGTAACGTCGTCTTTCTCACTTCAGCAACGTAAGAAATGCATGTAAACGTCAGCGTTACAGTCAAAACTTTTGGCGGGATTTCTTTATTCAATGGCGGAAAGTTTGAAAAATCTAAAGGATACAACTACCTTTTCGTCGTTTTCTATGTGTTAGAATTGAAATAGATCAGCTCTTGTGCGTGATTTGTTGAGTAATAAATCACAGTTTGTCGGTCAGTTGTAAGAAGATAAATCACTCGCGCTCCGCGCTCGTGATTTGATCTACTTTACAACTGACCTCCAAACAGTGATTTATTACTCAACAAATCACTGCTAGAGCTGATCTATTTCTTAAGTATAATTGTACGAATACGTAACAATTTGTTACGTATGCGTACAACTGTGCACATATATAACACATTTGTTACGTATTAGTATGTGTGACATATGCACTCTCAAAAAGCACCAAGCAAACTTTGCAGCAGACGACATTCTATTTCTACTTATTTTTCAAAGAAAATAAGTTTTGACATTTCAAATGAATCGTCTACTTTGCATGTGATTCACATGAAAAGTCAAGACTTATTCTCTTTAAAAAATAATAAAAAGAATATTTAAAAATGTCGCCTGCTGGTGTGAATGGCACTTTAAGGGTTAAAGTTAACCTTAAATGGGTATTTAATTTTAACAACTGATCTATTTTCATTGTTTAGGTTCGCAGACATGAAAATCTGTCAAGTTCTTCTGGTGTGTTTTTTGTCGTTGACGTTTCTTTCTTACAAGGCACAAGGTAACTCTACCCCCATTACGTGTTATTGCCGTCATGAAAGATGGCGCCATATAATTGAAAGCTTTTGAGATCTGTACTTCAGCACTGCCAGGGTCGCAAAATACTTAGCAGCGTCTGCAAATTTGGTAAAAGCTGGTAACAACGGGTTCTTTATCGTTTCAGCACTAAGCCAAAACGACCAAAGTCGTAATGGCTCTGGTTTGTTACGGCTAGTTTTATAAAAAAAAAAAAAAAAAAAACACGACCGGATTTAGGATAGGGATTCATAGATTCGTTTATGGATGCATAGAACGGTAAGGTGAGGTGTATGGACTTGGTAAGGTGCGTCTGATTGGGCCGGGGAAACAAAATAACTTAACCTATAACATTAAACGCTTCCATGGAATGATTATGCTGAGGTAAACAAAAAAAGCAGCATGATTGAAATGGATATTACTAAAATGCGTATATATCGTACGGTTGACTCACGTCACTCAGATTCTTTCAAGCACTTTTAAGGACTTTCTGCTATCGTGTGCTCGCTAATGTTTAAGGTAAGTTCTAAAACTTCTAAATGAATTTAAATTAACAGAGACATTCATTAAAGTATTTGATACTCCGGTCATACTTATAATACTAGAGAATGGAAATTCGAGTTAGGGGTAGGTCATCAGAAAGATGGCTACCACCATGCACTGATCAATTAACTAAGTAACTTAAATGCCCCTTTTCACAACAGCCAAATAGGTGTCAAACTATTTATTCAAACATGGTGACATTCAGAACCTGGGATACTTATACAACAACATCCATACTGTTAAGTACAGTCTACCCAGTCGGCCTGCATAAATTTCAAATATAGTTTGCATTTTTTTATCAAAGAGAAAAAAATCACACTTAAGCCTATAAGACCACGGTCGGCCCTCAAGTAGAATACGCCTCCACTGTTTGGAGTCCCATTACACAGCCTTACATTGACAACGCAGAAATAGTTCAAAGAAGGGCCGTTTGCTTGTCAACGGCAACTATTTCTTTTACGCCAGTGTAAGTAGCATCCCTGATTCTCTTGGGTGGCGCTCTTAAGAGGACAGAAGGGCAGCTGCTCAACTGATCTTTGTTTTATATCCTCTCCCCTAAAATATTTACAATTTAGTTTCCGTCCTTCCCTCTCTCAAAGTATATCTCCCACCCTGCTAAAATAACAAGATCGACATACGAAAGATTTGTGGACTGCCTGAGAAATTGCACTTCCTGTTGTTGCAATGACATGAAAATTAGTCAAAAGTGAAATTCTGGTGAGCTGGGCTGGACTGGAGCTTGACAGCTAAACGTGCTCCAAGCAAAACAAAATCCCTATCCGATACATTGAAAAATGGGCTAAAAATATAGCAAGCTTTTTTGAAAAAGTTTAAACTTGTATCCCACGTACTTGAAAGAGTGATATTTTTCTCATTCTTTTTCACGGAAAATAAGGCTTGACATTTCATTCAAATTGACAATTTCAATGAAATATCAAGTCTTATTTTCTGTGAAAATAAGTTTTTCTTAATGCTTTCTGCTTTTATTTATCCCGAAATTTCAAGTCTTATTTTCTGTGAAAATAAGTTTTTTTAATGCTGTCTGCTTTTATTTATCCCACTGAAGGCTGGAGACTCCATAAACGGATAACTGGCATACAGTGCAGACCCAGATCAGATGCCGTAGAACGCGTCTGATCAGGGTCTCCCCTGTTTGCAAATAGGTCAACCATTTTTCTTTAGGAATATCTACATCATATAGCCTGACATACCTAAAACCGAAAATGGACTCTTCCAATATATAGTGTGGGACAGTTTATTCAGTCTTCAATGGGTTATAGTCAGCAGTTTAAAGTTTATGCTTTCAGCTTCAGAACCTCTCTAAACTAGGATCCATTCCTTATTTATTCCTTGATTGAATGAAAAAAAATCCTAAATTATTTCTGAGGTCTTGAACACAATCATCAAAAACAGTGCTTCATTATTTCAAAATTCAGGCAAATCCCTCTATTCACATTTTTATATTGTAAAAATGCGGAATCGTGTGGGGAAAGAAGAAAGGAGTGGGCGGAATGGGGCGTGTGGGGTGGGGGGGGGGGGGGCAGGGGAACAAATTATGAGGTTCTCGTGATGGTGTGTATATATCTGTTACATCGAACGGATACATCTGGAGATTCTGATTTTCAAGATCAAACAATAGTCTGAAAATTCATGATGTTCACAGCAGGGCCGTGTGCTCGACAATATTCAAGAATCTTTATTTCTAATGTTCGGCCCACATAGAAGCACGTACAGAGAAGCATACTTCACACGAAAAGGAAATGTAATATAGTCAAGGAAAGAAATCCAAAAGACTGATGACTGACAGAAATAATCTAGTAAAGAATGTGACTTATATAGCTTAAGACGAGTCTGAATAAATAATAAACATAACTAGAAATTTGGTGCGTTGTGTTCTTGAAAACGATACTAACTACATTAGAACAATTGCATATTCGGATTTGATAAATTGTGTTGTTGTTGTTTTTTTTGTTTTTTGTTTTTTGTTTTTTTTTTTTTGTTTTGTTTTGTTGTTTTTTTTGGGTTTTTTTTTTGTTTTGTTTTTTTTTTTTTATTATTATTATTATTATTATTTTTTTTTTTTTTTTTTTTTTTTTTTTTTTTTTGCTGCTTTAAATATATATAACAAACATCTGGACCAAGTTGTTCAAAACTAACGATGTCGTTAGTTAACATTAAGAAAACATGACTCGTCAAATATACTGTAAATTTTACCACCAAAAACTGAAAATTTTCAGATAAAAAGTTCTGATATTTTTCATATTTCTGCTCAAAACATAGATTGTAGTTACTCGTTAGAACCGCCTCGAGAGGTTCTAACGAGTACCCCCACAATTTATGTCTTTGAGCAGAAATAAAAAAAATAATGTATACCCCTGTAAACTCCAGTTTTTCTATATAAAAGTGGGGTTTACAGGGGGTCAAATTATATAGGCATGTTTTCGTGATGGTATCGCTAAAACTTTGATCATTAAATATGGCATATACGCTAATATTTTTGCTGAAAAAAATGACATTTTTTCAGCAAAAATACCTGTGAATTATATATTGTATTGAAGAGTTAACATTTTGACCACTAACGAGCTCACTAAACCAACGATGCTTTGAACAACTGAGCCCTGAGGATTAAGTACATAGTTATTATGTGTTGTGACGAATAATGGGTCCGCGATGGGCATGCATTTACTAAACATATTTAGAGAGTATGGATTTATTTAGAAATTCTAAAATTTAGTTGAATTTCTTTTTATCTCAGTAGCTATTAATTAGAAATTCTGTAATGTTTTTTTTCTTTACGTAATAATTTTATTGCATTACGAAAACAAGCCTATTGAAATATACTGAAAATTTTACAACCAAAAAATGAAAATTTTTAGATAAAAACTCTTATATTTTTTCAAATTTCTGCTCAAAACATAGATTACGTAAAACTGGGGTTAAAAGGGGTATACATTATTTTTCTTATTTCTGCTCAGAAACATAAATTGTGTGCACTCGTTAGAACCGCCTCTAACGAATACCCACAATCTATGTTTTAAGCAGAAATATGAAAAATATCAGATTTTTTATCTGAAAACTTTCAGTTTTTGGTGGTGAAATTTTCAATATACATGTATTTTAATAGGCATGTATACTAAATCTGATTAAACTCAGATCTTCAACAAGATCTAGGGAAGACCAATTAAAGGTCACCATCGAATAACCGCGGGAAAACCGAAACGTCTATTTAAAGACTGTATTAACATAGCCAATCAGATCGTGTTTTACATACTGCTTTCGTTTTGGTTTACAAAATGGCGACGTTGGAAAGTACGATTGAAAACGTGTACGGGAAAGTTGGAGTGAATGCTTTTAAACACCACCAGCATTTTTTTTCTGACTTCGATGAAGAAATAAGATTGTGTCGGTATACTTCTGACAGGACATGGCAAGTCGGTGCTCTCGTATCAGGCTTACCTGCCAATAAAGAAGACACTTATTTTCTGTGGTCAGAGGCGTAACCATTTTGAGTTTCTGGATTGGTTAGAAGCTTGCCTATTGTTAAACGTAGCAAAATGTGACTTGGATACATTCGCACAATTTTACTTTCTAAATTTTAGAAGCGATCTGCTTAAGGTCATTCGATGGTGACCCTCTACAGGTGTTCAGTAGATCCTACAGCGGAGGATATACGATTGTAATACATCACGATAACATACCTATATAATTTTGACCCCCTTAAACCCTACTTTTATATTGTAAAACTGGGGTTTACAGGGGATACACTATTCTTCTTATTCTGCTCAAAAACATAGATTGTGGGTACTCGTTAGAACCGTCTCGTCGAGGAGGTTCTAACGAGTATCCTCAATCTGTGTTTTGAGCAAAAAAATGAAAAATATCAGAATTTCTCTTCTGACAATTTTTGTTTTTTTGGCGGTAAAACTTTCAGTATATTTGAATAAGCATGTTTTCGTAATGCGATTGATACATATGTGTCCGATCACAACGGCCTCCACACAGTCTGGATAGGGTCTAATTATATTGTATGTGTTTTGTTTTCCTTGCTGGTCTCTGACTCATGTTTAACGCATAGCATGCTGGTTAAAAATTCAGCAGACGACATTTTGAAATATCTGTCTTATTTTCTCCAGAATATAGGCTTCGACCTTTCATGTAAATTGTCTCCCAACAATTTGCATATAAAGTTAAAGCCTGTTTTTTTTAGGGACCAATAATAAAAAATACATGTATCATCAGTTTGCAGTCTGCTGGATTTTCCCAGAGAGTGTTAAAGGTTAATATATTTTCAGCGTTTCCTGGTGGAACATTTCTGGTGAGCCACTTTCTGAAGAAAACGCCAGCTTTAGCTAAACACACACCACAGGGACGTATCTTCCGAGGAGTTACATGGGGGATATTTCTCAAAAGACTTGTTGGTGGCCTCTTTTTCGCCGGATAGTCAATTTATGAACTTTAACGCTTAGCATACAGGGTAAATTTTTCAGCAGATGACATTTTGAAATCCATGCAAAGTGACTTCACCGGAAATAATTTGCATGAACTATCAAATCCTGTTTTCTGGGAAAAATAAGAAAAATAAAATCAATGTGATGTCTGCTGAATTTGCCCAGAGAGTGGTAAATTTTAACTTGCTGTACCACAACAACGTAATTTGGGCAACAACGTGAGAGAATGTAATATCGGACATATTTTTCAGCGAAGACTCAGATCAATCCGCGTGCGCACGCAGTATCAGAGTCTGCACTATTGATCGGAAGCAGCAGCCCAGCAAGCATTTTCATTACGAAAACACGCCTATTCAAATATATTCAAAATTTCACCTCCAAAAACTGAAAATTTTCAGATAAAAACCCTGATTTTTTTCATATTTCTGCTCAAAACATAGAGTGTGGGTACTCGTTAGAACCGCATCGGCGAGGCGGTTCTAACGAGTACCCACAATCTATGTTTTTGAACAGAAATTACCCTGTAAACCCCAGTTTTACTATATAAAAGTGGGGTTTAAGGGGGTAAAAATTATATAGGTATGTTTTCGTGATGTATAATAAATTTATAACGGGACGTTATCGGCCCGTCAGAGTAGCTGACGGGCCGATAACGGCCCGCTATAGATTTATAAAGAATGCTAGCTGGGGGTGGACCGCTGACTATCCATGGACTGCACAGTGAAAACTGATGAAACGAAGCGACTGTACAGGCTGATCAGTGTCTCCGCTTAGACTGTCTCACGCGCTGGCTCACTTTTTGAAGACAGTTTTTACAAACTTGTTTAATCCTCAGCATGCTGGGTAAAATTTCAGCAGACGACATTTTGAAATATTTATCTTATTTTTCCCAGACTTTGACATTTCATTGAATTGTTTCCAAAGGATGGAGACAATGTGCATGAAAGGTAAAAGCCTATTTCCTAGGAAAAATAAGAAAAAAATAGTCATCTGTCGTCTGTTGAATTTGCCCAGAGAGCGGTAGAGGTTAAATTATTGTTTTTAAGTGGCTAAGCCCACAGCACAGAAGAAGATCTGGCAAACGGACACGCTAGATTACAGTTGACACAGAAAAAAAAGGCCATACAGTCAGGGGCCGTTTGGAACATCTCGAAATGTCCGACTAGGAATTCTCTCTGTTTATTTATTTATTTATTTATTTATTTATTCATCGATTGTTTGATTGACTGATTTGTTTATTTGCAAAATATTACAAGTCTGTGTTTATTGTACTGTTTTATGCCACTTAAAAAATAGTCGGACACTTAGGAGTTGGACTTAGGACTCGGATATCTAGGACAGTGTATTTCTGTGCTTTGTCATTTATTTGGACATGATGCTTATTATTTTGCGACAAAAATCCTTATGTTTGAATGGTAAATAAATATGAAAATATATTGACTTTCCCTTATGTCAGTTCACTGCAAAATAAGATAAATGCCTAACAGCATTATGGACTTTTTTTTTTTTTTGTTTTGTTTTGTTTTGTTTTTTGCCCACGAAGGAATAAAGGTAACATATCACTTTGAAAAAAAAGTTAACCAAAAGAAAAACTTCGGGAACTATGGCCTGCACAAGATTTCGGTTTCAGGGGAGATAAGTATATAATGAAGAAAGTAAGAGTTAACATTCTTGCACGTGACATCTCTTCTGGTCCTTATCTATGCTTCTATCAAATATTATCAACATATTTCAAGCCAATAAGGAGTTATGGAGTGCACAAGAATTTGGCTTAGAAAATTGTTCAGGGGAGGTAACTACAAAAAAGTAGAGAGCAAGTCTTGCCCTCCTTGTATGCAACACTCCTACTTGATCTGATACATGACCCCACCAAATATTATCAGATTATCTAAATAACATAATATGAGTTATGACCTGCACAAGATTTCGGCTTCAGGTAAAATAAGGATATAACAAAGAAAGTGAGAGTTGTCCCTCTTTCACGCGACAAGCTTACTTGTCCTCCTCTTCATCCCTACCAAACATGAAAGCAATCCACTGAAGAATAAAGGTAACATATTACTTTGAAAAAAGGTTAACCAAAAGGAAATCCTCGGGAGTAAGGCCTGCACAAGATTTCGGTTCAGGGGAGATAAGTATATAGTGACGAAAGTAAGAGTTAACATTCTTGCACGCGACATCTCTTTTGGTCCTTATCTATGCTTCTACTAAATATTATCAACATATTTCAAGCCGATAAGGAGTTATGGAGTGCACATGAATTTGGCTTAGAAACTTGTTCAGGGGAGGTAACTAGAAAAAGTAGAGAGCAGGTGTTGCCCTTCTTGCATGCAACACTCCTACTTGATCTGATATATGACCCTACCAAATATTATCAAATTATCTAAATAACAGTATGGGAGTTATGACCTGCACAAGATTTCGGCTTCAGGCAAGATAAGTATATAATAAAAAGGTGTTGTCTCTCTTTCACGCGACATGTTTACTGGTCCTCCTCTTCATCCCTACCAAATATGAAAGCAATCCACTAACATTCACTTTGAATAAAAGGTAAACCTGGTACAATTTCAGGGGAGATAAGTACATAACGAAGAAAAGGTAGTTGTCCCTCTTGAACGCGACATGCTTACTGGTCCTCCTCTTCGTCCCTACTAAATATGAAAGCAATCCACTGAAGAATAAAGGGAACGTATCACTTTGAAAAAAGGTTAACCAAAAGGTAAACCTGGGACGACGCCCGCTGGCCCGACCGATGCCCGCCCAAATCCCGCACACCCGGACATCGCTAATTTTAAAGACGTTATATATATATATATATATATATATATATATATATATATATATATATATATATATATATATATATATATATATACTGAAAGGAAAAAGAAACGCAGGGTAGAGTTTTTTCCTTCTTATTTTAACCATTTTTTACGGTGTTTACTATAGCCATACACTTTTACAGATTGTCCTGTGAATGTGAACCGCGGGTATACGAGTCTTTGGTCGATGTGCTATCTACCCTGTAGTTGAAATCATTCAACCGTGCACTACACAGTGCATTGCACGGACAATACGGAAAGCCAAAATTTCGTGCAAATCAAGCATGTTTAAACCTTCAGCACAAGATTTCCTCACACCATTTGGTACACTTCAACGATACACAACGCTCTTCGATTCTTTTACCGATTTTTCTTTTCATTTTTATGCTACTCTGAACTTTTTTTTCAATCATGGTACGATTGACTGATGTTCAGAGGGGTAGGGCAATTGCGTTGCTGATGCAGGGTCAGAGGCAACAGCAAGTTGCCAATCATTTTGGGGTTAACGTCTCAACAACTGAACGTCTTGTTAGACGTTTAAGGGAGACAGGGTATTTAGCAGACCGACCGCGGTCTGGGCGTCCACGCGTGACGTCGCGACGTCAAGACAGGACAATCCGTCTGGCACATTTGCGGAATCGTCATCTCACTGCTACCGAAACTGCCCTTAATACAGTAGGTACGCATAATCGACAAATTTCTCCGAAGACTGTTGGAAGTCGATTGCGTGAGATTGGTCTTCGAGCTCGTCGTCCATACGTTGGTCTGCCTCTGACCCAGGCACGTAGGTTGCGTCGTATGGTGTGGTTGACGGCGCATGCGCCCAGACTATTTCCGATGAGGCAGTGGAGACGAGTTCTTTTTACGGACGAGTCTAGGTTCACTCTATCGCGCAGATGGTCGACGTCGTGTGTACCGACGTCGCGGAGAACGCTTTGCCGACGCCTGTGTTGTCGAACGGGATCGGTTTGGGGGTGGCTCCGTTATGGTCTGGGGAGGCATTGCTCACGGGATAAAATCACAGTTGATTATTGTTGCGGGCAAGATGACCGCAGTAAGATATAGGGATGAGATCTTGCGTCCTGTTGCAGTCCCGCTTGTGCAACAACGTAATCTGTTTCTGCAGCAGGACAATGCCTGACCACATGTTGCCCGAGTTTGTCAGGATTTCCTGGCAAACAATAACATCGCACCACTAGCATGGCCACCGTACAGTCCAGATTTGACCCCAATAGAGCACATGTGGGATGAGCTGGACAGAAGGGTTAGGAAGCGCCGAAATCCCCCCGCAACTCTCGCACAACTAAGGAATGCGTTGATCGATGAATGGAATAACATCCCGATGCGAACTGTCAATGCTTTGGTTAACTCTATCCAAAGGAGAATTAGGGCAGCAACGGTAGCAAGAGGGGGCCACACCCGATATTGATTTTCAGTTTGATTTTGATTTCAAGATTTGGGGGGTAGCTATCAATGAACTTCAATAACTCGAGACTTGTTGATCACAAACCAATGAAATTTTGAACTTTTGTTCCATACATGTACCGGTTTGTAATCATAGTAAAATATTTAACAAACTTTTTCAAACTTGAATGAAAATTAGGAATAAAATTTACCCTGCGTTTCTTTTTCCTTTCAGTATATATATATATATATATATATATATATATATATATATATATATATATATATATATATATATATATATATATATATATATATATATATATATATATATATATTTTATAGAACAGAACAGAACAGAAAAGAACTTTATTATGCAATTAATCTCAGGCTACATACAAGTAGCATATGAGAAAAAATAATCAGTAGTAGCATACAAAAACTGACGGTCACAACAAGAACTGTGAATTGTAAATATAATGATATTCACATTGTACATGTATATATCTGAAAGCGTACCAGAGAAAAAAAACTGATCGTACTAAAGGACCAACAGCAAGGCCTCACCGCGTCATCATCTGCAGAGCACAGATGTTGACGGGGTAAGGTCCAGCTCTTGGACTTCACGATAGGGTGAGTTTGGAGCTGGAGCTTGGCGTGTACATTGAAATAATCACAAGCTAGATGTGTACTTATTGTTAAGTTAAGTTTGTCTAAGGTTAGGATTATTGATCTGCTTTCAGTATGGTATCGGTTGGCACACGCATCGTCGATTCAGCGTTGACTCATCAACGAATCAACGTTGCTGCGGCGCTGCGTGTCCGTTGGGAAACGTTTACCTATCATATTTCAAAGTAAAAAAAAATCATGCAGACACATAATTTGCACTGGTTATAAATAGCATTTTAGTTTCCTGTAGAAAGAAAGGGTACATGTACTTGTGTACAAACAGTCTATATAAGATATGTGTACAAGATGGGTATTAATTACCAAAAAATACTCGTATAATTTCGATATTCCGGTCAGGAGCCCACGTCGGGGTGATAATAGAAGACCGAATATAGCTAATGCACTTTACGTTAGTAGATCACATCAGCAATCGTAAGAGAATGACAAGTCATTTGTAAGTCGTTGCTCCTCGAACATTAAAACAACAGAACTAAACACCTATGCAATTCGTTTCTTTTTTCGGGAAGTATAGGAAATTTCCGGCGGGTCATATCGATGTTTACACCTGTCAGTGTATTGTCAACTTGACCTATTCATGCTTAAATCATGCAGGTTATATCCGGGTCAGCATAAGTGTCCTGTTTTGTTGTTTTTCTGTGTGTCGAGCTGGTTTATGAATGGATTATGTATCTAACTAACGTATCTGTGCAAATACGGAGTTATGTTTTCAGTGATGCCAATACATGTATAAAGGTAACTCTCTCAAACGGATCCGGAGCGACGGGGAAAGTGATCTAATTCTTTAGTCCTCGAAAATATATTTTCAAGACTGGCTATTTATTACATTTTGGAAATTGTTTTTTCTGCATCTCGTTCCCGATCCCTCCTGATTCGTCATTCCAACGATTGAAAGAAGGTGACCCAGGAAATCCGCCTTTTCGCTGTCTCATGAATCACGTTAAAATTCGTAAAATTCACCAATACATGTATATGCATCTATAGACAGTCTCAGTGGGCACATAACGTTGAAACAACGTCGAATAAATACTGATCTGACGCTATTTCAACGTCGTGTGTCTGATGGTTTCTCACTGAGTATCAGCTACTAATTAGTAACTATTTTCTTGACAAATATGTTGTTTTACGCTAGAAAGAGAATTAAAAGAACAAAAAAACATTTGGATATAAATAACTGTGAAAATGGTATATATATATAAAACGTCCAGAAAGTAGAAAGTAACGACTGCCAAGCCTTAGGCCATAGTCGTCATACCAAAACCAACCCCTGCCAAATCATTTACGGAAAAAACGCGAGTAAAAGTGGAAAGTACCGCCTGACGTAGGCTAAGCTGATTGCCATGGAAAATAGAAAAATAGGGTAAAAAAAATTCTTAAAATTATTATCTCAGAAACTATATCCTCTATGAGGCTGAGACCTACTACTGAAATATTCATATATAAGCCTTAAACTTTACAGATTTTGTGTTTATTTGAAATCTGGTGAGCTTTCCCTGGGCCTTCTGATGTCCAGGCCACCAGCGCCTACAGCGCTTTGCTTGATCAATTCATTCTGACGAAATAGATTCTTTGAAAGCAATAGCACGGACTCTAGTACTCAGGTTTTGCTAACCCTAGCATCGGAAAGATATACGATTTATTTCGTTATATGAAGAAAGCCCGGACATGACTGTTTATAAAATAACTGTATAGCAGATATGCATACATTGCATTCCGCAAAAATTTGTACGTTTCTACGGATGCCCAGTTGATACTTGACAAATTATAAGCATACAAAACATTGTGTATTCAGGTAAAAGAAAAAAATGCTCAAAACAGTATGTTTACTTTTGTCTGCACATATGCAAACATCACGTTATTAGTGATACCCTGGTAGTTTTCTTATATTTTATATTAGATATCTTATATTCTATTTAAGATATCTGATATATCAGGTATCTTTTTTAATTCCACATACAAAATATTTTATTTCCCATATCAGATATCTTATTTGTTAAATAAGATATCTTATATATTAATATAGATATCTGATATACTAAATAAGATGTCTGATGTACTAAATTTGATGTCTTATTTAATGACTGAGATATCTTCTTTAGTTAATAAGATATTTAATATCCTATATAGAATATCTTATATACCAAAAAGTCCTCTTACATACCCATATAAGATATCTGATGTATTTGACTAAATCAAATATCTGATTTACCGATTAAGATATCTGATATACTATGTTAGCTATCTTATGTTGTATATCAGATATCTTTAGATATATATAAGATAACTTATATAACATATTATTTGCATTTGCATATAATTGCATAAAAGATATGTTATTCGCTAATTCAGAAATCTTATTTTACATATAAGATATCTGATATATTTGGTTAGACATCGTATATCGTATATAAGATATCTTTTTTAGTTTCCTATATAAGATATGTAATATCAAGATATATGTTTATCAAACTGAATTAAATGAAGCCTCTCTAGCTTGATGTATACGAAAAGATCCAAACAGGCTCGATTTGTAACCAATAGAAAATTATATGCAATTATATACAATTTCATTGTATGCTGTTTCTCTATCACCGTGGTCACCATGTTTTTATGGTCAACTCGAATCTTATTCATCTCGACCTTAGTCAGCTCACACCCATTCATTGGTCAATTCACTCCTTCGTCATTTCGCACCTCTACCGAGCCCGTGAACTCGATCCAAGGTATTTTTCGCATGCGATTTGTTGTACTTTTTCGTGTGAAAAGTGTAAGTAGTTGAGCTGTTAAGAAGGCTTAACTTTGTTAACAGTAAACTCTCCTCTGAATGATAAGTTAACGTAATGTCATGAATGCATAAAACGAATAAATCTCACTTTCTTTTAATTATAGCGCTAAGAACGGCTTCGCTTAAGCTGATGATTTTAATGGCATTTATAAATTTAAGCTTCTCAATTTATGGATTTTAATGTTTTATACATTTTCATCTGGGTATTAGAAAGACCAAGAAATACAAGTGCATTGAAAGTAATATGATAGTATTGGGGAGGCACAATGTCATTCAGTGTTATTTATGTGACCAGTGGCATATTAGGGCTAGAATCCTTGTCCCGTAAACATCTCTTGGCACTTTCAATAGCTGTTTTAGCATTTTGGAGATGTTATGATATTTCTGAGTCGGCCATTTCGGCGAAATTTTCGCACTGAGGGAGCGACAATTTTTTATTGTGGGTTTTATTTCCCTCCAATTTATATATCTGATATAACATTTAAGATATCTGCTAAAACATATAATACCTTATTTTCATTTTTAAGATATCTTCTTTAAATAAGATATCTTATATCCTACATAAGATATCCTATATAGGAAATAAGATATCTTATACTGTGTACTGTTTAAGGATTGTGGGACAACTCGGCACATAGCAAACTCGGCACATAACCAACTCGGCACATAGCAAACTCGGCACATAACCAACTCGGCCAATAATTAACTGATTAGTCCAATTATCTATTGTTATGTTGAATACTTTAATCCACCGTTACAAACAACCAATTAAAGGTTGCCTTTGAACTTTAATCAATCTACAAAATGTATAATGACTTAACTCCGTCTTATCTTTCTTCTTTAGTACCACAGTCAATAAACAATCTATCCCAATACAGCCTCCGAAATGCAGATAACCTACAATCTATTCACGCTAGAACTAATCTATATTTTCAGTCTTTTCTACCATCTGTGGTAAGAAAATGGAACGACTTGTCCGATGAAGCAAAACGTTCCAGTTCGGTTACTTCTTTCAAGAATTATTTAAACCGCAACAGAACGTCTATTCCAAAATATTTCTATACAGGCAATAGGAAAACACAGATCTTGCATACACGTCTCCGAACAAAATGTAGCAGCTTAAACAGCGATCTCTACTCCAAAAATATAACTGAATCTCCATTTTGCCACTGTGGACAGGTAGAAAATTCGCACCATTATCTACTTTGTTGTCCCTTGTACACCGCACAGAGAAACGAACTCTTTAACGCTGTATCAGAGTATCAAACAATATCGCTTAATCTTCTACTATATGGAGATGCCTCTTTACCATACACAACAAATGTTCTTATATTTGAAAAAGTCCAAAAGTATATAAGCGACACAAAACGCTTTTAACTGTTGAAGCCATTTAAATACAATGTTCTGTACATGCAACTCTCTATTGAAACGTTAGTAGATTCTGTGGGAAACTTACCAGGGAAGCGCTGCCCTTATCCCCCCCCCCCCCCCCCCCCCCAATTGTTTTTATTAAAATCCCTTAAGGTCTTGTGATATATTAAAGCGACTTCTACGACTGATTTTATCAGCCTTAGAAGTGGCATTAGTATGAACCAGTTAACAGTTATGGCTCTTTAATTGATATTCTGACCTTTCTGTCATTTCAAGTATATATATATAATTATTATTTTTTTTATTGCTTTCGTTATCTTATCATTGCTCTTTATATATATATATATATATTTGTTTGTGTTTTTTGTTTTTTTTTTTTGTTTGTTTTTTTTTTTTGTTTTTTTTTTTTTGTGTGTGTGTTGTTTTTTTTTTTTTTGTTTTTTTTTTTTTCTTCTTTCAAATCTGCATCCTTAATTCACATCCACAAATTGAGATCTATATTGTTTAACATTTTTTCCGTCACTATTTGTACAACTGTAATTGTTAAGGAGAAGAACTAAATAAGTAGTCATACTTTCGTTCTGATCCTATTTCTTATGTGCTACAATGTATAGTGTTATGTAATATTTGGATAATAAAATATGTTTAAACCAACTTTAATCATTCTAACTTGGTGGCAAATATTTATAATGTAAATGTCATGCTTAGATCTAAAGCGATTCTACCGAGCAACTACAATCTATGATTTTGAGCAGAAATAAAATATACTCCTGGAAACCACCTGTTTTACTATTTGGGCTTTGTCGCTTGAAAAAAATACAGAAATAAATTTATCTTTCCTAACTTTTCATTTTTATAATTATCTATAAAAAGTGTAAACTACATCATAAATGTACAGATATATATGTGCCGAGATTGCTATGTGTCGAGATGGTATGGGCCGAGTTGGTTATGTGCCGAGTTGGTTATGTGCCGAGTTTGCTATGTGCCGAGTTGACCCGGCACCCTGTTGAAGATATTTTATTTAGCATATAATATATCTAATTTGGCATGTAAGATATCTTACATAGGATATGAGATGTCTTATGTGTTTGTTTATGTTGAGGTTTGACGGCCCAGTCAACCCAACGGGGTCATGTCGAGCGCGATCAGTTTGCCTAACCACACAATTTACTGGGCAGGCTTAGTCCTCCAAGCGGTTAACCTGTACTGTTCTTTCGCCAAAACTGACAAATGCCCTTCTTAAATCAGTGGAAGAGGGAGAATGACCGCAGAAAATATTTCATGATCAAATCTCCACGAAAGAATGTTGCCGACCCGGCGGGGGTCGAACCCGCAACCTCCTGATCACCAGTCGGACGCGTGTCAAACCGAGCCACCGAGGCCGGAGATGTCTTATTTACTAAAGAAGATATCTCATTTATTGAATTAAATCCCAGGAGTTTTTGGGAACAGGGGAATAAGGCCATTTATTTCAGCAGAACAAGGGAACAAAAGTCTAAAACTGTAGGGAACAGGGGAAGAAAGGCATTTTTGGGGAATAGAGGACACAGAAAATCAAGATTTTGATTTTGGGGAACAAGGGAAAATGCCGATTTTTCTTTCAGGGGAACAAGGGAACAAGTACTCCCCCTAGGAGGAGCTCTAAATTAAATATAAGATATCTTTATATAGATTTTGCACATTAAATAGTAAAACGGCTTGCCATACTTGATGTCTTGTATAAATAGATATGATACACCGCATGGTATCTATTTATAGGCCCACTTCACAAACTGGCGTTTTCACATTCTGAACGCGAGCTATTCTACAAGGAGCTGTTTGATAAAGGTAAGGTTTATTTTATATATTATATTTCTTTGATTACTAAGATATTCCTGAAAAAAGTTTGATGTGGTCGACTGATTATCCCACCGGCGTCTGTTTCTCGACATTGTATTGAACGCCACGACTGCGGTTCCATGACGTTTCGCCCCCAAAACACTTCCTACCCTACACGTTTCGCCCCCAAGACGTTTCGCCCCTAGTCGTTTCACCCCCAGGTCGTTTCGCCTCCCTAGTCGTTTCGCCCTCCTTAAATTAAAATAGATAAAGTTATTACTAGCTATTTAGGTAGTATCATGTCTCATAGTAAGATGTCCCAGCTCATTTGCAATCATACACATATTAATATTCATTCAAAACAGAAGGGAAGGCAATGATCAGGAATCGATACAATTATCCCACACCTCCCATCAGTGACATCAAAGGGAATGAAACACAAACACGAAATAACTAGACCCTAATGGAAACATCACTAGCAGAAAGTCAAACGGACAGTTACTTTCCCACAAAGTGGCCAAATGGCTATCCAAAACAAAAAGATGTAAGCGACACACACATTCAAAGACTAACTATAACAAAAATAAATCATGACAGAAGAACCGCCTTGGAACGGTCAGTGAAAAGTTTTTCACTGGGGGGCTTAAATCGATTTTACGTGGCCACAATCCTCGCCCTTACTTCTGCTGAAACTGAAAATACAGTGAAATCAACGAGAAATCAGTCATGGCAAAAATAATGGCAAAAAATAAAATAAATAAATAAATAAATACCTGTCCCATAAAGCATATGCTGCCATCGCTCACACACATCGCAAGAAATATGACGGCGACGGTACTGTACTTCTTTCTGACATGCATTGCAGAAATAAGACATATTTCAACTTTAGAATACTGTTATATTCGTATAACGGCTTCAAAAATGAATGCTGCTCTGGTCTTTGGGCGGGTCTTATATAGCCTATTTCTACTCTTCTCTGATGCTTTAGTGGCTTTTCTTAGTATTGATATTTGCCACTAACATCAGAGTAACGCCTAAAAGCAGGAATTTTCCTTTCCTGTCTAAAATAGGGTTTTCACCAAAATAGAGACATGCAAGTTAATGTGTAATGTAGACAGCCCCTACGGATTATCAAATTAATATTTTTTGACTGAAAAAAATGATAATATTTGAATTTCGTAATGAATAACTGACATTTTGAGGTAACAAATTGGCTTTTAATGTGTACAGTCTGGGCGACGAGGGTGGACAGGTTTAGTTAAAATGCTGGTTATGCAAGTTTCCAATGAAACAAATTATCTAATTTATTGGAAAATGGTTTCTTTTGTTTTTTCTAAAATTTAATGTTGCTATCTGCTGGTTGATATTCAGAATTTACTTTGAAAGTGCCCAGCCAAGACTGGCTGGGAAATTTCTGCTTTTTCGATAGCTAAGTTGCTCTGACAGTAAGTGGTAAATATCAAAATGAAGAAAAGTCACTTAAACTTCAGAGAAGACTCGGACTAATATAGCCTTGACGTCGGCATATGAAAGATTGTCTTGATACAAATGATGTGCCAATTATGGCAATTTGGGAGTCCATTTTACCTCAGTTTACCGCCGTTGTTCACCGACAATGTCAAAAGATCAACCAACCAATTTAACCCTTAAACTGCCAATCACAACAATTGTCGTCTGCTTTGTCATCTGTTTGTGATTTTAAAAGTCATGTTTGCAAACAGTGTGGACTCAGATAAAACTGCTCCTTTAGGAGGAGTCTGATCTGGGTCCACACTGTTTGCCTGTATGCAAAAATAGGTTTGAAAATTCGCAAGAATATTCAGCAGACGACATAAACAGACGACACTTTCAGATGCAGGTTTTCTTGGCGTTTTAAGGGTTAATACACTATTTAAAACAGGTAAATGTTCTAGCGAGATAATTCAAGCCGTTTGCTAAGAGCACGTGTTTTCACACCTCACTATTAATCGCTTTTAAACGAGATGATTAACGGTATCGATCACAGCGATTAGATTTTTTTTTTAATTTTGATTAAAAGAAATACAATGCATGCCGACATCGATTCACAAAAAAAAATATTTTCTTTTCTTTCCTTTTTTTTTTTTTTTTTTTTTTTTATTTCTTTACTTTCTGTCTTTATTTTCCCGCATATTAAAATGATTCAGAAAGTATTATTATTCGATCATATTGTATTTTATTATCCATGATCTCTTTTGTTGATTTGCTGATTAATAGCGAAATCACACACACACACACACACACACACACACACACACACACACACACACACACACACACAGACACAAAAGTATGCCCCTTTGCACAATATGCGGTTTATGAAGACATTTAAACTGCATAAAATGTACTAAGTGCCCTGTCAATCGCCAGTAGCTGACAACTGTCCTTCTTCAAAATGATGTTGGTGTTCTACTTAAACTGTATTCTTTCTCCATACAAATGTTCATAAATGTTTATGATATATATATTCATATACACACGCACAACACACGGTTAAGCAGGGTTGTAGACGAAACGACTAGGGGTTATAGATTGGGGGCGAAACGACTAGTGGGGAAATGGTATTGGGGGACGAAACGACTAAGGGTAAAAAATAGAGGCGAAACGACCAGGAGAAGGGGGCGGGGGGGATGCGAGGGGAACGTCTTGGGGGCGAAACGCCTTGTTACCACGACGGTCACATGATGTTGAAAATTATTATGCGCGGTAGTAACATTATTGTGTGCAGTAGTACCATTTTAATGTTCAGTGGTTACATTATTATGTGCAGTAGTAACCTTAATATGTTCTCAACATCTGTATGTGCAGTAATAACAGTATTATGCGCGGTAGTAACATTATTATGTTCAGTAGTAGCATTATTATGTCATTACGAAAACGCGCCTATTCAAATATATTGAAAATTTCACCACCAAAAACTGAAACTTTACAGATAAAATTTATGATATTTTTTTTCATATTTCTGCTCAAAACATGGATTGTGGGTACTCATTAGAATCGCCTCGCCGAGGCAGTTCTAACGAGTACCCACAATCTATGTTTTGAGCAGAAATAAGAAAAACAAGAGTTGTCAGAAGACAACGCAGCTCGCCGGAAAGGGCTGAGCGGATAAGAAAACAATCTTTAAATAATAAAGATTAAATGCAGAACTAAAACATAGCAGTAAATGACAGAGTATGACCTGACTTGGACGTCGGAAGAATGTCAAAGTGAGGGATGGGGTATATGCCATTGAAACATCTTCCCTTAGGCTGGTGTGGATGAAATATGAAAGCTATAGCTTACATACTTCAGCATCTATGTACACTTTTCAAAACTTAAACAGAGGTATAAGTGACAAAGTATGACCTGATCTTGACCTAGGCAGAAGGTCAAACTGAGGAAGGGGTGTGTACTATTGAAAGGTCTTACCATAAGGTAGGTGTGACCCAAACATTAAAGCAGCATCTTGAATACTTTAGCAGTTACGAACACTTTTTAAAACTTAAACGCAAAACTCAAACATGGGTTTAAATGACAAAGTATAACCTGACCTTGACCTTGGCAGAAGGTCAAACTGAGGAAAAGGTCTGTGCTATTGAAAGGTCTTACCCTAATGTTGGTTTGGGCCAAATATTAAAGCGCTATCTTGAATACTTCAGCAGTTACAAACACTTTTCAAAATTTAAACGCAGAACTCAAACATGGGTTCAAATGACAAAGTATGACCTGACCTTGACCTAGGCAGAAGTTCAAACTGAGAAAAAGGTGTGTGTTATTGAAAGGTCTAACCCTAAGGCTGGTGTGGGCTAAATATTAGAGCTCTATCATGAATACTTCAGCAGTTATGTACACTTTTCAAAACTTAAACGCAAAACTTAAACATGGGTGTAAAAGACAAAAGTAAGAACTGACCTTGACCTACATAAAGAGTCTATTTTGGGAAGGGAGTGTATGTTATTGAAAGGTCTTACCCTAAAGTAGGTGTACGCCAAATATGATAGCAGTACCTTAAACATTAAAAAAAACTATGCACACATTTGAAAACTTAAACATTGTGCTAACGCGGACGCCGTCGTGGACGCCGACAGACGCCGACGCCAACGCCTGGGTGACAACATAAGCTCTCCAGGGGCATAGTCCCGGCGAGCTAATAATGTATACCCCTGTAAACCCCAGTTTTACTATATAAAAATGTGGTTCAAGGGGGTCAAAATTATATATGTATGTTTTCGTAATGTTCAGTAGTAACATTATTATATGCAGTAGTAATAATATTTTGGTCAGTAGTAACAATATTATGTTCAGTAGAAACATTATTATGTGCAGTAGTAACTTTATTCGCTATGATTAATTTCTTATTCGCTGTGGTTAATATTTCCAAATAAGCAGTTACCTATGCACCAGTCAAATATAAGCGGGAAATTAAAGTGTTATTTGTTGGTATCAACGTTTCGGTAGAATTCGAAATCGGCATTGCTATATCTGTTGAGATATAGCCAGGAAGATTGTCTTCTGAATGTACATTTAAGTAACGGGTTTCCTTTTTTACTTCTAGAAGGTATTTTAGGGACTGGTTGAGAGGACGCTAGAATAATTTAATTAAATATCGAGGTGCTACGTTCTACTACACACGTCACGGGGCACGTTGGCCACAGGTATTTAAAACATTTTTGGTTTCTCTACCTTCACAACAGGCCCGGAAACAGAGGAGGTCATTCAGATTCGCGCCCTCCCCCATTTAAATCTGAAAAGGCTTTGTGCCCCTAGGCTGACAACTTCTGGATCCGTGCATGTCAGTTGGTATTTTCCCATCCTTGGAATTACATGACCTTTCCTCCACAGCTGAATTTGTAAAATAGTTAATGAATTTTAGTTTCTCTTTTAAGAAACATAATTTTACTAATAAGACTCTGACTACTTGAAATGAATGCTACAAAATCCTATTTTTTTTTTTTTTTTATATATATATACTGCACCCACCCCCACCTACCCACGACCCCACCTCACCTCATTTCTCATTTCTGAGTATTATGCACGGTACCGGGTCGTTTTGCCCGCGAGTCGTTTCACCCGTGGGTCGATTCGCCCATGGGTCGTTTCGCTCTGGGTCGTTTCGCCCTGGGTTGTTTCGCCCCTGTGGATCGTGTCATCCCTGTTTGGTGGGTCGGTTCGTCCTTTTTTAGCTCACCTGAGCAAAAGCTCAGGGTGAGCTATTGTCATCACCCTCTGTCCGTCGTCCGTCGTCGTCCGTTGTCAACAATTAGTTTGTTAACACTCTAGAGGTCACAGTTTTGACCCAATCTTGATGTAACATGGTCAAAATGTTTGCCTCTATGAAATCTAGGTCAGGTTCGATACTGGGTTACTTGGGGTAAAAAACTAGGTCACCAGGTCAAATCAAAGGAAAATCTTGTTAACACTCTAGAGGTCATAGTTTTGACCCAATCTTGATGAAACTTGCTCAAAATGTTTGCCTCTATTAAATCTAGGTCAAGTTCGAAACCGGGTCACTTGGGGTCAAAAACTAGGTCACCGGGCCAGATCATCAGAAAACCTTGTTAACACTCTCGCGGTCACATTTTTGAAGCAATCATCATGAATCTTGCTCAATATGTTTGTCTTGCTGATTTCCAGGTCAGGTACGAAACTGGGTCACTTGGGGTCAAAAACTAGGTCACCTGGCCAAATCAGCAGAAAACCTTGTTAACACTCTGGCGGTCACATTTTTGAAGCAATCATCATGAATCTTGCTCAAAATGTTTGTCTTGATCATTTCTAGGTCAAGTTCGAAACTGGGTCACTAGGAGTCAAAGACTAGGTCACTGGGCCAAATCAGCAGAAAACCTTGTAAACACTCTAGCAGTCACATTTTTCAAGCAATCATCATGAACCTTGCTCAAAATGTTTATCTTGATGATTTCTAGGTCAAGTTCGAAACTTGGTCACTTAGAATCAAAAACTAGGTCACTGGGCCAAATCAGTAGAAAACCTTGTTAACACTCTAGCGGTCACATTTTTTAAGCAATCATTATGAATCTCGCTCAAAATGTTTGTCTCGATGATTTCTAGGTCAAGTTTGAAACTGGGTCACGTGGTGTCAAAAAAAGTCCTCGGTTCTGGAGAAGAAGCTTTTTAAAGGTTTTTACCATATATGGGCATGGCGGCCATCTTGGTCAGTGAACCGCAACCATTTTAGCAATCTTTCATTTTCCTGCCCTAGGGAGGCTCCAAATGAAATTTGAGCAACATTGGCCCAGAGGCTCCAGAGCAGAAGTCGTTTGAAATTCAGAACATTTTTTCCCATATAAATGCATTAGGAAGCAAACTTGACCTTGCCGTAAATGTCAATGTACGACCTTTATTTTATCAACGTTGGTAGATCTTCCGTTCCCGATGATATATGCAAAGATTCAGCCGCAAGCCATCCTTGGTTTTGGAGTAGAAGATTTTTATAGTTTTTTTTCCCCATACAAATGCGTTGAGAAGCAAACTTGACCTTGCCGTAAATAGGTCAAATTTCAATGTACAACCTTTATTTTAGTGACTTTGGTAGATACCCGTCCCCGATGATTTATGCAAAGATTCAGTCCCAAGGCATCCTCGGTTCTGGAGAAGAAGATTTTTTTTTTTTTTTTTATCATATATAGACTTGGCGGCCATCGGACTGCGACTGCGACCATTTTAGCAAACTTTCGTTCCCGCAACCTAAGGAAGCTCCATATGAAATTTGAGCAACATTGGCCTAGAGGCTCCAGAGGAGAAGTAGTTTGAAATTCTGAACATTTTTCCCATACAAATGCATAAGGAAGCATACTTTACCTTGCCGTAAAAAGGTCAAATGTCAATGTACGACCATTATTTTAGCAACTTTGGTAGACCTTCTGTTCCCGATGATATATGCAAAGATTCAGCCACAAGCATCCTCGGTTTTGGAGAAGAAGATTTTTAAAGGGTTTTCCCATACAAATGCATTGAGAAGCAAACTTGACCTTGCCGTAAAAAGGTCAAATGTCAATGTAGGACCATTATTTTAGCAACTTTGGTAGACCCCGCCCCTGATGATTTATGCAGATTCAGCCGCAAAGTATTCTTGGTTCTGCAGAAGACGATTTTTAAAGGTTTTTGTCATACATGGGCATGGCGGCCATCTTGGTCAACGGACCGCGACCATTTTAGCAATCTTTCGGTCCCCAACCTAAGGAGGCTCTATATGAAATTTGAGCAAAATTGACTCAGGGGCTTCAGAGGAGGTCGTTTGAAAATGTTAACGGACAGACGGACGCACGCATGGACGAAAAGTGATCACTATAGCTCATCCTGAGCATAGCCCAGGTGAGCTAATAGAAATCCGCGCGAAACGACCCACCCCTAAAACAAGGACGAAACAAAAGGCGAAACGACCCGCGGGCAAAACGATCCGGATTCTTATGCACTTTGTACGCGCTAGGGTTGATGTTTGAAGGCTACTACTGAACAAAATAATGCTACTGCTGAACATAATAGTTACCACTGAACATAATAATGCTACTACTGCACAAATAAAATGTTACTACTGCACATAATGATGTTACCACTGCACACAATAATATTACTATTGAAAATGATAATGTTAATATTGCACATAATAATATTACTACTGCACATAATAATGCTAGTACAGTGAACCCTCGTTACAACGACAGCATTTGTTCTCAAAGACGTTGTCATTATAATGAATTTGCTGTTGTAGCGAATACTAAATGAGCAGAGTGATATGTAAGAAAGGTACCGTTTTGTTCTTATTTCCCAATAGAACACGTTTGGATATTTGCTAGGCGATTCTAACAAATATTCAAAACATATGTTTCTTCCCAGTATTAAATACAACATT
The DNA here is from genome assembly GCA_964016985.1 of Anodontia alba. Taxonomy (NCBI): domain Eukaryota; kingdom Metazoa; phylum Mollusca; class Bivalvia; order Lucinida; family Lucinidae; genus Anodontia; species Anodontia alba. Next base: position 31,629,952 of record OZ024825.1, on the reverse strand, counting down.
TTTGAACTGTTTCCTCTTAAGCAAAAGTTTTGTGACAGTCAAATTGTCATTATAACGAATTTTGTCGGTGTATCGAGTGTCGATATAAAGAGGGCTGTCTGTACTGCACATAATAATTTTACTACCGAACATATTAATGTTACTACTGCACATAATATGTTACTACCGCGCATAATAATGTAACTGTTGAAGATAATAATGTTACAACTGCACATAATGCTACTACTGAACATAATAATGTTATTACTGAACTTAATAATGTTACTATTGCACATAATAAGTTACTATTGCGCATAATAATAATACTACGAGGGTCCTGCAAAAAGTTTTGTCACTGGGTTCGGATTATTTCAGTGCTACGTTTTATCAAACATATTTTTATTACAAACCTTCAAAGTATTCCCCCTTTACTGAAACACATTTTTGTAACCTTTTTTACCCAGTCGCGAAAAGCAGATAAATAGTCGTCTTTTGGTATCTGTTGGAGACACTGATAAATAGCGCTGCCAAGAGAACTTCTAGACGTATACTTATTTCCAGAAAGCATTTTCTTAAGCCTTGTAAATAAAAAGAAGTCACAGGGACTCAGGTCAGGTGAATAAGGTGGATGGTTTAAAACTTTCACCTTTTCAGAAGCCAAAAAAGACTTAACAACCTCACACTAATGAGAGGAGGCGTTGTCATGTAAAAGGTGGACTCCTGACCATCCTTTGCTTGGTCGTTTCTTATTGTAAAACTTTCACTTTCTTCAGTGCAGAATTCTTGTAGAATCGGCGATTGACTGTATGATCAGATGGACAAGGCACTTGAACGACTAGCCCACTTGAATTAAAGAAAATTGCGTACAACATCTTTTTCGAACTTATGGTTCTCTTAGCAATACATAGGCGTTTTTTTTTTTTATCTTTTCGCTTCCATTGCTTATTATCAGCCCTTCTTTGTGGCTCAAACATGTGCACCCAGGTTTCATCACCTGTTAGCAAGTTAGAAATAATCCGACTATTACAGCTTTTGTATGTTTTCAAAAGTTCCCGAGCACATTTAAGGCGTTGTGTCTTTTGCTCCTCAGTGAGCAAATGAGGTACCCACCTAGCGCAAACCTTTCTCAGGTCCAAACGTTTTTTTCAGAATTGTTTGCACACTGCCTTCTGATATGCCAGTACGACTAGCTATATCTTTGACAGACAATCGCGCATCCTGTTCGACCACAATCTTTACAGCAGCGATGTTAGCCTTGGTAACAGAGGTTTTAGGCCTTCCAGGACGGGTATCATCTTCAACAGAAAATTTTCCAGCTTTAAAAGCTTTAACCCAACTAAAAACTGTGCGCATTGAAATGGTCTGAGGTCCATATATACCACACAACTCATTAAATATCTGCTTTGAATCTATTTTAAGCCTAATGCGGCATTTAATATAGCTACGAATTTCAGTCTTCTGGTCCATGTTCCAATAAGTAAATTGGTCAATGTATATGACTGCACCAATTTTAGTTTGAAATAACTCGGTGAGTTGGAAAGCAATTTGCACGAAATAAACGGGTATCGTTAGCTATTCAACACACCATTCAAGTGCACTGAAGCATTTTAAAATATACCTGGGATAAAACAAAGGAAGCCTATTGTTACGGCCTAGCACTCCTACCTTCGATTATCTGCCTTCAAGTTGGCAGATTACGCATAGCTTCTAGGTATATATATACAATCTCTGACAACTGCGTCAGGGAGTCGACTCTTTGGCTCAGTGGTTAGAGCACTGGATTTTTAACCGGGAGGACCGGGTTATATATTCAATCTCTGACAACTGCGTCAGTGAGTCGACTCTTTGGCTCAGTGGTTAGAGCATTGGATTTTTATCCGGGAGGACCGGGTTCGATTCCCACGAAAGGCGGAATATTTTTTCAGCTATGCTTCATTCCTTTGTTACGGCTTTCATGTCGTAAGATGGGGGCTCGTCCGGGATAGGACTTTATACGCCGAAAATGGCTTCACGTCATCATAAATGATGACCTTTGAAAAGGGGGAGTGTTACGACCGAGCACTCCTACCTTCGATTATCTGCCTTGGCAGATTACGCATAGCTTCTAAGTATATATTCAATCTCTGACAACTGCATCAGGGAGTCGACTCTTTGGCTCAGTGGTTAGAGCATTGGATTTTTATCCGGGAGGACCCCGGTTCGATTCCCAGGAAAGACGGAATATTTTTTCAGCTATGCTTCATTCCTTTGTTACGGCTATCATGTCGTAAGACTATTAGTGACAGAACTTTTTGCACGACCCTCGTACTGCACATAATAATTTTGCCACTGAACATGTCAATATTTCTACAATATGTTATCGATGGTGATATATAAGCACACTGGTAATACGCATAGTTTACATAACAGCACGACGTGCGTGCGTGGCCTTGTGTGTGTGTGTGTGTGTGTGTGTGTGTGTGTGTGTGTGTGTGTGTGTGTGTTGGGGAGCGGGGGGTGGGGGCACACTCCCCCTGTTCACTACGTTATATGGTGAAAATTGAATCAGTGGGGTCAGAAATTAAGCATACGTATACAAAAGTTTCTTTCGCATGGGCTACTATCTTGGTTGTGCCAAAAGACAGCTTGAGAATTGTTTGGGAATATTCGCTACCATCCACCGAAAACTATCACAACTGAATGGAAAGTTTGCTTTTGTTTGCGAGTAACCGTGAATATGTCGCTTAACGCTTAGCACTCTGGGTAAATATTATCATTTTATATAAAAATTGCTAGTGACAGACGTCTTATAATATAATAAATGCCTGGAACTAAGATACTGGTTACAGAAGAAAATTGCTGCATGTATGCTGTCCAGACATTTGGTAATAACAAACAAAGAATGGTAACTGACATTTGGTAATATCAAACAAAGTCGGAATAGTAATTTTCAAACAAGGTTAGTCTTGTATTCATATCTGGCAAGCAAGAGACTACATGTACATTTTTCATATTGAGAATTGTATACATATGTGCCACACTGAGTGACTTAGCTAGCAGAGGACAGAGGGGATAGTAAATCGGGACATCGGTTTACTGTCTCTACTGTTGATTGTAAAGAAGGATCCTGTAAATTAGTATGACAGTTCATACAATGATCTTGACAGTAAGCTACAAATCTGGCCGATTCTCAAATATGACGGCACGGCTTTAAATTTCAATAAAGTTCCCGTTCAAAGTCAACACGGTGCAACAGACTACGGTCTTTTTGCGATAGCGTTCGCCGTTGCACTTTGTCACGAGAACAATCCCCCCAAAAATGGTCTTTAACCAAGAAAGAATGCGCGAGCAGCTAACTCAGTAGGCACACAACATCAAAATGACGTCGTATCAACGTCGATGCGACGTGATCACGTCGCATCGACGTTGATTCGACGTCATATTAACGTTGTGTGCCTACTGGGAATTAACTGACAGAGGTTTACTAAGTTTCAATTTAACGTTAATACTAACTGGAAAAAAAAAGAATTGTTTCTATCAGAGAAGATATTCTGTGTATGTGCAGGGGCATTTATGACAGTGAAATGATACAATGTTCAGCATGCGAGCTATGGTTTCATTTAAGATGTATCAATGAATCAACGAGTAGAAAACTTGCAAAGGATAGTAAAATTCAGTATAACTGTGAAGATTGTGAATAAGTCACGCTACGTCGGCTTCAAAACTGAAATGTGATTGATCGGTCTGAAATATGAATTTCAGTGGGAATACTTTGTATGTAGGACACATGCACTCAAGTTGTCTTTGGATCAAAAGAGGAAAAAAAGAAAAAGATATTGAGAGATAATTATTAACAATGGAAATGATTTCTTTACCTGAGGCCTTCTTCAGAGGTTTACTATTTGTATTTACATTGAGATATAGAAGGGAATGAAAAATGTAAAATTCATTAACAAAAGTTTTATAAGGTGAAATAGTTGAAAAACAGATCATTCCCTTTTCGGGTCCATGTTATCTAGTCTGCTGCGACTTGCTTAATGAAATGCATACATTGCGCTATAAACACAACGTGCAAAAAGGAGAAGACTTAACTTTCTTATCAATATCAACAGGAACACAAAGTACAAAAAAGAAAAAAAGCTTACCTTTCCTGTCAACATCACTGTGCCCAAAATACCGAATGCATACAGTGCGCTATAAACCTTACACCGAAAGGGATATAGGCTACGCCAAACTACGCGTCGCCAAACTGAGTGTTTCTCACCAATACTTAAGGCATAGGCCCAGCTTAACGCTGTGATTCCGGAAAATCACGTGAACATAAACTGTCGCGTGCTCTGACTGTGGAACGGTGATTCTTCTACTGGTCGCCTTAGTTGATACCACATCACCATAGAGTGTTCAGACGTCGGATCCAATAGCTCTCTCGGGCTTTCCTGATACGATCAGTCCACTCCGGAGAACTTCAAGCACTAATTAATGGACAGGCATCCAATAGTAGGCGTATCTTCATACAGGTGAAACCACCCAACGGAAACTCATTTTCGGACAAACACGTTGAAATATAACACCTCATTTTTGATAAATATAGAGAAAACTGTCCCTTGTCACTGACCATCAAAGAAAATGCGAGCCTTAGCTTCCACAGCAATAAAAAAATGCGCGCGAGTGCGCAGGCTGATCTGAAAATCACTGAGCGCTTATGCCCGAAAGGTATCTTTTTAGCTCACCTGAGCCGAAGGCTGAATTTGAGCTATTTTGATCACTCCCCGTCCGTCCGTCCATCCGTCTGTCAGTTCACACCTTTGAACGACTTCTCCTTTGAAACCCCTGGGCCAAATTTCTGCAAACTTCATGTGGAGCCTTGTGTTAAAGGGGCATTGAAAATATATACAAATGGTCATGGTCCGTAAATCAAGATGGCCGCCATACCCATATATAGCTCTCATGGACTTATAACGAGGAAAACTTCAAAAATCTTCTTCTCAGAAACCATTAGGCAGAGAGCTAACATATTAAGTATGTAGCAATGTTTAGTGGTCTCCTACATAAATTATGCTAACCATGCCCCTGGGGTCCAAATTGGTCACGCCCCGGGGGTCATTAGCTCTTATACTTATAATGGGGAATCTTCTTCTGAAACCATGAGCCTCACAGCATTTATATTATATTTAGTATGTAGCAATGTTTAGTGGTCTCGCATATTAATCCTGCCAACCATGTCCCCGAAGTGCAAATTAGCCATGCCCTAGGGGTTATTTATTAATATAGAGCTATACAGCTAAAACTTCTCTGAAATCAAAGAGCCCTTAGCAGGTGCGTTCATCATGAATCTTGCTCAAAATGTTCGTCTTGATGATTTCTAGATCAAGTTTGGACCTGGTGCACTTATGACCTGATTGGCGGACGCCTGATTACACCCTTGAATTCTGGGGTCCATGTCTGTTGGTCTGAACATTCTGATTCGTCATTCGTTTACGGATTTATGAGTGGATTATGGCTTAGGTACCATGACCGCAACTACTATATTTCATGGTCCAGTGACTTTCTGAAGTTTTTCTTTTTCCATTTAGGTCAGTTTCTCAGTAACTGTTGGTCCTACAGCAATGATACTTGGCACTTGCAGACATCTTAGCATAGCCTCTTGAATGCAGTCATCTTGACCTATATTCCACGGTCCACTGACTTGGTTTAGTTTTTGCATTTTGGTCAGTTTCTCAGTAATTATTGGTCATATAGCCAGTGATACTTAGCACATGCTTACATCTTAGCATGGCCTCTTGAGTGCAGTCATTTATATTTGACCTTGATCTATATTTCATGGTCCATTAGGCATGCTATATTGTCTTACTTGTTAATGTAATCATCATGAATCTTGGTCAGAATGTCTACCTTGATCATTTATGGGTCAGGTTCTCTAAGTGCTATGATACTCAGGTGAGCATTAAAGGTCCATCATGGCCCTCTTGTTTGCGACTCATATGAGGAAGGCCATCGTACTCTCCTCTGACTCGTCCCGTGCTGCACTAGGATTTCTCAACAAAAACAATAAAATAACATGTCTAAAAAGTCTACAATAAATGTTAACCCTTAAAGCGCCGAGAAAATCTGCATCTGAAAATGTCGTCTGTTTATGCCGTCTGCTGCATCTTCTTGCAAACTTTTCAAACTTACATTTTGCATATAGGCAAACACTGTGGACCCAGATCAGACTGCCCCTAAAGGGGCAGTCTGATCTGGGTCCATACTGCACCAATGACTTTTAAAGTAACCGGCAGAAGACAAAGCAGACGACAATTGTTGTGATTGGCGCTTTAAGGGTTAAAGTACAAACAAAATGCACGGACTATAAGTATGAAGGCCAAATAAGAGTTCCTCATTTTGATTCATTCAAGTTCAAGTTTCTTATGGTATGCAGCTACCTGATTTAAAATTTGCAAGCCTAAAACTTTAAATAAGAGAGTTGATATTCTTGGGAGAGGGGATTTTATTACTACAGATAAATCTGCGCTTTAATATAAATATATTACAAGAGTAGATAATCAAGCTCTGAAAGGGATTTTTTAAGACAAAAATAATCGGGCCTAAAATCGTCGAAAAAAATATCTTGCTTACCTACTCCGAGACATTTCCATTTAATATATTTTGGCCTCTAGGGAAGGCTTTGCACCCAGATTTCCAGCACGGGGAAGCACAAGGCTCTTAGTTTTGCGATGTAGCCGGGCTATGATTTCTCGCCGAAATTAGCGGGAATATCTCGCCTTTTTAAAACGTAGGAAAGAACCGGGCATTTTACCATCACTCTATCACTACAGCCCGTCGGGTACACAACGTTGAAACAAATCGATTCAACGTTGATTCATTTTAACATTGAATCGATGTTGTTTCAACGTTGTGTGCCTGCTGGGAGGACAGGGCTTTTGGCAAGACTAGTTTTTTTGTTTTTTTTTTTTGTAAAACTTGTAACAGACGACATCCTAATTGTTTAGAGAAAATGTCTTAACATTTCACGTGAATCGTCTGCATGGCAGACGATCCACATGAAATGTCAATGCAATTTTTTCTCTTGTGGTTGGCGTGATGTACATTGCATTTCAGATTAGCCAGTGTCAGTCGCAGAATCTGGAGTATGTTAAAACCTGGAATATTTGTGGGAAATATATAACATTAGAATTTGGACTGCCGATGGAAGACATGGTAATGTGTGGAATCTTGATCCAAGGCCACATTCAAGTCCAGATCACTCGTGTATCTAGAACTTAGAGATTAAAACGTGCTTACAACAAAGGATAACCTTTAGTGTGTCGTAGGATCCATTCCAGTACTGCTGTCAGATTTACACTGATATTGATATAGTTATATTTAATTTCAACTGTTTGGTCCTTAACCCATTTTAGTCTGGATACCCGCAAATGGTACTTGGCAAACAGTGCAGATCCAGATCAGACGCCGCAAAATGCGGATTCTGATCACGGTCTCCACTGTTTGCAAATTGTTTAGCCATTTTTCTTTTAAGCCACATAGCCTGACATACCTAAAGTTGAAATTCGGCTACCATTATAAAGTGGGGGGAGTTCATTCAGTCTAAAATGGATTAATGAAAAGAAACTATATACCTTCGGCTGTATTCTTAAGTTGTTAGAATGTAATTGTCGAGTTGACGAAAAATGGAAACGAACTATTTGAAAACTGTATTCAGAAATCTCGTAACAAATCGGTTTGATCCGGAACTGAACTATATTGACTGCGAACTTTCATTTCAAACGGTATTCTTTAAATCATTTTATTCGCATTGTTGTTGTCCATGTGCATTTCAGCACGAATACCTTGAATACGTGTCGAATACGGGAGACGTCGATGAAGCCATTTATGAGAAAGTTCTGCAAAACATTATAAACGGAAAATGTCCGCATGTGGATGATGTAAATGAGAAATATGTAAGAGAGACAAGCATTTATGCCATACACATTGCAGCCGGAGTTGGTACTGAAGGGGCTGTTAGAAAGTTATTGGATAATTATCAGATAAGAAGAGGGGCAATATTCAGGCTCAGTCCTTATAGAGCTGCCGTTTTAAAAAGTCAGTATAACATTATTGATATTTTTACAGCAGCAATTCCGTCAATTTTTACAGATCCACTGGCATGCGTAGGATCTAAGGTTATGTATCCTAGCCAATCAGGGGCAAATAGAAACACTGTTAATGTTGAATGGATAACAACATTAGAACACAGTATCCGAGAAAATGACATTCGGTTATTAAACTGCGTTTTAAGTCCTCATGTATTACATGTTGATTTAAACAAGGCATTTGAGTTTATCTTTGAAGGTGACTCACTCAACCTGGAAGATCTGTTGTTTGACTACATAAGACGGTTTAATTATAATGAGAAAGAAAACGATTTATGGACAGAGTGTGCGGCATCAGCAATAGTGTATGACAAACCAACGTATCTGGATTCACTCTTGGAGATCTGTCTTTCAAAATCTAAAGAGAAGTCTCTTTTAGGATATTTTACTATAAATCTGCCTAGACTTAGTGATGTTCTTAAAAGAAATGAGTGTACCAATGTTTTGACAAAATATACCTTAGGCTTAGACTATAAATACAGCGTTGAGAAATATTTGTTAACTTTAAGCGTCGGGATGGATGATCACAAAGCCGAAGTTTTTGCGGCAATAAAGAGTTTTCCGAGCACGTGCAAAGTCTATAATATATTGGAAGCTTTGAATCAACATAATTCAATAGATGCTAGGAAGGTAAAAGAGTTGATAGATTGTGCTACCTGGGTTCCTGCAGAGGACCTTTTGATGAATGCTTTGAGTCCACAGTTTTGTTTTCATCCTAACTTCCGTGAAGTGTTTGAACTTTTGCTGTATGAAAATCCCGATGTCAGTTACTGTCCGTTAGCCGTAGCTAATGGAATATACCTCGACGAATATTTTGGAACAACGCATACCGTCATAGATTTTACTGGAAGTTACATAATGGACTCCAAAGAACACACGATGTTTGGGCGTCAGGAAGCAGTTCATTATGCTTTAAATTTTATTGGCCCTGTCTTGATAGAAAGTGGTTTCCCGTTTACAAGAGCCACTCTACAAGCCGCACTTTCGAGGCACCTTGATCCTGCTGAGTTTGTCTATGTTAGAAACTGTTTGAACACGCCCAGATCTCTGCAGTTGAGCTGTCGTGACACCCTACGACGTCATTTTAAGCGGCAACAGATTCATGATTTAGTGAAAGCGCTCGATATTCCAGCAGTGATAAAAGACTTTATTCTTTTGAAATCCACACTTCCATCTGTTAGAATTTATAGTTAGATACACTGTCTGTGCCCTTTATATAATAACCTCTTAGAGAACAGAGTGATAGTGGCAACTAATATATAAGTCGGGGCACATGGAAGATTACATGTTAGGTACAGTCCCTGTCTGTGTCATTTATACAATTATTTCTTTCAGAACAGAGTGATAGAGGCAACTAATATATGTGCCGGGGCACAGCATTACCTACAAGATTACATATTAGGTACATTCCCTTTCTGTGTCATTTATACTATCATCTCTTACAGAACAGAGTGATAGTGGCAACTAATATATGACCTGGGCACAGTATTACCTACAAGATTACATGTTAGGTACATTCCCTTTCTGTGTCATTTATACAATAATCTCTTACAGAACATATTTCCTATATTTCCTATAAGGTTACATGTAAAGTACATTACCTTTCTTTTTGTGTCATTTATACAATAATCTCTTACAGAACAGAGTAATAGTGGCAACTAATTTATGACTTGGGCACAGCATTACCTACAAGATTACATGTTAAGTACATTCCCTTTCTGTGTCATTTATACAATAATCTCTTACAGAACAGAGAGATAGTGGCAACTAATATATGACCTGGGCACAACATTACCTACAAGATTACATGTTAGATACATTCCCTTTCTGTGTCATTTATACAATAATCTCTTACAGAACAGAGTAATAGTGGCAATTAATATATGACCTGGGCACAGCATTACCTACATGTTAGGTACATTCCCTTTCTGTGTCATTTATACAATAATCTCTTACAGAACAGAGAGATAGTGGCAACTAAAATATGACCTGGGCACAGCATTACCTACAAGATTACATGTTAGGTACATTCCCTTTCTGTGTCATTTATACTATCATCTCTTACAGAACAGTGATAGTGGCAACTAATATATGAGGGGGGCACAGCATTACCTTCAAGATTCCGATTTTCCTGTAGATAGGCGGGGGACCAGTTATTTACGAGTCGGTAACGTTCGGAATTGTCCGTAATATTGCCCGAATTTTTCCAGCGGCAAGCGTTCATTTGAATATGTATGACGCCTATGACGTACGTAGCACATTACGCACATACAGCGTCAGCAGATACAAAATGTAGGTCAACAACATCAATTTGGGCTAATCATAGTGTAAATCTGTAGAAATTCCGGATATTATGAGTAGTCAACAAATTCTGCCTTTGAAACGGTTGCTATGGCGTACATTAAAATCACATCGGCGAGATATAATGATCATTGTAATCACCTCACCGAAACAATTATTTACTGAGTATTGGATATCCCCTGATGAGAGGGCTCTGCTGTGGAAACTATTCGAATGAAATAACGTCCCAGTAAGCATTCTACATAAATCTACAGCGGGCCGTTATCGGCCCGTCAGCTGTCCTGACGGGCCGATAACGGCTCGCTATAGATTTATGTAGAATGCTTACTGGGATCCTGTGTGATCACTAAGAAATGTCGATAACGGACCGCTATAGATTTATGTAGGATGCTTACTGGGATCCTGTGTGATCACTGAGAAATGTCGATAACGGCCCGCTATAGATTTATGTAGAATGCTTACTGGGATCCTGTGTGATCACTGAGAAATGTCGATAACGGCCCGCTATAGATTTATGTAGAATGCTTACTGGGATCCTGTGTGATCACTGAGAAATGTCGATAACGGCCCGCTATAGATTTATGTAGAATGCTTACTGGGATCCTGTGTGATCACAGAAATGTCATCTGCAATAAAAATAAGAAGAAGAGTCTCCTTTTGTTCCTTACCAGTACAGACCTAAGAATTTGTTTTGTTTGAAGATACGGTATCGCCCCATGGGGAGGGGCGGGGTAGTGACCGCTTGGTACCGATGCTTGAAAAGGATTTTCACAACACAATGTTAGGGATTTTTTTTTCTTTTCTTTTTTTTTTTTTTTTTTTTTTTTTCTTTCAAGTAAAGATGTAGGAAGTTCTTGTGCGTTTAATTTTTTTTTATTTATTTATGTTTTTTCGTAGGAAAACGATGATGCACGATACTGGTTCCCTTCAAAATAAAAGGAATTGATGAATTGATAAACTTTCAAGGGAGACAGCACTGTAAAAATTGTTTTGTCGCCCTACTGAAAAAGGTCTTCTCTTAAAGCATGAACTTGCTCCCGTTTAAAGGCTTCATATTCCTAAAACATAGACATTTTTATCCAAGATAGTCTCTCGTTTTTGAACTGGATCAAAAGTAGTCTCTATTTGAGGTAGCCAAACCGTATTTGTATCGAATTAGCATAATTGCTTTTGTATCTAATTAACATAATTGCTCGTATTTGTATCTGCTCATTAGCATGCTCGGGCATGTCATTAGATCTATGGAATGTCATGACTTGCTTTTTTACATAATTGCAAATGTACTGCTTTTCAAACTTTTTCTATTTATTAGATATAAGCTCTACATTTTGATGAATTGTAGTATTAATACAAAATTTAATTTAACTGCGTCATTTAATATATAGCACCATCTTTTAAATCAGGACTGCAGATCAGCTGTTATTTTACTGTCACAGATCTCAAGAAAACATGTATCCTGGATTTCAATGGAATAGTCCCATCTCAGAAGAGGGAGAAGTAAGAGAAATGTATCTTGATTTATCTGTTAATCTGAAGCCATGTTAAAACACTACAAAGATACAACATGACTGTAATAGTTTTTTTTATTATTATTAAAAAAACAACAACAACATGACTAGAACAAAATTGTACTAGCCAAACCCTATTTGTAGCTAATTAGCATAATTTCTTCTTGTATCATTTTTTGCATTTTTATATCTGATTGAGATGTTTGGAATGTGAAGAACAGATTTATTATCTTTATTAGTCGGGGTAATATAATTAGATGCTTACATTTTAGCAATGTCATATTTTTTTTTATATCAGTTTCGTTTATTATGGAGATATGATCTCTTACTTTGAAAAATTGCACTATACATCATCTTAACTTTGTCTCAAACCTTTTGATGTTCGGATTCTGTTTATATCAATTTCAGTTTCATTTTCACTGAAAAGTAAAAATATGTTAACATTCCAAACATGTCAATACTAGATATTTATGAATCAAAAATGCGTTTTTGTTTTCCCAATAATTTAAACAAACAAAAATAGCACTTTTTCTGATTTATTTTCATCAAAAGAAACAACAATCATGACTAGATTTTATACAGGGAGAGGCATTAAGTATCACTTGTGTTTCTACATGATTTTGGAAATATCATATCCCCTTGAATCCTAAAGTGAAGAGGCAAAATCTTGCATGCATTTACTTAATGACACTCCCTGTCCACCTGATATAATGGGAAACAATAACATATAAAATTTTAGCAAATCGGTTTCAAGTAATATGTAAAAAATATATCTTTATCAAAAATCATCCATATAAAATAACAAATAGCTATAAACAGTGGAATTTTCTTCCAAAATCACACAATGGAATTCTCAGAATGGTTTGCATAAGAACAACAGTTTAGCACCTGATTTCAAGATGTTATCAAAATATGTAAAACATAAGACATAATAATTTAAGAAGCTTACCCAGGCTCTAGATAAGAAGAGTTTCCTTCTATTTTTCTTATTCCTATATGAACATATATTATCATATTAGAATCATCTCAACAAGACAATTTTAATGAGATACTATTTTATTTCCATTTGGGATATCAGAATCTCAGTGGAATTGTCTCGGTGTGATGATTCTAATGACATCTTCTGATAGATGCTTTTGTGGAAAAAAAAAATATCCGTACTTTTATCTCATAATTTACAGCTTATCTAGAACTCAACTTATTTTAAAAAAGGAATGTTTTACAAATGTGGAATGTGTTTGATAAAAAAAAAAAAAAACCCTGAAAATATGTTGTAATATGATTTTCTTATCAGAAAATGCATCTTATGTAATTAGCATATTTGAAATGAGTATTTTCCATAAATGTTTTTTGAAAAATATAATAAGTAAAAACTTATTTTGATCAGATTATAATTATGGGAAAAAAAATCTGCAGACTCATGTTAGGCAATGCAAAAAAATCAGTATGTTTGTATGGCACATATAAATTTGTCAAAAAATTCGTTGGTTAAAAAAAAAAAAATAATGACACTGTAAAAAGCACATAAAAAAGGTTGTGTAAATAAACATTAGTTTTGCTGGCAGCTGGATTATCTCCATTGTGCTATGAAGCTTTATATGATTATTGCAAAGAAAAAATATCAAACACCAATGACAGTTTATGTCTAATCCAGTAGCTACCACCAGTTTTGATGTTATTATTTTATCCTGTATTTCTACTAAAAAGCAAGTGAGTATTTAAACTATTTCAAAGGAACATGTAAAACAAGAGCTGTCATAGGACAGCGTAGCTCGCCTGCTGGGTACATTTTATATTGTAACATTTTTATCATTAAGAAAATCAAAATGAAATAATCTATGAAATAATTTTCAAGTTATATGGCGAAATCATTCAACCATATAATATAGGTCACACTGACCTAGATGTATTTGTATGTAAATCATTTTGTCACATAGATATAATAATCCAGGTATGACAATTTTCCATGAAATAGTAATAAAAATAAAAGGCAAAATCACTGAAGCATGAAATATAGGTCATAATGACCTAGATATAGTAAGTGGTCATTCATTGGGTCACATGGAACTAATATCCCAGGTGTGACATTTATCCAACAAATAGTATTCAAGATATAAGGCAAAACCACTGAACCATGAAATATAGGTCACACCAACAGAGATATATTTTGACGTCAATAATCGGGTCACAAGGAACTAATATCCCAGGTGTGACATTTATCCAACAAATAGTATTCAAGATATAAGGAAAAATCACTGAACCATGAAATATAGGTCACAATGACCTAGATATAGTAAGTGGTCATTCATTGGGTCACATGGAAGTAATATCCCAGGTGTGACATTTAACCAACAAATAGTATTCAAGATATAAGGCAAAATCACTGAACCATGAAATATAGGTCACAATGACCTAGATATAGTAAGTGGTCATTCATTGGGTCACATGGAAGTAATATCCAAGGTGTGACATTTAACCAAGAAATAGTATTCAAGATATAAGGCAAAATCACTGAACCATGAAATATAGGTCACAATGACCTAGATATAGTAAGTGGTCATTCATTGGGTCACATGGAAGTAATATCCCAGGTGTGACATTTATCCAACAAATAGTATTCAAGATATAAGGCAAAATCACTGAACCATGAAATATAGGTCACAATGACCTAGATATAGTAAGTGGTCATTCATTGGGTCACATGGAAGTAATATCCCAGATGTGACATTTAACCAACAAATAGTATTCAAGATATAAAGTAAAATCACTGAACCATGAAATATAGGTCACAATGACCTAGATATAGTAAGTGGTCATTCATTGGGTCACATGGAAGTAATATCCCAGGTGTGACATTTATCCAACAAATAGTATTCATGATATAAGGCAAAATCACTGGACCGTGAAATCTAGGTGACCTGGACCGTAAAATGTAGGTCACCATGACCTTCACTCTCTTACACTTAAACCGATGTAACATAGTTAGCTGATGTATAACCAGTTGTGTCTATAACCTGTACGCATATAAGATTTTACAAATGTGTCCTAGATTTTGACCCCTAGCCCCACCCCAAGGCCCACCCTGAGGTATGAACCCAGGGGTATGTTCTTTTGGAATCTCAGAAGACTCGTCCAGGTACCCAAATTCTAAATATGAATGCTCTATGAGGAGTGAAAGTCAAGATATAAGAATTTGAAAAACTTTAACACAGTATTACAAAGGTGTCCTAGATTCTGACCCCTAGCCCCACCCAGGGGCATGAACCCAGGGGTTTAATCTCTTGGAATCTCAGAAGACCCTCCAAGGTACCTAAGTTCCAAATTTGATGCCTCTGTGAGGAGTGACTGTTGAGATATAAGCATTTGAAAAACTTTAACGCAGTGTGACGGGAACGGGAACGCAAACGTGGACGACCGGGGTGACTACAATAGCTCTCCTTGTACTTCGTACAGGCGAGCTAATAATGACAACATATTATAAATTTGCATGGTGGCTGGATTGTCTCCCTTGTGAACAAAATATTAACACCCTGTGAGCTTTTCTTCACGGCTTTGCTAGAACAAGGCACATCGTTAAGAGTAAAATAACACTGAACTGCCGTTTAACAATAATAATGATATGCCCTACCCAGCTACAACCAGATTTGATGTCATTGTTTTACCCACTACTGCTAACAAAAACTATAACTAAGCGTTTCACTACTTGATGGGTTTGTTACTATATATAACAGCATAAAACAGTTAAAAAAATGTAGTGGCCTTTATAAAATCATTATAAAAACAGTACACAGCAGTTGATTTTGTCCACATTTCAAAGTCTCATAAACTATCAGCATCTCATCATAAACACAATTCAAAATAATTGAAGCTGATTTTAAATATGTTATTTACCGTTGGATGTTAGAAAATTTAATCTATTTTATCACCTTCAAGGTAAAAAGTTCTTGTCAAGAGTGCCTTCAAGGACAGGAGTATGACGAAGACCATGACTGCAGAGGAATTACTAGGGGATTCCATAAGAGATTTCATCTAATGTATTATTTCAACGAGTCTGTTGGGATTATCTGGGACATTCTCCACATCCCATCAGTAACACAGGATCTGAAACAATTTATTCAGATCCATTTATTGATGCAAGGATACAATATTACGGCTATTAATGAAATAAACACTGTTCAAAACATTCTTTAAACATCGGAAACCGACTCTGCAGTCATTTGGATATTTAACGAAATGTGAACTCAGCATCCAGACTCAGTTGATGTGCTTGTCATCAGAAATAATACTAGAGCAACTGTCAACCAACAAGCGAATGTCGATCAACAAGGGAATGTCACCCATCAACAAGGGACTGCTGTTCAACAAGGGACTGCTGCCAAGCACCAAGGATTTGCTGTCAGTTAACAACAGACTGATGCTACACAGGAAATGTAAATGAAGGTACATATTTACTGTTTGATTTTATGTTGTTTTTGGGGTTGGGGGTTTGTAATAATATTTAAATGTAAGATGATACACATATATTAAATTAGAAATTGTCATTTATTTGTAAATGTAATCAATATTAGATAAAATAACTATTTTTAAAAATGTAATGTTTGATTTTTACCAGCACTTAAAAATATTTTGCTTTTATTTCAGGCAAATGAGGGATGATGTGAACAACAAAACTAGCATGACAGTAAACAAAAATGAAGACAGTGTGCATAACAACCTGAACAAAATTTTTAAAGTCCACCTCTCCCTTTTTCCTGGAAAAGCCTTAAATTGAAATCATCTGTGTACATAGATGTGATAGAAAGTAATTTAAACGAACAAAAAGATCCCTGATTGACTATAACTTGACTGGCCACAACAAATACTAATACGAGTGAAAAAAAATTATGTTAATTTTTAAAATTCAAACACAAGACAAACTCTGAATATCTAACTATGAACTTGGACAAAAAACAAACATCTGTCTGATGAAAACTATTTAAAGCAAACATCTTACACCTTGTTTCTTTAAACTCTTGTAAGCTTTTAGAGATTGTCCACTTGGCAAGTATTTTTTTTTTTTGTTTTTTTTTTTTTTTTTTTTGTTTTGACAATCTCTGAAGTAGCTGACCAGAATATTAAACTGATGTGTAAGATGTTTGACATCAAAATATGTTGAAGTTTAAAACTTAACAGCTTACAACTTGTTTTAAACCCATATTGACTAATTTAGAGAGCGTCTGGAAGCTGACAGCTGCAGTCTTGTCCTCCTGGCAATTGGACTTTCAATGCTCTCTAAAATAGCCGGTGAGAATATTGCAGGTTGTAAGATGTTGGCAAACAAGTGTGATGGAGATGTCATTTCAATATCTTCATGACTATTTTCCTCTTGGCGTCTTCTCCTTCTTCTTAAAATGATGCTGATGACAATGACGATGAGTATAATAAATGATGCCGGTACAGTTACAGAAATGCTGATTACTTCCTCGTCTGAATTAAAGAATAAATCAACATGATAACTAACAATATACCTGCATATGAAATTCAGTGCTGGAAAACTTCTAAAGTTATGATGCATGATCACAATCTATTCAGATCCATTTATTTATCCAGGTATCAACAATATGATTTGAAAGGCTAAAAAATGTTGATGCTAAGAAGGAACTGTTTTTGTACACATTTGCTATTAAGATTTTGTTTGGCTTCAATATATTTTGACACTGGACTATTGCTTTGTTCCCAGCACATAATTTGCTTATAAAATGCTGTAGCCCAAATCAGCACACAACATCCAAGTCATATTTTTCTTATATTTCCCCCCAAAAAGAGAAGGCTTGACATTTCATTCAATTTATCCCCTGAAATGTCAAAACCCTGTTTCCAGAAAAAAATAAGAAAAATATTTAATGTTGTCTGCTGATATTGAAATTCAGCGGGTTAAAGAATAGTCGGAGTAGATGTGAGAGAGATATGCAACTAAAAATGATGAATCTAGATGTTTGCATTATATTAACTGTTTTATAGGTCACAGGTTTGAATTCCACTCAAGGTGGAATTCTTCTCATGACTATACAGTGTTCCATTATACAGAGCCTTTATCATGTTATCACCTTACCATTGTCTTGAAATGACTGAAATATTGTTGATGGGATGTTAAGAAAACATCAAACATCCTGTACTTTAATTATATAATATACGTTATATATATATATATATATATATATATATATATATATATATATATATATATTGATTTACATACAAAAGCTATTACTCCAATAAAGTAGAATCTATATTATGCTTAGTTGTTGTTGGTCTATAAATATCATTTCCTATAGTCCACATCAGTTTTGTTCTATTTTGTCTGTACTGTCGTTGCTTTCTATTTTTATGTAGTTTACATGATACTATTACAACCACAACCAGAAGAAGTACTGTTGGCAAATTAATATACATACCAGTCAGTATGTCATCATTATTGGTCAAAGACATCTGAAATATGACAAATTGAGGAATTGTACTGTAAATTACTCTAAATATTGGGACAGAAGTACCTCAGCAAACAGTGCAGATCTAGATCAGACTGCTCTTAAAAGCACCTATATGAGCAGTCTGACCAGGGTCTACACTGTTTACCATTCTGCCAGCACATTTTTGACACATTATCTATAGTAAATCAACTTGTTCAAATTTTAGAATAATTATATTATTATGGTGTCTCATTATTTATAGTTATTATGGTACACATTAACCTCTATATAACAATGGTTTTGGATAATACATGGTTCAAAGATGGATCCCAAAACTGTACAGATTACTGCAAAATAATGAAACCAGACTATTATGAAATATATAATAATTCCTCTAAATATTGGGGCAGAAATGCCTAGGCAAACAGTGTAGACACAGATCAGGCTACAGCAGTTTGTTATTCTGCCAACACATTTGGACTCACTATCAAATAGTGAAGTCAACTTGTTAAAATTTTAGAATAATTGCAGTAATTGGTTATCGTGATCCAGTGTCCCAAAATTTAGAGCAATTACGGTTGTTGCATAGTGCACAACGTTTTTATTTGGCATAGTGACAGTGATAAAATCTGTATACAACATTTTTTAGTAAAATTTAGTGTATTTTAATACCTGCCTGTTCTTTAATATACAGCTTCAATATTTAAAAAACAGAAAAAAAACTTACAATGCTATCCATAATCTGTGGTGGAGTAGTTTCCTTTGTATCAATGTCAGGAGTTGTCAGCCTGGACAACGAGAGTTATCAGACTGGAAGTTTCAGAAGTTAGGCCGAAAGACTCGGGGGTTTTCAGGCTGCTAGAAGACGACTTAGGGGTTGTCAGGCTGGAAGAGTCAGGATAAAGTTCTGAGTTGCTTGATAGTGACTGAAAAATAAATTGTTTAAGAATTAGCAGAAACAATGATTTAGCATATATAATCAGATCAGTCATAAACTTTAGGAGAAAATATCCAGCTTGGGGCCCTCCAGCTTGACAGAATCCATACAAAACATCTATCATAATGATAGTGATAAATGCAGTTTGCCTTAAGGTTTTTCCAAAACCTTATTTCAACTCCTGTTTGTGCTTTAATATTTTAAAACAGGTTCGTTACAACAAAGTTTTGGATATAACACGGTTCAAAGATGGACCCCAAAAATGTATAGATTACTGCGAAATAATGAAACCTGACTATTATGAATATATAATTCCTCTAAATATTGGGGCAGAAATGCCTAGGCAAACAGTGTAGACACAGATCAGGCTACAGCTGTCTGATCAGGGTCTGCATTGTTTGTTATATTGCCCACTATCAAATAGTGAAGTCAACTTGTTAAAATTTTAGAATAATTACAGTAATTGGTTATCGTGATCCAGTGACCCAAAATTTAGAGCAATTACGGTTGTTGCATAGTGCACAATGTTTTTATTTGGCATAGTGATAGTGATAAAATCTGTAAACAACATTTTTTAGTATAATTTAGTGTATTTTAATACCTGCCTGTTCTTTAATATACAGCTTCAATATTTAAAAAACAGAAAAAAAAACTTACAATGCTATCCATAATCTGTGGTGGAGTAGTTTCCTTTGTATCAATGTCAGGAGTTGTTGGCCTGGACAACTTGTGAGTTATCAGACTGGAAGTTTCAGAAGTTAGGCCGAAAGACTCGGGGGTTTTCAGGCTGCTAGAAGACGACTTAGGAGTTGTCAGGCTGGAAGACTCAGGATAAAGTTCCGAGTAAGTCTCGGGAGTTGTCTGGGCGGAAGACTCTGGAGTTGTAAGGCTGCTGAAAGTCTTGGGAGTTGTCTGGCTGGACGACTCATGAAACTCCATTGATGGTGACTGAAAAATTAAATGTATAACTGTTAAAAAACATCTCTTATTCTGCTTGAAAGGGAAGCAATTTTCATTTCAAAAATAACAATTTCAAGACATTTTCAAAGTAACCTAATGCCATTAACCCTCCAACTGATAATCTGATCAGTCAAACTTTAAAAGAAAAACAAATAGTACATAAAATTTAACCTATTATATAATAGCAGTTTGTTCGATACTTGATAAGAGACTGGTGTGATTTTTTAGTCTCTAGGCACATAAGGACTTAGGAGGACAGTATCACCACATCACAGACTGTTAGACACTCATCACACAAAACATAGATCTATAAATATGCCACATTTTTTTTTTTTTTTTACTTTACCTCTTTTGAGTAATATGAGTAATCTTCCTGGATGGAAAGCAGTGTCTATAATTAGGTCAAACAAAATCCCAAATTTAGCGATATCTATAAATTTACAGAGTTAAACAAAATCCAGAAAATGATGCATAACGAAAATCCACATCTCAATATTTTGTAAATTTAGTGTGCTTGGTATGAAAATACCCCAAATCAAATTTGAACCCCCATTCCTGAAATCTTGGATCTGCCCCTGCTGATTTGCCCGATATTCTCTGCCTAACATCAACTTCATGGACAAAGGGAAATCGACTTTGTGGTCAAAGGGAAAGAACCATGTTGTTAATCTGCATTTATTATTTCTTTTCGTTTTATAAAATAAACATATCATTCAAGCAAATGTGTGTAATCATCTGCAACAAAATTTTAGAGTGTTATTAAGACAGTAGGCTAAGTATGCAAACACGGATTTAAAATTTAGCATAAATTTTACTATTTTAGGAATTTATTAGGACTCTTTAAACTTACAGATATTCCATAAATTTACAGACAGTCTGTACATTTAGGTCTTTCTTAGACCTGATAATATGTTGCAATGCTGGTTTAACAGTCTTCGCAAATTATTTTCTACAGATACAGGACAGCTGTCAGACAGACTGAAAATTTTGGCAGGACAAAATAAAATTCTGCAGGACAGGAGGCTTATCTGTTATCAAACTATCTCTTTTTGCTAGAAATCACAGGACATTTGTCAGACAACTGAAATTTTCTGCAGGATAGAATGAAAATTTGCCGGTTTTGTCAGACAGTCCTGCAGTTTTCGCGAAGACTGGTTTAACTAAGTTTTGAACCTGCAACCCATAGATCACAACACTCTTTTTATACTGCCATACGCCCTTTCGGACATTCTAGGCAGGTGTACATGGTCGTTGCTTGTGTATGACATTGATGTTTACACTCCAGTTTTGCAGGATGAAAGCCTACTGAACACTTAACTAGCAGTAGGGGTCTTTAGCCTGCACAGGGTATGTCTCTGTCTGCACAGGGCGGCCTCTAGTTAACGTCCGATCCGAAGGCCATCACACTTTATAATGTCATCCCTGCAAATGACATTAGCAAAGCATACATGTATTTGGACACCGAATTTTTCCTCTGCATTGCCAGGGATCGAACCAGGGACCTTTAGCATCGGAGGCAAGTGCGCTAACCACTGAGCTACCACTCCACAATAGTTAAACAATCTCAAAAGGACTAACAACAGCTTATACTGCACAATTTTTACTTACACAGGGTATTTCATTTATATGGATGACATGATTGGCTATAGCATAATCACAAGGCGAATCAAAGACTCCGGTGAAAATGCCGATTTCCAGCTTCTTTACTTTGGGCATTTGTCTAAGATCAATAACTGTATTTAATACAGGAAATTTAAGTCTTTCTACAGACACGGCATTGTATGTATACATTTCACACTTTGGTCTGTTGCATAGGGGGCCGGCACGTACAGGGTTATTTTTGGCTAAAATGGCCAAAAAGTAGACATAGGTTTGATAGACACTGTATATATTGACAAGGGTTACAGGTAAGCTAATGTCAGTTTTGCACCTCTCCTGTTCCAACAAGCTCAGAATCGTACACAGTTTTGATTATTTTTGTGCCATGTTCACCAATTTACAGGTAAATGAACCCTTCATCGATAAAAATCAACAATAATAACATTTCTCTATCAGTTTCTTAAAAACTCCGATATGTTTACATCAACACCGGCTGTTTTTGCTTACTCGAACGAGATCTCGCAACACCGATTTTTCACCCGTATAGCGTAAATTACCAGTGTGCAAACGATAAACAAACAATGCATACCATTAAAACAGCATAAGTACTATTCTCACCTGCAGCATAAACTTTGAAAACGACCAGTTTATACCAAAATAAGATGACAAAATCTGCGTCACTCGACAAAATTGAATTCGGTTTCCATCTTTAGACACGTGATCCAGCTAGAGAGGCGACTTCTGATTGGACGGTAGAATGGTTCCCCGCTCCTGTAAAAAAAGATATATGTCTATCTAAATGGAAAGCGGAATACAGTATTGTGTATAAACAAAAGCACGTGGCTAGTGCAGAATATTTGCCGTTATTTTCATCCCCTTTCAATTTCAAGAGAAATTGACGATTTAGTTTATCATATGAAAATACTAATAGCTAATTTCAGCATATAAATTTGATTTTGAGTAGATATTTGATAATGAATCCTGAACAGAAACAAGCCATCGACATGGCTTTAAAGGGCCATAATATGCTCTTGTTGGGAGCAGCAGGGACTGGCAAATCATATGTGATCAATGAAATTTACAAACAGTTGTCAGAGAAAGGTATAAATGTAAAAATAACCTGCTCAACAGGTATTGCTTGCCAGGTTTATGGCAGTACTAAAGCTTGTACAGTTCACCAATTTCTGGGCCTTGGTGATGGTCGATATGGCCCTGATGACATTGTCCATACTGTAAAGAACAACAGAAAATATGACTATGTGGTGGACAACATTTCTTTGACAGACACTTTGATAGTTGGTGGGTAAATTTACCAAGATGACCCCATATGAACATCACATTTACAAGTCCATGCAATTGACACCCCTGTCAGCCCCACTTTATATTGAGAATAGTGGGGTTTACAGGGGTAAACAAAATTTATTACTGACCAAAAACACAAACTGGGGCTACTTTTTCAAATAAAAAAAAAAAAGATCAACCTCCAGTCCTATACATGGTGGCCAGGCTCTCTGAATTATATGGGATATTTTTTATATCTTACTCTACCAAAATATATGTTGTGGTTACACATTAGAATCACTAATGCAATTATAATGAGTACCTTTGACATATATTTTGGATGAAAAATAAGAAAAACTATCCTCTGAATACTCTCCTTAACTAAAGCTTTGCGATAGTTTTATCTTTAGACTGGTTCAAAGCTAGGTCCATTTTGGTACATTTACTCACTTTACCTATTTGTAGATGAGTGCTCAATGATTAGTGCCAGGACTTTTGACAATATATATGCGATGTGCAAAATTAAGGACACAGGTATCTGTTTTGGGGGCATGCAAGTGATTTTCACAGGTGATTTTTTCCAGTTACCCCCTGTGCCTAGTCCTGAATACAATGATGATGGAAAGTATTGTTTTGAAAGCAAATATTTCTGGAAAGCATTTCCACATCGTGTACTCTTGTCACAAATCATAAGACAAAGTGAGCTTCCACTAATCAAAGCTGTGAATGAGATCTACCAAGGGGAGTTAACACCAGAGAGTCTAGACTTCATAATGAGATTAAATAGGCCACTTCATGAAGGAGCTGGTCATTCATTCAAGTTATTTTCAAAGAATGAGTATGTGGATGACTTTAACAGAAGCTGTTTATTAGACTTTCCAGGGGACATTCATGAATTTTTATCACTGGACACTGGTTCTGATTTATCCAAATTGTCCAAAATAACAGCACCTCATACTCTCTGGTTGAAAAAAGGCTGCCCAGTAACTCTCCTTAGAAACCTATCAGATTCACTTGTTAATGGTTTGTGTGGTACAGTCGAAGATATAGATCAAGCAGGACCAGTTATAAGATTCCAGTCTTTAGATATGGTTACAAGAGTTCCAAAGGTGAAATTTTCAGGTAATTATATCCATCAGCAGATTAGCTGGTAACAGGGATGGCCTGGATAGGCAGTGGGTGGATCACAGCAATACCATACTTCAGCAAAATATTGCTATGTGTCATGGTGTCAGAGGCTGCAGTTTTCCAAAGAAAAACGGGGATATTTTACTTATTCTGGATCGATAAATCTATTCTCATCAGAATCACCTCAATGGGGTGGTTTTAATTAGCACCCATAATCTATGTTACTTAAAAAAATTTTTGGTTTGCTGTGCTCCTACCTACCCACCAAAATTGGCCCTACCCAAAAGTATTTGGCCATTCTGGAGAAATTTTTTTTCTTAAAAAGCCTTCAACAGACAGATTTACATTCACTACAGTATTTTTTCAAAAACCTTATTTTCATTTGAGATTTATAGCTTTATGGAAAGCATTTTGGACCATATACTGTCTGTGATAAAAGAAAACCTATAAATGATGCAAAAAAAAAAATAATAAAAATAAAAAAATGACCCACCTGCCTAGCCATTGTAAAATTGATAGATAGGAGCACAGCAAACAAAGAATATTTTAAGGTTGGCCTTATCTCACAGGCCCGGATCCAGGGGTGTGCAAAAGGGGCACATGCTCCCCACCCCCCCCCCCTCCGAAGCGACCGCTAGTCATACCTTGCCCCCGGTATTTTTCGATATTACACTCTTATGCATAAGCTACCCAGATACCTGTGATCTCCAGAAAATGGAGTTCATAAATGATAATGAAAGAGCCATTAGTAAATGGCATGCTGTGATTTGTCAATAACTTGTTAAAATTGCCCTGCTGATAGGTAGCATATGGTCATTTACACAGGCTTCTGTCTTATAAATACATGATTTCACATCTTGCATCTTCTTTTTATCTAGATAATGTACATGTATGAGTAGAAACGGTTTTAGCATTCTTTTAATTTTTTTTTTCGAGGAGATTTTAATCCTAACCACCCTCTCTGCTAATTCAGCAGTCGACAAATTGGTGACATTTGTCTTAATTTGCCCTTTAAACAGGATTTGACATTTCATGCAAATTGTCTCCTGTTTTCTGAGAAATGTAATAAAAATAATAAATAGGGACAGGCAGGTTATCCAGGATTCTGCATGGCTAGCACTGGTAATCAAACCAGTCGGAATTAGTAGTTAAGTAGTACAGTACACATCCTTTTGCCAGAAACTGACAACTGCCCTTCTTGAATTAAGTGGGAGTGAGAGCATAATCCCACAAAAGAATGTTGCCCCAGCAGTTTCGAACCCGCGACTTCCTGAAATTGTCAGAAAAAAAAATCAGCCTGCAAGATTAATGAAAATGACTTGAAAATAGCATGGAAATGCACTCAGGCAATCCAGTTTTAAAAATTTCCCGGGGAGGCCCCTGGACCCCCTTATAAGAGGAGAAACCCCTCTCATACTCTCTCCCTCTCGCGGCTTACGCCGCTCAATACATGCCTTTGGCAGTCAATGCCCCCCCCCCAATCCCCCCCCGCCCCGGTCTTCAGACCTTCTGGGTCCAGCCCTGTCTCACTTCTGTTAGTGTTTATTCATAAATAAAAGAATTTGCTCCTGTGAAACATAGTAAGCTCTACCAAACTCTACCAAATTTTTTAAATTTTGCTGATTCGAATGAAGATTTTTCCCTCCTCCTCACCTCCCCTCCCTCCCCCCCCCCCCCCCCCCCCCCTCCATCTTCAGACTTTCTGGGTCCAGCCCTGTCTCACTTCTGTTAGTGTTTATTCATAAATAAAAGAATTTGCTCCTGTGAAACATACCAAGCTCTACCAAATTTTTTAAATTTTGCTGATTCGAATGAAGATCTTTCCAATATATTCTATACATGTATTTTTTTAAACTTCGATCAGTTTGCTGCTGATAGGATTTTGCTCTGGTAGAGTAAATTTTTAATATCAATTGACTTTTTAATAAGGATCCAAGAACTCTCTTGTTAAACCACCTGCCTTTCTGCCCAGTATAATTCTTTTAATGGGACAGGAAAGGGCAAGCAAAAAATAAACCCACACACAGAATAAAGGCCCTTAGAAACATCTGATTTGCAATTCTTCAAATATACATGCAGAACCTTCTTATTGGGCCATAGACCAGAGACAGGATTGTTTGCTTAAAGCTTCCTCAAGGTCCCTACTTTATGTCTGCATGGCAACAATTGCACAGCACATGAGAAAAGTGTCATTGTCACATAGGAAAGCAGCATAAGGGCAGCAAAGGCTCTGGGAAGACTGTACTTATGAGCAGCATGGCTGTGGGGATACTGCATTTATGAGCAGCAAAGGCACTCGGGAAACTGCACTTACAAACAGCAAAGGGTCTGGGGAGACTGTGAGCAACAAATGGTCTGGGAGACTGCACTTATGAGCAACAATGGTCTGGGGAGACTGCACTTATCAGTAGCAAAGGCTCTGTGGAGATTGCTCTTATGAAGGAGGCTCCACTTATGAGCAACAAAGGCTCTAGGGAGACTGCATTTATGAGCAACAAATGCTCTGGTGGAACTGCACATGCTGGTTTCTTTGTGATAATGAGCCTTTTAAAGGTTTTAAATATGGTGGGTGGGTCTAGGCCTGTTTTTTCCATACTATTGTGTGATAAATATTGCCAGTCTAGGCATGTTTTTTCATACTCTGTGTGTGTGTGTGTGCTTGTGTGTGTGTTTTGTTTGCTTATTTGTCTTTTAACATGATCAACATGATGTACTGGTATTTCAGTGTTCAGTCCAAAACAGAATAAAGACATTGCTATAAGAGAACAGTACCCACTGAAACTAGGGTTTGCCCTAACAATTCACAAGGCACAAGGGATGACACTTGATAGGTAATTATCTATGGTCGGAATTGGCTGGATTATTATGATCAGTCATTGGAAGATCTAATGGCCAATGACTGATCATTATTAATTAATTTAAAAGGTGGTGGAGTACTAAACATATCATTCTAGAAACATTAATTAGGTACTATTTTGTCTGTATGTTTTATATTACACAAATGTTTAGTGGCTTGCTATCTTATACTTTTAACCCGAAACATGTTTAATTATTTCTGTGAAAAAAGAATTTATTTTTTCTAATATACATAAAATCTACCATTCTAAGGCACCATAGGTCTTGATTTGCAGAAGAAGCAGAAGGTCTGTCAATAATTTACCCAACTCTTTGGAGGCAGGGATACCAGATGGTCATACTCTACTCAGGTCTACAGTAGCCTTCATGACAAGATTTTTTACTTTTTAACACAAAATCTGAAGATCTTTCAGGCCAGTCTATTATTGCAAAAAATGGTAGGAAGCCATAATGCCAGAACAGAAAATGTAGCTGCCCAAAAACATACATAATAAACTGCAAAGGCAAAATATGGAATGCTAGAACTGAGATTTTGAATACTTAACTTGGATGGTCTACAAAACGACCAATGATTGACCAATTTCATTAATCTACACACCACTATAGTTATTAATTACTTTACTATTAGAGAGATTCTCACCCAGACATTCCTGTCAAAAGTGCCTGTGAGGGTGTATGCAGTATTCCAAAATAAAAATAAAAAAAGTTTAAATGCACCTCCTCGATGGGACCTTCAGTCCTGTTTAATAAACAAATATGAGCTGAGACTTCTGAAAAAGGACCTTTGGATATTCTGTGGAGTTCCTTTGAGAAGTCATTTGTTTAAATTTCCCACTAGCTTGCTGCTTATATGATTGAACAGCTGAAATCCGAGCGAGACTGTGCAGCTGTGCACCCTCACCTGAACCTTTATATATATGTAAATAACTCCTCCTTTTCCCTGACATGGCTCATGTATGACAACTGGAATGCATGCTGAATTCCTTTTTAACAACTTTTTTTAACAATCCCACATACCCCAAAAGTGAACTGCTTTATATTTTAGGGTTGAGATAGATTGTAGAGAGATCTTTAAAGCTGGTCAGCTAGGTGTGGCAGTTTCTCGGGTGCAATCATCAGCCGGGCTTCGAATTGTAAACTTCCATCCCCGATATGTGATGGCCCCAGACCTGACTGTCTTGGAATTTATGGAAAAGTTAAGTAATCCACTGCATCCAGATCTCAGTTGTTGCAGAAAAAAGTAAGTGCACTGACTTTGCTTATTTTCAGCTACACTTATTACTGATGAGATCCTGAGTGAAACTATGAGCACTGTTTTTCATTCTCATAGAATGTGAATTACATAGCTCCAGATAAGGCACTTTTTCAACTGAAAAGTAATGATATTTTTCTTATTTCTGCACAAAAACATATGTTGTGGGTACCCATTAGAAGCATTTAGATGAAGTGCTTCTAATGAGTACCCACAACATATGTTTTCGTGCAGAAATAAGAAAAATAAGATGTGGATACCCTCTCTTATCTGGGGCTTTGGAATTAGGCAGTTCTATGATAGACCTTCAGTGTTGATCCAAAATCAGATTGCTCCTGAGTCCTGATGGAGCAGTTTGATCTTGGTCAGTACTGTTTGCTGACTGCTGGGGATAAATTGCTTCCAATGAAAATTTTGGTGTCCGAACTTGTATGGAAATTATGATATTCAATTTGTGTCTAACAGTCTTGTAAAAAAGGTAAAGAAAAAAAAATCCAGCAGGGATAGCTATAAACAATTTTGGGAAGGCACTATTTTACTTGGTAGATAGGAAGATGGCAAATAATAATTTTTTTATTTATTTTGGCTTGAGGACTCCAAAAAGACTCGCATTAGCCTATGTCATCTTCTGTGGATAGTCAAAGACCCATAGGCCATAGCTGCTTTTTGCAGAGACCCTACTGATTAGACTACACAGATCTGCAAGCTAATTCTAGTTTATGCTTGGGTGCTCATATATGAATCTGGTTTTAGAGAAAAAATGTTTTCGGGGGTATACAACCAGGTAAGACAAAGACCAGTCTGCTCAGTTTCAAAAGTCCGTATAGAGAATAAATTTCTGACCACAGCAGCTGCAGAAATCATACTATCCAAGCATCACACAATAAATGTGCTGATCAAACTGCATTTGAATGCTTTTGTTGTTTAAATGTGACCAAACATTTTTTTTTTTTTAAAGGCATGGCTCATGTTATTATGCTTGTACCTGAATTTTATGCTTGGTTTGCAGAAAGTGAAGAAATGAAACCACCATACCATAATTGACATACAGGTCTAGAATGACGCAGATAAGACTGATTTAGCAGTCTGATCAGGGTCTGCACTATTGCCTTTTGGATGCAGTACTCAGTAGAAGGGGCCTTCCTTGCATATAAACCCTATTGGTTTGTTTGGGCGGTAGGGTTTGAGAAGTTTTTTCATCTCAATGTCGGGTAAAAGTCCAACAAAACTGGAAGCACGTCTCCAAAATGACCTAAATAGTGTTGACAGGGACGTAAAACCTCAAAACTCTGTAGAAGGTTTACATTTTACAAAGTTTAGGATAATTACTGCAAAGTAATAAGTGTTTACAATATTTTAGGATTTTTATGGTATTCTAAAGGCCCCAGGGAAAATTCTGTGGATTCACATCTGTCTGCACCTGAAGGAAGGAGCAGTCTAATCATTACATCTTCATCCATCCAATTTGTGTGCAGTTTTGTGCTCAGTTTTCTTTGATAAAACTGTATTTAAGCCAGCTCAACAGAATTTTTAGGATTTTTATCGCACCTGCTTGACATTTATGTCAAAGTTAGTATTCTAATCAACTACAAGACTAAACAACCATCAAACCTTGTACGAAATATCTCCCTGACCTCCTGACTTTGCGACATAGGTGCCCGCTTTTCCATTCGTCTGTCAGTTCGTCCGTCCGTCTGTCTCTTAACAGTTCTGTTATGTCGAAGTTCAACATTTACGTCAGAGTTAGTATTCTAATCAACTACAATTCTACAACAACCATCATACCTTGCATGACACATCTCCCTGACCTCCTGACTTGGCAGATATGTTGACCCAGTGACCTTGACCTATATTTTGCGCTCCATTGACTTTGACACAATTTACGTTGACGTTCCAGATCTTCTCAACTATAAGG
Organism: Anodontia alba; assembly: GCA_964016985.1. Taxonomy (NCBI): domain Eukaryota; kingdom Metazoa; phylum Mollusca; class Bivalvia; order Lucinida; family Lucinidae; genus Anodontia; species Anodontia alba. The sequence continues at coordinate 31,599,682 of OZ024825.1, read as the reverse complement.
TGTACAACTACCAAACCTTGCATAGTGCTTCTCCTAGATGTACAGACTTGGCAGGTACCTTGACCCGGTGACCTTGACCTATATTTTGCACTCCAGTGACTTTGGCATATTTTGCGTCGATGTTCGATATCTCCTCAACTATAAGGCCTACAACCATCAAACCTTGCAAAGTGCGTCTCCTCAATGTACTGACTTAGCAGATACCTTGACCTGGTGACCTTGACCTATATTGTGCACTCCAGTGACTTTGACACATTTTATATTGATGTTCGGTATCTCCTCAAATATAAGACCTACAACCACTAAACCTTCCATAGTGCTTCACCTCATTGCACTGGCTTGGCAGGTACCTTGACCCAGTGACCTTGACCTATATTTGACACATTTTACGTTGATGTTCGATAACTCCTCAACTATAAGGCCTACAACCACCATACCTTGCATTGTGCTTCTCCTTGATGTACTGAATTAGCAGGTACCTTGACCTGTGACCTTGACCTATATTTCATGCTCCAGTGACTTTTACACATTTTACGTCAACGTTCCATTATCATTGGGCTGTATGATACGAAAAGTCAATGCTGAAGATATAGCCATTAGAGGGAATGGGACTGGCCTGGAATATATGTGCCCCACTAGGCACTTTGTCTACATTTTTTTCAACCCAGTTTTCCAAGTAAGCACTGCTAAGAATGAAATAAACTTATTTAATAACCACATTCTGATTGTGGCTCCTGTGACTTTTGCGCCAGCAGGTGCGATGACGCCTTCCGCTGAATCCTTGTTAGGATTATCCTATTTGCATGAAAATAATCAGATGATACCTGTCAGGCTTTCACATCCGAATGACCTTGATATTTGTTGCACTGCTGGTACACTGAACTTTTTTGGCCCTTTTCTCTGGTTGCTTCATCTCCAGTGTGAATGGAATAGCCGCAGAAATGGATTTTCCAGCATTGGATTTTCTGGATATAGTGTTTTGTCCAAGGAGTATATTATTGATGGTTTTACGGTACTGGAGTACATTTGGGTTTGAGTTTGCACCGTTATATGTAGATCTTTGTTGGTTGAAAATATTTTCTATCACATCAGAATTTATTAAACCGGGTGTAACATATACACCTTTGGACATCTTTAGTACATTTTCACAGAGGAGTTTGAATCCTTGAATGCAGGATTGAATATCTTCATGACATTGGGTGGACATCAGCTTTTTACTCATTTTCTTTTTTGTTAATAATTTGTCATCATAAACGTATATTTCCCATTTCACAAACCACTCACTTATGTTCTGTAAGGATGCAAGTCTTTCATCTGTAATTAATCTGATTGGTCGCATGTCTCTGAATATTGAAACCAGTTCTGATGTTCTTTCCAAGAATTCTATAGCACCATCTAGTATTGCACCCTTAGAACCTAGAGAATTTCGGTAAATTTTCATTAGATTTAACATTTCTTTGTCTAATATGTCTTCAGCTAAGTAGTTCCTCATTTTTAGTTGGGAATCGGGAAAAAGATGATCATTGCTTAATTTTCTATGCAGTTGCAAACTGTTTTGTTGGTCCCATCTGTAAGCATCTATGAACATTTGCCACTGTACTGTTAATTCATTTGGAAGAGTTAAAATTCTTGTGCATTTCGATGTTATCCCACTCTTTAGAACATTGTTCCTAATTTTTTTCAACACATGCGAAATGTCCATCATGAAGATAACTGGGTCTGGGGTACATGGACTGGGTGATAGAAATTTATAACATTTATATGAATTATCTCCAATGCAAATATGCATTAAAGAACGGTTACACACAGCCCCATCCATGCATGTATACAAGACTCTAAAACCGTATGTCCATAATATCTTGACAGCTTTCCAAAATAAGCCATATAATTCTGATGCTTGAACACTAGATGTCACAAAGTGAGCAAAGGGAAATCTGAACCCAGTGACACCAAGGAAAAGTAACTGAAGAACATGATTTCCTAATGTTCTGTTACAGCTTCCTTTGCGAAGTGCATTACAAAGATCACCCTCTGCACCTAAGTCTGTAAATCCAACAACTTCAACAACATCACCATTCTTACTGATCTGAACATCAGATTGAACAGCCATCTCATCAAAAATGACCCCCCCAATCATGCCATCCTCAGGAATGTTCCGTCTTTTTGCTTCAGTTAACATCCATTCAAAAACATTGTCATCGAATCCGGGTTCCTGTTTTAGTTTATTTTTGTACATTATTAATAGTGAAGTGGAAGGTAGTATTAATAATTTTGATGCAATTAACATCTGGTAACAATGCGGACTTCTATTGTATAATTGGAGGCATGTTCCAATGAAAGACTTCGACCATCTTCTTCCACTGGGACTTCTGTCAACATTTTTGGACTGTTCCAGGAAGAGGTTGACAAGTTCTTGGTCGGCATGTTTTAAAAGATGCTTAATTTTCTCCACATTTTCATCATTTGATTGCTTTTCAACACAAGTATTTTCATTGTTGACTGAGGGTTTGGAAAATGTCATTGTTCTGCATGTCCTACATGTTAAGGATTTAGAACCGAAGGCAACAACTCTGTTGCAGGTTACAGATCTTAGTGACCTTACTGGCTTCGCAGACACAGAGTTTTGATATTTTTCTAAAGTATGAAATCTGCTAACAATAACATTTTTTGTAACCTCAACTCCTTCACACAGATGCATTTTTTCGACAACGTTGCAAACACATAGAATACTGTCCCTTTGTAGGGAAAAACGGTTATCCACATGGAGAGTGTTTAAATTAACAGTTTTCCCACAGATACTTAAGTCCCATGAACAGTCACCATGGAATGTAATTTGTTTGTAAATAGAATTGCCATTACAGAGATTGTCAGTTTCAAGGGAGCAAATAATCATGCTGTCACAAGTTTTTTTAACAGTATATTTTTCAGGGATGAACTGAACAACATCTTTAAAACTGACAATGTGTTTTTGCAGAGATCCTAACTGATTTATGTCAATACCCCTATAAAGGGTTTGCCATTCTCTTCCATTTCTTTTCCTAACACGTTTCACATCTGGGAAAATAGACATCAAATTGTCCAAAAGCACACGTAGTCCAGGTATTGTACTGGCATCACATCCCAAATCCAAGCATTCATATTTGAATGTGTTGTATAAATGATTAACTTCAACTTCAGAAGTTTCATGTTCAGTCAATCTATATATCAACCTGAAAAAGAAAAATACAGACTTGTTAACCCTTATCCTGCTTAACATGACAGCACCTACCTTTACAGACAGTGTATATCCAGATCAGATGGCTTCTGATCTGGATCTATACTGTTTGTCATGCAGTTTGTTAATTTCACAAATACATTATATCGTGTAATTTGATTGCTATTCAGAAATGGGTGTGGCTAAATTGATTCATTCAGCAGGATAAGGGTTAAACCTATTTTCCACTAACAGTACCTTCAACATAATATATACCAGAAGTCAATTTCAAAATTAAGGGGCACCAGGTTTAGGTTATTTTAGAAATTGATTTAACAAGAGCACCGCAAGCGGGGCAATATACGCCCATGCACCATTTTATCAAATGGACAAATTACTAATTACAATCCCAAACAACCTGTTTAATGGTGTGATGAAGGCTGAAAAAATGGCTTTATTCACAGGCTGAACCCTTATGACCCCATTTAAGGGTAGGATGGAGGCTGGGGGTGAATGAGATCAATTTAAGTCATAAAATGTTCCAGATCTCTTCAAGACCTTCAATTTGATACCAAACAGGGCTGCCTTTCAAGGTTGACCCCTAATGACCTCAGTGGGGGTCAGGGTCAGGATGACCCCATTTAAGGGTTGGGTAGAGGCTGGGGGTGAATGAGATCTATTTAAGCCATATAATCATATTATGTTCTGGATCTCTTCAAGGCCTTCAATTTTCATAATTGGGTGGGGGGTGAGGATGACCTCATTTCAAGAAGACAATGTCATATTTTCTTAAAGTTCTCATCAAGACCTTTAGTTTGATACCAAACATGGCTACCTTTCGAGGTTGACCCCTAGTGACCCCATTCAGGGTCAAGGTCAGGATGACCCATTTTAAAAAAAACAATAAAGTCATATTTTCTTAAAGTTCTCATCCAGACCTTCAATTTGATACCAAATATAGCTATACTTACAGGCTGACCCCTTTTGACCCTATTTAAGGGTGGGATAGAGACTGGGGATGAATGAGATCCATTTAAATTGTATAATGTTCAAGATCTCTTAAAGACCTTCAGTTTGATACCAAACATGGCTACCTTTCGAAGTTGACCCCTAGTGACCCCATTCAGGGTCAAGGTCAGGATGACCCATTTTAAAAAAAAAACAATAGTCATATTTTCTTAAAGTTCTCATCCAGACCTTCAATTCGATACCAAATATAGCTATATTTACAGGCTGACCCCTTTTGACCCCATTTAAGGGTGGGATGGAGACTGGGGATGAATAAGATCCATTTAAGTCATATAATGTTCAAGATCTCTTAAAGACCTTCAATTTGATACCGAACATGACTACCTTTCGAGGTTGACTCCTAGTGAACCCATTCGGGGTCAAGGTCAGGATGACCCATTTTAAAAAAAACCCAGTAAAGTCATATTTTCTTAAAGTTCTCATCAAGATCTTCAGTTTGATACCAAATATAGCTTTATTCATAGGCTGACCTGTTTTGACCCCATTTAAGGATGGGGTGGAGGCTGGGGGTGAATGAGGTCCATTAAGTCATATAATGTTCCAGATCTCTTCAAGACCTTCAATTTTATACCAAACATGGTTACCTTTCAAGGTTGACCCCTAATGACCCCAGTGGGGGTCAGGGTCAGGAGGACCCCATTTAAGGGTGGGTTAGAGGCTGGGGGTGAATTATATCCATTTAAGTAATATTATGTTCCTGTTGGTTTTTTTTGTGTTTTTTTTTTTCAAAATGACAAAAACTCATATTTCCATAAAGTTCTTATCAAGACCTTCAATTTGAAACCAAACATGGCTACCTTTCGAGGTTGACCCCTAATGATCCCATCTGGGGTCAGGGTCAGATTGGTGGGGTGGGGGTTGGGGCGGGGGCACACAAAAGAAAATAATTTGACATCCACTAGACTTGATATACTTTACTTTTCAGTTTCACTGCAATCTCCCATATGGTTACAAACTAGATTTAAATAAATAAAATCACTAATCAAAGGGATATAACTCCAAAATTTAGCAAGGGAGAGCAACCTTTCCTGTTTGTGACACACCCGCTTTACCTTTTACATACTCCTATAAAGTTTCACTAATGTTTTCCAAATAGTTAACCAGTTGTGGCATGCACAAGGATTCTATACAAATAACATTTAAAAAGGTCAAAGGGATGTAACTCTGAAATGAAGAAAGGGAGAGCAACCATCCTATATGCTACACATCAAAGCGGGCGTGTTCAAAGGATATGAGAAGTATTATGACTGTATTCAGTGTGCTTCTTCAGATATATGGTATACAGTGTTATACTATGCTTCAAAATAGGTATAAGTTCAATGGCCCATAACTCTGCTAATATTTGACAGATCATAACACCGAAACAATATGCACTGCTCGACATCATAGGCTTACTATCCACCAACTTTCACCTTCACTGGATTAATTCTGTAGGAGGAGTTATCCGGAAACCAAGTCCATGTTTTCAATTTTCAAAGGCCAATAACTCCTACAGAACTAGACTGACTGTAACCCCGAAACAATATGCGCTGCCCCCCCATCATAGGCTAACTATGTATGAAGTTTCAGCATCATTGGTTGAAAACTGTAGGAGTTATCCGGAAACGAAAAAGTTTACAGACGGACGGACAGACGGACGCCGGGGGGGGGCTTAACATAATACGACCGTTTTTCAAACAGGCGTATAAAAATGGCTGAACTTTTTGAATATATCAAGGGCAGATAACCCAGAAACCAGAACTACTAATGGAACTGATTGACCACTGTATATAGCCTTGACCCTTATCCTGCTGAACACAACAATGGCTTACTTTTGCAAACAGTGTAGATCCAGATCAGAAGCTATCTGATCAGGATCTTCACTGTTTGTCATCCTACAATTTGAACAAATCTATTTTACCAACAAATGGGGTACCTTTAATGTGCAGGTGGAAAGGCAAAAGTGCAGACCAAGAGCAGTCTGATCTGGGTCAGCAGTTTTTGCTCAGACCTGTTAGTCCTACTATTTATGATGATCATCAAATAGTAAATTTGGATTTTTGAAGAAAAAAAAAATGCTGTCCCAATTTGGTTGGTAGGCAGGCAATTGCAAACAAACAAATTTTATATTTTGCCCTATGCTCTTTTCTTGGAGAAGTGCAATGATTCATAAGCAGTGTAAAAAATTTGGTACATATAAATATTTTTCAGTCCTGCTGAAGAACACATGACTGATGAGAGTAAAGAAAGTTTTGAATTTGTCCAAAACATTGAAGATGAAAGTGAAATAAGAGAACCTGATGAACATGAGGATGATGACATTAGTTTGGAAACTTTAGATGATGATTTCAACCATATCATCACATCTATAGTCACAAATGAAGAAGCTGCAATGGATTTTCAGTTGCCAGAAAAATACAATATTCAAGAGGTGATTGATCACATAAAAATTAACAAAGAAGTTACTGAAAGGCATAAACTGATTAATGAAATCATTTCAAGAATTGATGTGGAGAAATTGTTTTTATTTGTGAAGAAACTTTTTTTTAAGTTCAGTAAATTCATATCACGCCTGGAAACAGACCCTAAAGAAAAGGATATTGCACAATTCTACACACTTGTGCATTCTTACAGCACAGGTGATGAGTATGCGATGCAGTGTTTAATCTTATTTGAACATGAATCAAGTTTTTCAGATTGTCATAAGTGCATTTGTTACGACATTTTGGAATCAGTCAGAATTTTTTTCATACAGCAGAAAGTTGACCTGCTCAAAATCACAGGGGCTAATATCCCCAAGCGATATCAGACAAATGCTTCAAAGGCACGAATAAGGTACGTTGGAGGCTACTGCCTATCTACACTGAGGAAAAAGTATATTGGCATAAGAAATTCAAATATATACTCCAAAACTTTTGAAGGTCAGTGTTCATATGATACAGCAAAATGTGCCTTAAAAATTATCTCAGCTTTAAGAGAAGAGGAAAACTTTTTGAAAAAAAACACTAGTGATCCTGAATCCTTAGCCGATATAGACAGGAGAGGATACAGCTCTGGCAGGCTAATCAATGTAACTGACTCATTCTTTCTTTTTATGCAAAAGCTGACCAATTACATACTGTCAGTTCTCATATATGAAAATTTAATGAAATATGGAAAAGATCTTATGTCTCACTGTTTCAAAAAAATAACTGAAAATAATGAACTTTATGAAGAGTTTGTCAATGGAACCATTTCAGCATTTAGAAGCAATTATGTGCAAGAATTCAGCGAAAGTGGAAATATCACATGCCTTTTGGAGAATATGTCCCTTGTATCTGCAATGATCTTTGAGTTGTATGTACAGATTGTGAAAAAATATATTGTGGTGCTATTAGCACAATTCAGGAGAGATTTTAAATCACATCTTAATGTTGAAAAAACAATGGCTCATAGGAAGCAAATTAAAGTAAGTAAAACATCAACAACCAAGAATAAGACTGACTCCTCTGAAACTGAACCAAAAAGGAAAAAAAGGAAACGAAAAAGTAACCACGCAGGCCCAGCTGCAGAACCAAAGCAAGGCCCATCTAATGTACCACAACCAGTGCCATCTACTGAACCACAGCCTGGTCCATCTACTGAACCCCTATCGACTGAATCACAACCAGATCAATCTGTTGGGTCCCCTAGTGATGACAATGACAGTGAGCTATGCCAAAAATGTTTTTCTGACCAGGATGGAGATTGGATACAGTGCGATTCATGTGATCGGTGGTTTCACCGGCAGTGTGCTGGTATAAGGACTAAGAAGCAGTATAAGAAAGTTTCAGCAGCAGTTTGGTTTTGCAAAGAATGTGTTTAAAATTTGGAGTCATTGTACATATCTATTCATGAGTGATAATTCGCAAAGTGTTTTTACAATAAGGTTCCTTATATTCAAATCGCTGCCAAGACATCAGGTTAACAAGTCAAAGTAATGAACAAAGGATAAACATTATCTTTCTTATGTCTGCTAAGAAACATAGATTGTGGATACTTGTTAGAATTGCTTCAATGAGGCAGTTCTTATGAACACTCACAATCTATTTTTGGTGCAGATATAAGAAAAATATGTCCATTAAAAGGGTTGTAACTCTAAATGGTAGATAATTTGGAAAAGAAAAAAATATGGGTCACCTGTTTTTTCATGAGGAATCCATAGAAGAAGTTTCAAAACATGAGCATACATGGTTATAGATAAAGTTATGCTATGTACCAGATAGCAACAAGATTAAATGGCCAGAAATTTCAAAGGGCCATAACTTTAATAAAATTTCATTAATTTTGGTTGAAAATTTAATCAGGTGATCTGCTCCTCAGTCCCAATCAGTATACCAAATATCAAGGCTCTAGCTTAAATACTTTTTGAGATACCTTGCTAACAAGATTTCAATATTATTTTATTAAAAGGGATGTAAGTCTAAAATGGGAGATGATTTGAATAAGAAAAAAAAATGGGTCACCTATTTTTGCATGAGGAATCCACATATGAAATTTCATAACACTAGCTTACATGGTTCTTAAGTTATGCTATGCACATTAAAGCATGAAGTATGAACAAATGGATGAATGAACAAACAAGCCAGAAGCAATATGCCCCCCAACTTTCAAAGTTGGGGCCATAATTAACCCAGTGGTTGTGAGTTTAAATCCCAGTTTGGGCATTCCTTTCATAGAGACTTGAATATTTATTTAAGCCACAGCATGTGATTACCAACAATGTGGCATTAATGACATGCAAAGACTCAGATAAGACTGTGTATAAGCACAGTCTGATCAGAGCCTTTGCTAGTCATATTAATCACCTTTGGAAGGCATGCAATCCATAGAGCCAAAATTGGAGTTTATTATTAAAGTAAGTAGATAAGGAGGCTGATCTGAGTCTTCAGTTTCAAAATTGCCACACCAGGGTTCAAATTTAACTTTTTTGACAGCTTGCTAAAATTAGCAAGTCGCATTATTTTTTACTTGCTAAACCTTTCAGCCAACTTGCTTTTTCACACTTGTAAACACTGTTAAATGTGGCTTTAAACCTTAGCACTCTGGGTAAAAATTTCAGCAGACATATTAAAATATTTTTCTTATTTTTCCCAGAAAACAGGTTTTGACAATACATGCAAATTGTCTCCTATGGAGACAATTTGCATGTAATGTCAAAACCTGTTTTCTGGGTAAAATAAAAAAAAATATCGTCATTGCTTTTGGAAAAGAAATTGGCCAAAAAGTAGACATAGGTTTGATAGACACTGTGTCTACTTTTTGGCCATTTTAGCCAAAAATAACCCTGTACGTGCCAGCCCCCTGTGCTGTCACATATTATGTTGGTTTTGCCTAGGAAGTAGCTTTGCATTGTGGGTATAAAAATCTAGCTATATGATTGTCATGCGGGATAACTTGACTTACTGAGAAACCCCAGTGACTGTGCTATCTGGGATATAAATTCAATGTCAAAGTCAAAACCTAGTCGATAATAATGATAACTAGTATTGATATAAATTGCCTGGGGACATTAGCTTTTATAAAAGCTAAACTTGACTTTCCTAGAGCAATAAAAGCTTTATAATGTATTGGTATTTCCTGACTTTCAGGATACATGGCCTGTTAACCCATCTGTGCCAAGTGGACACTTCTGTCTCTTTTTATTTTTTTGGACAAGTCCATTTTCAGATGACATTAGGGCACTTTGTCTTTTTTTTTTTTTTTCTTTAAAGGCTCAACATATGTTTTCTTCACAAGGATGTCTAAAGCCAAAATGCCTAAGTTGAAAAGGGGCATGTCAGAAAAAAAAAATGTAATTCACTCAAAAGTTAATTGGGTCATCTGTACCTTACATTCAAATTTCAAAATCCATGAACATACTGCTAGACTGCACAAATAGTAACTAAATCAATAGTTATCCTTATTTCTCCATAAAAATATATGTTGTGGGTATTCATTAGATTCGCCTTGATATTCATTCTAATGAATACCACAATGTATGTTTTAAAGGAGAAATACGGTGAGGCAGTTCTAACGGATACCCACAATGTATGCTTTTATGGAGAAATAAGGAAAATTGTCGCAACTGAGGTGATTCAAATGGATACCCACAATGTTTGTTTTTATGGAGAAATAAGGAAAATTATCTCTAAAATTCCTTATCTGTTGCTATGCATACACAGTTCTTAAGATATGACATGCATCAGAAAGTGTGGCTTACAGAATTAACAAATGCAAACCAACTTAATCAAAGCTGAGGACATAATTATAAATTTTACATCTGTAAACTATGGTTTACTTACTTACATCTGTAAACTATGGTTTACTTATTTCTAGTCAAAAACAGATTGAGGGTACACATTAGAACTGCCTCACTGAGGCAGTTCTACTGTATACCTATAACCTGTATTGTATGTTTCCAGCAAAAGACATAGTTCCAGATAAGGAGGCGTAGCAAAGATAATTAAGGGAAAATAATAATAAACAGAATAAATTGTCATTTGATAAGTTAATGAGACTTTATCTAGATGTCTCATTGAAATTCAGATGAAATCTGATTTGTCAGTTGTTGTTGTTTTTTTTTTTTTTCCACATTCATGACCATGATAAGTTAAGATGCTTTTTGTTTTAACCAAAAAGGTGGGATATGTTGATTATTTCTGCCAAAAATATGCAATGTATGTTGGGGATAAATGTATGCCCACAACATGTGTTTATGCAGAAATATGAAGATTATAAATATGAAGATTATCTATCTGTTACCCCTTCTTATCTGGAGCTATGATGTTAGCAAATGCCCATATCAGGCCTCATGGTTACAAAACTGTTTTCATGCTCAAATCAGCTAAGCATGAATTTTTTCCTGCTAATAAATCTCAAATTACTAACAGTTTTAAATTCTTTCTAGCTAAACATAGTTGAGCATGAAAATTTCTCTGCTAATAAATATGAAAATGCCAACTATTGTTGGCATTTTCATATTTATTAGCAGAGAAAATTTCATACTCAGCTGAGTTGAGCATGAAAAAGGTTTTATAACCTCAGGGACAGATAATTGTGTGGCTTTGCTGATTGATCTGTGTCATTACTGTTTGCATATATCCTAAAGCCACTTTTTCTCATGATTCAACTCCCCATTTTACCACAACAATTTTAATGTATATACTGTAACAACCCTAAATATTGGGACAGACAGGCCTGAGCAAATTGTGTAGACTAAAGATCAGATGCTGCAGTTTGTGGCGTCTGATCAAGGTCTACTTTGTTTGCCACTCATTCATTACTATTTTAGACATATCAACAGGTAGTAAAATACTTTTTCAAGTTTTAGGACAAGTATGGTAAGTAGTTAAGGTGTCCTGATACTTAGAGTAAATATGGTATTTTGGTCCACCTTAATATATTATCATATATTATATCCAAAATTATCTTTTGATTAATAGTACTCGTGACTGTGCCGTCCTCGGTGGCTCAGTTGGATGAGGCAGTTCTAATGTATACCTATAACCTGTATTGTATGTTTCCAGCAATAGACATAGTCCCAGATAAGGAGGCATAACAAAGATAATTAAGGGAAAATTTTCCTTATTTCTTATCAGAAGTATATGTTGTGGGTACTTGTTAGAATCGCCTCGACAAGGTGATTCTAACAAGTATCCACAACATATGTTTTTATAAAGAAATAACAGGCTTTCAAGGGCCCTCCAGTGAAAAAGTAGGGATAAAGTAGGGCTCAAAATTTTGAAAAAGTAGGGCAAAAGTAGGAATTTAAATTATGAAAAGTAGGGATAGTAGGGATGTTCTGAATGTTTTCAGACTTAGAAAAAGATAAGATAAGAAAACAGTTTTCTCTGAACAATAACACTATATCACCATGGTAAGGAAATACCAAAATAAATGTTCCAAAAAAGGAGTTACAACTGAAGTAAAAATATTTCATAAAGTTTTGCATCGTGACTGCTCAGATTAAGTTGATCCAATTTTTACAAACTTCGAGCGAGTGAGGAAAAAAATTACAATTTTTGCTCACTTCAAACATTTTTGGACTAAAAAGTAGGGTTAATAGGGCATTTTTAGAAAAAAGTAGGGAAAAGTAGGAACACAAAAAAAAAGTAGGGAAAAGTATGAATAGTAGGAAAAGTAGGGCCCACTTGAAAGCCTGAAATAAGAAAAATTATCCCTCAATTATTCTTGTTATGCCTCCTTATCTGGAGCTATGAAAAGTAAAGAAAATATCACGAATAATCATCCAATGGATATCATTCCTGGAGTGTGCAGGTTTCCATCCGCCTGTCCACAGGCAAGTGAAGTTTGGTCCATCAAACGTATTGAAAATGTCAAAATATAAAGGGGGGTGGTCGGGTGGTGCGAAGGTGCTGTGTATCTTACATCACCGGGGCGTCCAACTGATATTGGCTTACAGTTGGGCAAGGCCTGCTATCCTTGTAGTGGGTAAGGGTAGAGGGGGAATGTTTTTATTTCTTCTGTTTCTTCACTTTCATTCCTGTTCCTCTTTCTTCCCTGTCCCTCTCTTTCATCTCCTCTACTCTCTCTTCTATCTCTTTTCTCTGGGAGACGACACAAAATGACCCTCAAGGGTTGACGTGTCGTTAAACCCAACACAATCAATCAAAATCAAAATATAAAGACTGAATAGATATAGTGTATATCAAGCCTGTCTCAACTTTTTTGCCATTTTGGGCAAAAATAACCCCATATGTGCCCTCTGCCCCAGCCCCCCCCCCCCCCCCCCCCCCCCCACACACACACACACAGGGGGCTTGTAACAAGCTTTTTGAGAGGAAAAATATACTATCCTATAAATAATATACATGTCTATATTATTTAGGATAGTATCGCTTTCCTCTCAAAAAGCTTGTTACTAGCCCCTGTGCTGTAATCCCTCTTTTCTCCATATAGTGGGGTTTAGGGGTTTCCAGTGGGGGGGGGGGGGGGGGGGGGCAAAGCAACTTATTTCAGGGAACAGTTATGCCCACAGGACGTTGACTTTTCATCACAAACCCTAACAAAGCACTCACAACATTCCTAATCCACCTTTAGTAACATAAGTAAGTGAAGCTTATTGTAGTAAAATGGATTCTGGGGAGTGCTTTTAGGGTTTGTGATAAAACGTCAGTGTCCTGTGGTTATGCCTATCCCTCATTCCATTCCTTCATCCCCTATGGGCATAATGTATATAATGTTTACTGTTTAGGTGTGCAAGAAATTCCCAAACTGTCAACCTTGCATATTTTCATTCATTCAAAAAAGTGTTCTGTTATAACAGGCTCGTCTTACCAGTTCACAATCATTTTGATTAAATCAGAATTCAAAATTCAGAATTCAAATTTGCCGCTTTGTAAACATGTGTGTACATTCCATTCATGTGCTTGATACCTGCATATTCGACTTTATCAATGAAAGTCGGGCGCCAGTCATATCAAGGAGTCAACCAATCAGAAACCCGTTTACAAAACGGTTCGGGTTAAAAGTCAGCTGACACAAAATGGATGGAAATGGTGATTTCTCGATGCGGAAAGAAATATTCTTCTAAATAGAATTAACCCGGACGGCATTCGGAGGATTTTCGGTAGGTGCAAGTCGTTTTTAAGGTAGTTCATTAGTTCACATCGTTCTTCTTTCGCTGGGACTCCAGGAGGTCTTGGTTTACGGGTGAAAAATCGGTGTTGCGAGATCTCGTTCGAGTAAGCAAAAACAGCCGGTGTTGATGTAAACATATCGGAGTTTTTAAGAAACTGATAGAGAAATGTTATTATTGTTGATTTTTATCGATGAAGGGTTCATTTACCTGTAAATTGGTGAACATGGCACAAAAATAATCAAAACTGTGTACGATTCTGAGCTTGTTGGAACAGGAGAGGTGCAAAACTGACATTAGCTTACCTGTAACCCTTGTCAATATATACAGTGTCTATCAAACCTATGTCTACTTTTTGGCCATTTTAGCCAAAAATAACCCTGTACGTGCCGGCCCCCTATGGTCTGTTGCCTTTGCACTGCCATACAATGGTGGATATCTTATTACAAACGACAGCTCAAACTCTGTGAAATTGTTATTTCACACAGAAGGATAACAAAACATATACCGACAATGCAACGCATGTTCGCCATCTTCGTGCTCTTTATTTGTGTGTAGGCGACGAGTATGTGGCACGTATGGAGTTAGGGAAATGAAATAAAAATGCAAAGTGTATGCATTTAGCGATATAATTTATAAACATATTTGTTTCGAAAAACATAAATAGAATCAACATTCAAATAAGGTAAATGAAAAACAAATAAAAAATGCAGTTTTAAGAAATAATGTATCAAATCTTACCCTCCTTTCGAACAATTTTATAAAACCAGAAAACAGTAAATAATTTTTAACACCATCAGTACCGTACCATGGAAAAATGTACCCATAAATAATATGTTGTCAGCGACGAATCTGACTAAATTTATATACTAAACAATACTGATTAATATCGTCTCACTTTATACGCAAAATACATAAGTTTTCAGGAATGTTTACAGCAACATAAAAAAACTGTTGTCATTGTATTTATCACATTTTCCCCTGACATTACTCGACAAGTTCTTGCTGTCTGTTTCCCGGTCTTAAGAATGCGCTATTTTTAGTTGTAAAGGGAAGGAGTTAAATGAACATAAAACGACTTCGGCTTGAATGAGTTATTTCTCTTGTAGTTGCACCTTGTCGAATGTGGCGAATAGAGAAGCGCTGATCAGAGTGACCAGACTGTGCGGATGCGTAGGTTAGTTTGCAGCTTCACTATTCGCATATGATTTCCCATAGCCCGAATAAGTTCTTTACTTTTTTAGGTGACTACAAAAATATATAAATCATTTTTTTGTGATTAAAAGGGAAAAAAAATCGCGCAAAAGCGGCGCACTATATTTGTTTTAAACATTCCATACTATGCTTTTTAATATGTGTAAATTTGCTGTCGCACGAATAACAGACTTGTATATTTATCGTTATAAAATTGCGTAATTTTATCTAGAAGTCTGATTTTTAAGTTTCAATTAATCAATTCTGGTATGTGTTTTATTGAGCAAGTTTACTTGCTATGCTTTTGATGTTACCAGTTCAATTTATTATAAAATATATTTACTTGTCCATTTTTTTTTATCTTGGTATGCTTTGAAATTATCAGTTCAATTTATATATATATAACTTTATTTGTCCAATTTAACTTGGTATGTTTTGAAATTAACAGTAAAAAAGCAGGATCAATTTACTGAAGAATGCTTTTGAAGTCCACATGGGAATGGCATAATACTATTTATGGAAATTTGATTAAATTTGTTGAAAGTACGATAATTTTTTATCTGGTATGCTTTGAAATTATCAGTTCAGTTTATATATATATATAACTTTATTTGTCCAATTTAACTTGGTATGCTTTGAAATTAACAGTTAAAAAGCAGGATCAGTTTACTGAAGAATGCTTTTGAAGTCCACATGGGAATGGCATAATACTATTTATGGAAATTTGATTAAATTTGTTGAAAGCACTATAATTTTTTATCTTGGTATGCTTTGAAATTATCAGTTCAGTTTATATATATATAACTTTATTTGTCCAATTTAACTTGGTATGCTTTGAAATTTACAGTTAAAAAGCAGGATCAATTTACTGAAGAATGCTTTTGAAGTCCACAAGGGAATGGCATAATACTATTTATGGAATTTTGATTAAATTTGTTGAAAGCACTATAAAAACAAAATGTCTGTCCTATTCGTTATACCATTCGCTAACTTAGCTTTGTAATATTATCCTTGGATATCACGAAGAAGAAGAAGAAAAAAAAATGACACACGTATTTGAGGAACTTCGAAACGCAAATGGAGTTTTATACAAGCTCACTGGAAAACTTTCCGACAATAAAGAAGCAAACATAACTATAGTGCCGAAAACAAAGCTCGTTTATATGCATATTAACGACAACACGAAAGCATTTCCGAATGGAAGCTTTCAGAAAAGCCTTTGCAAAAGCGTTTCGCTAAGCAATGAAGAAGTTACTACCTTACGATCACTAATGTCGACAATGGATCCTAAAATTGTGGATTTGTTAAATTCAGCCCAAACGACGACGACGGGGAAAAACGGAAATTTGAAGCTAACGATGCAGTCACATCGGCCGAGGCAATGCTAGCAGAATTTAACAGTTACCAACAACAGCCTCAGCCCAGTGTGGCATACGTACAACCTATTGCAGGGCTTTATCAACAACAATCGCCACAGTCGTATGGATCTCTTATTCTCAGTATAATGCAGGATATGTACAAACCACAGGTGGCAGTTATGAACAACCAATCGCTACCACCTATCAGCAGCCAGGTGCTAGTAACCAGCAGTACCAACCCAGCTAGCATTCTACGTAAATCTACATCGGGCCGACATCGGCCCGTCAGCTACCCTGACGGACCGATGACGGCCCGATATAGATTTACGTAGAATGCTGACTGGGAAGCCGTTGGGCAATATCAACAATCTGCACAATATGCCTCGGCACAAAATCAATTGCCGAATACAAGCTATCAGCAACCTGCTGTCGGTTATCAACCTTCCCCACCGTAGCAACAGTATAATGAAACAGGAGCATCAGCGACAAGTAACAACGGCTTTGAGTATTATACTCAAAGTATCAACCCGTGAACATGTTAAATTTTCGACAATGACAGTGTAGACATATAGAAACTCGTAATCAGATTCCACAGAACAATATATTCTGTATACCTACATGGTGGTGGAACTCTTATTTGGACAATATATAACGGATTTTATAACAAATTATTAATAAAATATATATTGAAATACTGTGATTGCTTTTTTGTTTTTGTTTTTTAAATCAGAACATGGGTAAGTAACTATGTTTCGTTCTGATTACAACATGGCCAAGTACTGAGGGTCTGGATGGAGGGTTTATTGACTACTGATTAATGAATGGCCTTATTTTTTTTTTATTGACTATTGATTTTTGGCATCAAATTTTAGTGACTATTGATTTTTGTGATGGGGATTTAATGATTAAGCCCCAAAAATGCAAAATATACTGATTTTCGTGAAAAAAGCTTTATCGATTACTGATTAAAGGGCTAAAATTTTATTGATTAGCGATTTTTGCTACGCCCATCCAGACCCTCAGTACTTAACAATGTAAGTGGTAACAGCACTGGGTACAATGCATGACATAGCTGTTTGGTGCAGTATGACATTACTGTTTGAAGCAGTATAGCCGTTATTACCTGACATGCATGAACAATATTATTTTTATCATTTTTTACATGTTCTATAAACAATTGTAGTAGTATACTAACCTGTATGACTACGTCTAATAAACAACTGGTTCTACGTATTTGACGGTTATATAATACGTATAGTGTGTTTTATAAATAATTATAGTGTGGTCTGTATGACTGCATATTAAATAATAATTAATAAGAACACAAAACAACAATAACAATAACCAAAACAAAAGAACATTTTATTTTATATAACATGATAGTAGTATATAGTAGTCGATACAATTCCTTGATCGCTAATATTGTGGGCATCACACAACAGTTGAATCATAACTATATTTAATAGTCTAGTCCTTGATTAACGATAACAGCTCACAGTATATGTCACAGTTCACAATATATTCTACAAATTACTAATGTAATAGTGACCATATGCCAAACTAGAAATTCCACCATCCAAGATATCGTTTGTCATCGAAAGAACTCAGTGTCTTTTTTCTCACACTCGCAATATAAGTTATGTGAACGACTACGTATTAAGTCCATAGATGTCATCATTTCAGTTTTATCAAACAGCGTTTTCTCGTACATATCAAAGCGTAATCCCTTTTCAATTGTTGCTTTAGCTACACCTTTTGCCTTTTTTTTCTCCGTATCTTGATCATTTTCTTTGTAGATTATGGCATACATCTTCGATCTGAGGCCACAATAGTGTGTTATTTGTTTTTCGTTAACCTCGCTTTTGAATTTTCCCGGAACTTTTTTGTTGGTGGGTGAATATAAGGGATGATCTCTCGGATAATCCGAAAAGTCAAAATAAAATTCATCCCGCTTAAAATCATCGTTTATATCATTGGTTGCCACATGAAATAAAAGCGAGTCCGTATCGGTACACAACAATCGGCACGGATTACCGTATTTACGCTTCAGATAACCATACCAGAATTGGTACATTAATAGCTTGCTCAGATCGAGTACTGTTTGACCGGCAAAAATTGGTTTGTTGATGAGTACTTTAGTTCGTTTACAGTAAACACCTACTAAATTCTCGTTAAATATTCTGCATTCTTTAAAAGAAGGCTTTGCCGTCAAGGCATTCAATTTAGGATTTGAGTTCGTTAAGACCACATCTAAGTGGGAACGCTGTCATTCGATTAATTTGCCGAATACACTCACGTTGAGTATCTTGTAAAAGTTTTTTTCAAATTCTGTTTTCGCTTCCATTCGTTTACGTGTGTTGAAATCAATATACGGTTTGAGCCAAGCTTCTTGTTGAAATTCTAAAATACCGTGAATGTGCTTTATTTGCAAGCCGAGTTGCAAATACAACTTTAAATTTCGATAATGTAAAACGTAAAAATCCTTGTCTTCGAGCGTGCAAAGTAGTTTTTCGTTGTTAGCTCGTTTGTTTTTACCTCGTAAGTCTTTCCACGCTTCCTTTGCATAGGGAGACAATTCTTCATCTTTAATACCCCTTTTAATTGGTCCCAGTGGAAAACAGTTATGTTCGTCGTGTAAATAAGCGGGATAACTCAAACTGACTTCAATGCGGTAACCTTTTTCTGAATCATCTGCTATGTTCATTACATCAAAATTCAATAGTTCCTGTTCATTCAAAACGCCGAAAATTGCCAATAGGTAATGGTTGTTGACATGCCCAGCCATAAAGATTATTCGCGTCTAAAAACTGGATATATCGGCTTTCTCGGATTATATTTTTCTACATAGGGATTATTTGCAGAAGCATAGCGATCCGAAATTTGATTCACACCGCCTCTTATTCCTCTTTCAAAAAAAAAAATAGGTCGTCGATATCAGTAAGAAGCTGCAAGTTTACTTTCGTCATGCGCAACGTGGCCGACCAAGATAACCCTGGAGCAGAGAAGAATGGACACGGATCGAGGCAGTAATCGCGGAGGCTTATATTTCGGAAATTTTCAAAAATATCGCATAAAAGAAGAACGTCCGTTTTCAGATAAAGATCACTGTATTCACCTAAATTGGCACAATCTAAAATTTCGAAAACTTTGCAAGCATGATGAAAGTCATCGTCCGAAATGTGCACTTTCTTAATATCCGAGTAAAAAGCTTCTTTGGGTGTGAGGCTCGTCTCAAGAAACCTACTTTCATCATTCATATAATCATACATGTAGACATTTATTCGAAGTAATAGGTTCGCTTCGTTGTCGTTTGTAAATTCGCTAGAAAAATGCTTAAAATTCGAAAGACCACCAGTTGTTTTTAAATTTTCAGTTAGGCATTCCAAAGAGGAACTTAAAAATTGATAACTGTCTAGAAAACGTAAATCTCCTAAACTGAAACTGATATAGCGCTCCATGTTTTGTGGAATGCATTTTATTCCTCTCCTCTTCATTTCATATTCTCCGATTGATTGGCAAATGATATGACCATCGAAGTTTCGAAGACCGTGAAAGATAACCGGAATAAATGCGCATATTTGAAACTGGAGATTGCATATGCTACACGCTGCTCCTCTAAAATTACCTGAAATATGATCGTGGTCAATAACCTTGCTATCACTCATTATTTCCCCACATATAAAACATTTCTTGGCATTTGCGAAAGCGATTTCATCTTCTTCCGTCATTCTAAGAGGTTCTATATGCCTTAGGATTTCTTTTATTTCTTCTTCCTCTTTTAATAACGATTCGATAAAATATCGTGATGCATCAGGTCCCCTATAAATGACAGTTTCCTTGGTGTATCTTGAATCGGTGCAAACACGTTTCATTCCAAAACTGCAAACATTCAAATGTTTACTGGTGGTGGTACTCGATTTTTGTGGATCTGGTGAGCACATAGATACGTCCCTTTTTAAGGTTTCAAAATCACAGTAGATTACGAATGGACATTTCATTTGCTTTCGAAAAATCTGTAAAATTTAGAACGTCATCTACACCCTTTTCAGGCAACACAATTTTCTGCTCACCGTTTGCAGAACAAAATTTCACGTGTTTTTCCAAAAGGTCTTGTCTCGTTACTCCGTTTAGACAATACGGACAGAAATAATACCTGTTAGAATTAGTTTTTGTTCTGTATAAAAATGTATTTAGATCCTTGATAAGACAATAATGAGATACGTCTGCATCTTGCAAGTATAACAAATTGATATGGTTTTTCCTCCCTTTTTCTTTCGTTATTTTCAAGGGAAAGATTTCTCCGCTTTCGAAACCGAACACATTTATGGATAGAGCTATTTTGACGCTCAAAATGATTTATTTTCGCTAACGATACAGGAAAAGTGATCCCCGTCATATTCAGTTCCTTTTCATAGGCGATGTAATGTTCAACTTGCTCGGCTCTTTCTTGAACTCGATGTAAATGACCCAACACGGCCCACATAAAACATTTGTTATCCCAACTTTTAATATTTAATATAGAATGCGAGTTTTCTAACGTAGCCGGTAATTCTATATACGAAAAACCTCCTAAAGGTTTATACACTATCGTATGTATATCGAGTTTAATCACTGTACGAAGGATCCAACCTGGATTCGTGTATGTACTTTTCTAGACCTATAACAAGCTTTTGCAAAGCTTCGTTCAAATCGTGTATTTCAAAGGTATCCGCTGTTAGCAGTGAGTAAGTAACGCTTCTGAAAAAAGGCTGCACCGTTTGCATTTCTCCCTCTCGATTCTCCCGCGTAAGTTCTACTTGAGCTACAATGTACCATTTTATGGCACGGCGACGTACTTTTGACAAGAGATATTCTTCTGTGACTGGCCTAACACCCGAAAGAAACTTAACTAAGTCATATTTATCTTCGCCTATTGGTCGCAAAGTTTTTACTTCGGCTGCGCCATTAATAGCTGATCGAGACTGACCACCAATTTGAGGCCTATGGGTATAAGCATGAATGATCAACTCTCTTGAAGATGAAAATACACGACCACAAGTTGAACAGGTAAAAGTGCTAGATCGTCCTTCGTCATTATGCAACGTTATTTTCTGGTGTCGTTTTAAGTCCGCACGTCTCCTGTATTGCTTCCCACAAGTTTCACACTTAAATGTTACCGTATGTGCTAGCTCGTGTCTAACATATCCGCACTTGGTCTTAAACTCTTTTCCACAAATTTTGCATCGATACATTGCTCTGTTCAAACCAAAACTGTCCAAAAGTCATCAAGGACTTTATATTTTATAAGGTACCCACCAATGAGTATTTGATTTATTTTGCATAAATATTGAAAATGACTGATTAACATATTGTCGTCCTTTAATCGGTCTACCCAACTGCATAAAAAGTTTGCTGTTAGGGGTTTTCTTACTTGCATGGCTATCAGATGGAATGTCTTGATTATTTCGTTTACCTAAAGAGTGTGTTTTTTGTAACTTTTCTAACATATTTTCGTTTCATTTTTCCACCTGATTGCTCAGTTACCGCGATGTTTGGTCTTATCACATTGTCGACATTTTTCAACTGTTTCGGTTCTAACTGAGCGGAAGAAACCTCGCCTACAGGCTGATTTAAAAGTTTATTTGATGAATGATATGAATTAGATTTGTTTATTTCAGTATCAGTCATATATTGCATGTCATTATTTATATTTTCCTCACATTCCTTAAATTCTATTTTTTTTTTTTTTTTTTTTTTTTTTTTTTTTTTTTTTGATTTCGCATTCTCTAACTGTTGAATAAGGCATTCGTATTTAACGCGTGATATTAACACTAACTCTCTCGCCATTGTATCAAGATATTTTTCTATACCTTTGAGAAGTTTACTTATGATGTTGATGTATTTCATCAACAAATCCTTTCTTTTTCGAGCTGATAATCTTTTGGCGACTAAACGTCGAATGATGGACTGATACCTTTTCAAAATAAAGCATATCCTTTTCAGCAATGTGGCCGTAACCATGTAATACATTATAAGCAACCTCTATCAAAGCTCGCAAATGGTTTTTTGTAATTGTTTGTAACAAAGCTCGTCTTTGCCGTTTATTAGTTCGAAGAAGAAGCGCAATAAAATAGGCTTCTATTAACACAATGCCTCTCATGGCTGATACACTATCGTAATTTCGCCGGGTAAAATCCTAGTTCTTAATCTATACAGCGAATCTGAATGTGGACACAAGTCCACATGTAGGTAACCGTATTTCGCATCGGTGGCCTTTTTATAGGCGCTCATAAAAAAACTTTATATTGTCAGGAAAGACCTGCCTCGCAAATGTTTTTACTTGTAATTCGTCCCGTTGGTTCTTGAAAATGATAAACTGATGTGCATTGAGTGAAATAGTTCGAAATTGTTTTCCCCCTGAAAACAGGTTCTGAACTACAAAGAAAACCGTGAAGTTCATATGGTGACTGCAAACCGTAAACAAATCGCAAATATCTTGAGATGATGAGCATTTAGCCATCAAGTCGTCTAACACTATCAACGAATGCTCACCGTTTGAACTCCATATCTCTAGATCTTCTTTGCTTGGCAGTCCATTGAATAACAGCAAATTATCGAGGCTTGATTTCATCTCATCGTATAGGTTCTGATACACTCCATAGCAGTAAATAATTCGTTTGGGCGGCTTAATAAACATACCCTTTGACTCTTTTAAAATATCATACACAAAACTAGTTTTACCCGACCCTGATGGTCCAGACACAATTACAGTCAATGGACTGTAAAATTTTAACAGATCTTCTTTTTCCATCCCTATCAGCTGATTAATAATATTCAAAATGTATGTTGAGTGCATTTATAAACATGATAAATAATTTGGGAATAGGAGAGAGAGACGAAAAGATAAAATAACAAACTAGTACGTTTTGAAACTTTTATTTAATGATACGCATGCTTGATTAGAAAATGTATAAGTTTCATTGCAATATGGAAATGTCGTAGAAATATAATCAGATACATATTGATCATTAAAGTCTATATTCTCGAACAGTTTCAAGATACTATACATCGATCTTTTACGAAGTCGATGGAGAAGGTAAAACAAACAATACTCAGGCCCGGATCCAGGGGTGGGCAAAAGGGGCACATGCCCCCCCGAAGTGACCGCTAGTCATACCTTGCCCCCGGTATTTTTCGAATTACACTCTTATGCATAAGCTATCCAGATACCTGTGATTTCCAGGAACAGGAAGTTCATAAATGATAATGAAAGCCATTAGTAAATGGCATGCTGTGATTTGTCAATAACTTGTTAATATTGCCCTGCTGATAGGTAGCATATGGTCAATTACACAGGCTTCTGTCTTATAAATACATGATTTCACACCTTACATCTTTTTATTTAGATAATGTACATAAAAAGATGCAAGGTGTGAAATCATGTATTTATAAGAATTAATAGAACGCTTCGAACAGCAAAATAAAACCGTTTCTACTCATACATCTAGTACATGTATGAGTAGAAACGGTTTTATTTTGCTGTTCAAAGTGTTAATTTGTTTAATTTGTTTTCGAGGAGATTTTAATCCTAACCACTCTCTCTGCTAATTCAGCAGTCGACAAATTGGTGACATTTGTCTTATTTTGCCCTCTAAACAGGATTTGAGTGAATGTTCTTTTTTTTTTTTTTTTTTTTTGACGTTCGGTGGGTTGGTTGTGAGGGGGGGGGGGGGGTTGGTTGTGGGTGTGTGTGGAGGGGGGGGGGCATGGGAATTTGCACCCCCTAACTTTTTACCCAATCCAATCCATATATATTTGTATGGGTGTGGTGGCTGAATGGACAGGCAGGTTATCCAGGACTCTGCATATCTAGCACGGATGATTATCAAACTAGACAGAATTATTTTTGCAGCTTAGAAATTACCTGTATAAAGCTGAAGGTTTAATTTGTTTGTTTTGGAGTTTTACGGCCCAGTCAACACTATTTAGGTTATTTTTGAGCCGGTCAATTTACATAACCGCATTTCCTGGGTAGGCTTATGTATACATAAGTGATTAACCAGTACAGTGCACATTTTTTTGCCAGAAACTGACAAAGGCCCCTCTTGAATCAGTGGGAGGGAGAGAATGACCCCACAAATGTATGTTGCCCCAGCAGTTTTCATAATATTGCCAGAAAAGAAAAAAAAAAACATCAGCCTGCAAGATTAATGAAAATGACTTGAAAATAGCATGGAAATGCACTCTCAGGCAGTCCAATTTTAAAAATTTTCCGGGTGGGGGGAGGTCCCCCGGACCCCCCTTATGAGGGGAACCCCCCTCTTATACTCTCCCCCTCTCGCGGCTTATGCCGCTCGATACATGCCTTCAGCAGTCAGTGCCCCCCCGTTTTCAGACCTTCTGGGTCCAGCCCTGATACTGTCCGCAAACATTCGACGAATCGTTTTGTAGCTTTTCACTATTGTATGTTTGTACGACCGAATTTCTCTGTAAACACGTTGCGAACTGTTTATTATAATATTCAGGTGATTTGCCATAGCTATCAAAAAACTCTGCTCGTCCACTACTGTCAAAGTAAAAAGCACACCAATGTCGCCCAGGTTTATTACTGTTGTCTGTATTCGCTATGAAACCATCAGATATAATATTTTTCGGCAGCCTGTCGGCAGGAAAAATTCCCATCACAAACTTTGCGAGCACAGGGTCACAATGTACGTAACATGATAACTGTGATGTGTTCATTCCGTTATAATGTCACGTTCCTTATTAATTTCAAAATATGCTGGCGACTCACTGTACACTATGCACGTCATAGTTTGTGGAAGTGGCTTATCAAAGTCAATGGCTAACCTAACGCTGGCTGTTTTTATCAGATAAAGGTAGTCATCTTGTGATTCGAAATATGGCTCCAGTTGAAACACAAATAACGTATAGCCACTTGTGAATTCTTCCCTGCTTATGTTATTACCAGTATCCGTTTTCCATTTTCCGTAACTTTGAAAGAGATCAGTGTAAGGCCTAACATATGTTCCCCCACCAGCGACGTTAAAATTCAGTTTGCTCGGCGCTCCGCCAACGGGAATTCCATCGGCAAAGAGAGTAATGCTCCTCACATCACAATGTTGAAAGAAAAATGGATTCGAATTATAACTCCCTGACACCGCTGAGGATTCTACGAAACAAACAACTACCCTGTTAGGTTTCTGCCCTTGAAACAAATTATCCCAGTGAAACGATGAGTTGCCTTTTGGAATACTTTGTAATCGACACTCTGTACGAGTAAATGGATATGTAGCATTCGTAGTACTCAACATTTCGGAATGCGCATAAATCACTGCTGGGTTTACACGTATTTTGCGTGCTAAGAGACAAACATCGACGATGTCGACTTTGTAATCAGCAGTAGCTTCTGCTGAAGACAAACAGAATGCAGGCATTGCCCGATACAACTTAACCTTGACATCAACTTGATTCAGAAGATAACGTTTGATTTGGAATAAATCGTGCATTATACCACCTTGAAGATCAAACAATTTGGATAATTTAATATATGCTGTCCGTTCTACTAGTCTATCATTAGTTCCAGTTGAATCACAATCATTCATCGACTCGTAATCATCCTTAATAAAGAGCTGAGTAGTCAGCTGAGAATTATCTGCATCAAATCCGTAGTTAAGTAATGTTTGAATCATAGCTCTGTAAGGACTGCTAGTACATGTCAGTGTCACTTTATTTTGCAATGTCACTTCTACAGTCGAAAATAGTGATTGTAGAAACAGATTAACGGGTCCAACTTTTGATGTGGCGTCAAGATTACTCCCATCCGCCTTTGTTACTTTTAGTTTTACATAGAGTTGAGACTGTCCTAAACTGATGAAACGAGCGTGTAAGATGCAGAAATGCGAAATTCCAAAGGAACCTCATTAGATATTTGTGATAGTGGTCGAATTTCTACGAAATAAGCGTCCTGTACGGCCGTTTGTGTCGGAGGTAAATCAGAGAAAGTTCAGCCGGGATACCCTCATGAAAACTTTCACGACTTAAAACAGACATGCTTCCTGGACTTCTCTTATTATCTTTAAGCTATTCACTTATGAAATATATCGCGTTTAGATCGTACTTTTATTACACGTCTTTTGGTACTTTTTCTGCTCGAAGTAGTTTTCGCCTGATTCACTACCTTTCTCTTTTTCTTATTTATACGTTTACGTGGTTGCCTGACACTTTTTTTCATTCGCACTAACCGTCTTATGTTAGACTGTGTCCTTTCGTCAGCGGCTTCCACCGGAGATATGAGCTCAACATTTAGCGGTTCATTAGAGCGCTTTGTGGAAATCACTTTACTCCCACCTTTCTGATTTTTTTCTTGTTTTTTAGTCTTATACTTGAAGAAATTTATCCATAAACTAGGATCTGGTATATAAAGTTTAGATTGATTCATTATCAATATAAAACGGATATTTTTTAAAATGAAGTGTTAACATCAATGGCTGGTTTAAGAATGAGGCTAACTCTCCTGTTACAGTCTCAATATGGAATTCCATCTCATATATTTCTTTTTTCACTACAGGACGATAAAATGCAGAATCAAACGAATACATCCACTGGTTTTGCTTTGTAGATGGTAAACGTCGTAAAAGGGGCTGTAATTCTCCATTTAGAACACCCTCTTTACAAAAATTACAGAAAACGAACAAAGTATTGTCGTTTTTAGACTTTGAGTTGACAGTACAAAAAAACTCGACAAGTGCCACCGTCCAAAAGCCTTTTAAAAGCAACGGTGCTTTAAGATGTATTTTAAAGTTACAAGGCAAATTGTTCTTAAAATAGTCTCTACTTTCGTCACTTCGGATATATACGAAATGATCCATAGATTTTTAGGTCGTTTCCACTGTATCTTCATCAACCCAAGAATTCATTGAAGAAGGATAGCCTTCCCACTGCACATATAACTGTGTCTTACCACCTCTCTTTCTCCGTTTCAGTACTTCAGAGATATAGAACAAACTATCGGCGTCTTTCGATACTTTGTTTAGCTCCGATGCATAAAAGGAACCCGTTATGGAATCATTATTCCAATCTTTTAATTTGTAAACTGGTATCCCTTGTTGTCGATATCGCTTTTCAACTTTAAAAACTTCGGTCGTATACTGCTGTTGATACGCACGTCGAAACGGATGCTTGATGTAGGAAATACGCACGAGATCATCAATTTTAAATTTATATGGTATCACTTTCCTTTTATAAGCTTTCTTTCGTATTTTCCCTTTTGGCTGTTTTAAATACATAAACGCCCAAAGATCTGCTTCGTTATTTTTATTCACATCCTTCGGCGCGATGAAGTTTAAACTTCGATGTGGTGTTGCATTATAATTGTCCACGAGCTTTTGCAAGTCATCAATATATCGATAATTTCTTTTATGCCGCAAATATCTGTATAAAAATACTTTGAATGTACGCTGCACACGCTCGACGTAATTCGCTTTTGGAACCTGTTGTGTGGTAAAGAGACGGATCTGATTATCTTTCATATATTTCCTAACCCATTTATTGACAAATTCGGATCCTTTGTCGACACGCAAGCGAACAGGTTTTCTCCTTTTAAACACTTCTTTCAGAGCATTCAGTACAGATTTAGCAGTTTTATCTTTTAGTGGTTTCACCCAAAGAAACCTTGAAAAAATATCAATGACAAACAATAAATACTGAATATTGTCATTCTTTTTTCGCTAAATTACCCACGTACGAAAGATCAGCGTCAAACTGTGAATCAATGGATGTCACCCGTACTTGCGGCGTTCTAAATTTTCGTTTTACTTGTTTTTGCACAGAGTAAGAATCGATTCCATTCAGCCATTTCTGTATATAGTATCTCGAAAATTTTCCGGGATACTTTTTCTCCAAAGCCCTATGAACCTTTTCGTCACTACTATATGCTGCAGGATTTGACACAGTAAAATAGTACTTTTCGAGTAGATCTTTTTTATTGTCCTTCGCCATAAATGTAATGGAAACACCTTTCAAGTTTTATCAAGCGAATAACTGTATGCTGCATATTTTCTCTCCAAGACAAAGTTTTCATATCATTTGCGCGCCACTCATCGGAAAAGATTTTCAATTTATAGTCTGACAGGACTTCGGGTGAAATGTCTTGCAGATCGTTGATATTTTGATTCCAAATTTGTAAAATGGCGTCTTCGTCCACGTTTTTGAGTATATCGTCAAAGCAGAGCTGAATTTTCTCTTCTTCGGATAGCATAAGGCATTCATGGTATATTTGTGATGGATGATCTACCGCACAACCATAATACATTTTCATTAAACTAGACGCAAACACATTAAGTAAAGCCCTAGCGTAAACCTGATGAAAGTTTGACTCCAACAAAAATATTGTTTTCTTTTCCTCAGTCAGTCGATTCATGTTCACACAAACGTCTCAAGACAATTGTAAGCTGTTTCTTTAAAACCAACCATTTTTAAATAATGACAATTTGGTGACCATCTTTGATGCTCCGCCCATGCTTCGTCAGATTTTAACCACTGACTGATACAAATGCCACAGGAAAAGCATGTGAAATGTCACTGTTTTTAGTATAATAAAAACCGGCTTGTGCCATAGAATGCTTATTTTGCTTCAATTGTAATGGCCACTTTTCAAACGTTAATACTCTGTCACGGTAATATACCATAAAAGGGTTAAACATTCTAGCATGACAATACGTCATACTAGGATTGTTCTAGCGCTTTAACCAAACTTTGTCCATTGTGTTGATTTGATGAATTGACTTCTAAAAATGACATCAGATACATAATACTTTCCTTATATTCATACAAAATGATAAACGTATCTTTCCGCATTCTGATTCGCGAATTTCCATCTTGAATGACTAAATATATTTCACCGTCCTTGTTTTCCAGTTTAACTGAACATAAAGCATTAATTTCGCACTTAATAGACTCTCTGTTTGGATTCCACTGTAGAGATAACATACCACTTCTGTTAAGCTCCTCTTGTGCCATTATGTCCTGTAGTATTCGAACCAAATGATTTGATGCTTCTAAAGCCTCGGCTTTAATATTATAATATGGTATAAATGTTTTAGCTATATATTCATGGAAAAGGATGATAGCTGTTCATGCTGGCATGTTAGCTGTCATAAACATACAAATATTTTTAAGGTATATATAGTTTTAAAGGTTTCTTATCTCAAATTCCGATCAAGAACAACATGCTAATGAGCAATTATGCTAATTAGATACAAATACGAACAATCATGCTAATTAGATACAAATACGGTTTGGCTACCTCAAATAGAGACTACT
Source organism: Anodontia alba (assembly GCA_964016985.1). Classification (NCBI taxonomy): domain Eukaryota; kingdom Metazoa; phylum Mollusca; class Bivalvia; order Lucinida; family Lucinidae; genus Anodontia; species Anodontia alba. The sequence continues at coordinate 31,570,029 of OZ024825.1, read as the reverse complement.
ATCAAAAATGAAATGATTTTTTTTATCATATCTCTGAATTATTGTTGGCAACATTAATTCAGAGATGCGATAAAAAAAAAATCATTTCATTTCAAAAACGAGAGACTAATTGAATCAGGTGCCACATTTTATGATTGTATTAATACCGCATATCAGTTTACTAAACCTTTCTTAGATAAAATGTCTGTTGTTGAGGAATAGGGAGACTTTAAATGGTTTACTCTAAATAGAAAGAATTTGCTCCTGTTTAAAGGGGAGCAAATTCTTTCCTTTTAGAGTAGACCCTTTTCATTAGAGATTAGGTGTCCACGAAAGCTAATAGGAAGTCACAAAAGTTGACTCGTTTGTGAAAATGGTAGTTAATTTACCAGGGATATCTTTTACTCACAAAATCCCAACTGCCCTGTTTGGATGATAATTTGTTTGTGTTGAGGTTTTACGGCCCAGTCAACCCAATGGGGTCATGTCGAGCGCGGTCAGTTTACCTAACCACACGTTTACTGGGCAGGCTTAGTCCTCTAAGCGGTTAACCAGTATTGTGCACATTCTTTCGCCAGAAACTGACAACTGCCCTTTTTGAATCAGCGGAAGGGAGAGAATGACCGTAGAAAATATTTCATGATCAGTCTCCACGAAAGAATGTTGCCGACCTCGGCGGGGGCTGAACCCGCGATCTCCTGGTCTCCAGTCGGAAGGCGCATCCAACTGAGCCACCGAGGCCGGCCTGTTTGGGTGATAAATCTTGACCAGTTTGCGCTGTTCGTACCTTTTTGCGTGGCATTGCAATGATGACGTGATATAGGTCTCTATCATTTGATCTGGAACTGCGCCCCGCCAAGGCTTTGTGTAACACCGCCATCTAAAGTAACAGTAGACATGGTTGAGCCGCTGCAACGTCAGAAAACGAACAGGTCTGCGGACATATGCCCCTTGCGAAGATTCAGCTCAGCCTGCGCAGTCACGGTCTGATCTGAATCTTCGCCGGTCGCAGTTTGGATGATCAAGAATGCAACGTTTCTTCATGTGAACGTCAAATATTGATCAGACTGCGGATGCGGGGATGATTTGAGTCTTCTTTGGGCGCAGAGGTCTCACGTTGCGGCTCAAATACAGTGGACTCTCGTTATCTCGACCTGGCTTATCTCGAATAACCGCTTATCTCGAAGTGAAAATATTGTCCCTGCTTAAACATGAAAATCTAACAACAGGTGAAATATATTGTGGAAAAGAGGAGAAATTGCTCCTACCTCTTTTCCACAATTAAATATAAATTTGTTAAATGTGGTTGTTCGAATTAATTTTTCCTCAATTCTGCAAATCTGATATGTCGAGGTTCGGATATCTCGAAGTATTTCAGAGAGTCCCTTGGAATTTGAGATAGCGAGAGTCGACTGTATTAAAAGAACCCTGGAAACAGCACCAGCCGTTTAATTAAATGGATTTTATACTCTGAATCGCCTGTTTACCAATTATATATATATATATGTATATATATATATATATATATATATATATATATATATATATATATATATATATATATATATATATATATATATAATTGGTAAACAGGCGATTGACCTATACAAATTTCTGTATTGGGCACGTACGAAATACATGCAGGCAGATCAACAGTGAAGAGTCAGACTATCTGCTCATAGGGTAACCAAAGTGGACACGAAACTCTAAACAAAGTTACTGAAAAGAGCCGCAACTATTAGGAAGTACAGCCTTCTCGAGGCATTGATAGAAGAAGAAAAGAAAAATTGAACACGCATGAACCGCAACGTGAGAAAACGTATCTCCTCAAATATGCGCCCAACGAAGACAGATTAGACTGCGCATCCGCACCCGCGCAGTCTGATCAGAGTCTTCGTTGTCCGCATGAAGAAACTTTGTATCCTTGGTTATCCAAGGTGTGTTCAGTGAAGCTTCTGGTCAGATTGCGCATATGCGCAGGCTGATTTGAATATTTTCTGGGCGCATATGGTACATTTTCTGACGTTGAGACTCAAGTATCTGTTGATTTGCATCGATGCAGTCCTGTGTGCCTGGGCTGCGTGCAGAGTTTTGTGATGGACTCCTGTTTTTGTTGGCGCTTATCATTTGGTACAGGGATCCAGGGCAAACCGTTCAAAATCACTGTCACTGCTGAGTCACTGCTGTTTACCGACGGCTGGTTATTAGCCTATATACTAGAAAAAAAAATATATTCGAAAGTTTGTTCTCGTAGAGCCATATAATGCGTTGAAAATAAAAGTTTTGCATTTGAGTGTAAGGGCCGGTATTTTGTACTACATTAAAGCCAGAATATTTCTATTTTCACAGATGTAAAGCCATTTTTGGCAAATACTGTGAAAGGTGTTTTGTTTCTTTTAACAAGCTTTCACGTATGTTTTAGAAGCTCACTTTCATAGCTTCTGTGTGTGTGTGTGTGTGTGTGTGTGTGTGTGTGTGTGTGTGTGTGTGTGTGTGTTCCAAATGGCCGGGTCCCTAATTTTGCTAACTTTCAGCAGTGACATTTCATGCCTAAACATAACTTGGTCATTTATGTATAGATTTTGCATTTATTTTAATCGTAAAACATATGAAGTGGCCTAGGACTGGCTGCTGTCAAGAAGGAGAGCCTTCGTAATGCACTGAAATAAAAAGCGATGAGGATCAATTTCAAACAATGACAAGGCACAACGACACAACTGCATCAATTACGAAAACACGCCTATTCAAATATATTGAAAATTTTACAATCAAAAAAGGAAAATTTTCAGATAAAACATTGATATTTTTCATATTCCTGCTCAAAACATAGATTGTGGTCGTTAGAACCGCCTCGGCGAGGCGGTTCTAACGAGTGCCCACAATCTATGTTTAAAAAAAATAAGAAAAATAATGTATATCCCTGTAAACCCCAGTTTTACCATATAAAAGTGGGGTTTAAGGGGTCAAAATTATATAGGCATGTTTTCGTGATGAACCGTATACAAATAATAAAGAACTGCAACAGATGAACCGTCTTGGAATGGTCAACAGAACAGCTACTGGAGGATTAAATTAGTTTTACTCAACAGAAACCTCACCCTTAACCCTTTCGGCTTTGTAGACCAAAACAGAACAGTTCTAAAATTTCAACAAGTACAATTTACCACCCGATGTCGTGTCTAAAAATTGTTGGATGAATGGCAAACAGTGTAGACCCTGATGAGACGCCGCGTTCTGCGGCGTCTCATCTGGGTCTGCACTGTTTGCTCAGGCCTGTCTGTCCGAATACCTACGGTAAATACGGTAGATGGTTCAATGGCAATCTGACGCCAGAGCAAAACAAAACCACAAGCTGGATCGCACTGGGCCCGACCAAGACAACAATAGTCAGGCGCCAACCTTCTGAAACAGACTGAGAAAGGAATCGTCATTTAGTCCGAGTTTCGACTCACTGTCGTCGTGCAATGAAAGAGGGAAGCGAAGTTATTAATCATAATTGGATCAATGGACTTGCGTGCAGTATGTCACCTAATATATATATATAGCAAACAACATCTAAAAAATTCATACTCACATCATCACTCATTCGACCTTCAACCTCTGAAGTGTCAACATCGTCTGCAGAATAACTAAAGAATAACCATGTCTGAGTCTATTATACCTGCAGTACTACTCAGGGCCCTGAGTGAGTACAAGTTTGTTGGTCATCTTCTCTGGAGGATGGCTGACGGGAAGGATCATGTTCGCGTTGAACTGACTTCCCATAAGAATTTACCAACGCTACCTATCTACAAGAGGAGGGCCGAAAGCAAGAGGCAGCCTGCACCCTCTGCTGGCGAATGGCCTCGCCAGCCCACAGCTGCTAGACGTCCACCGACGACGACCAGATCGACGCCTACAGTACGCCGAGAATCGACAGCACCGGAGAAGAAGACCTTACCGCCAGCACTACAGACACTGGAGATCAACACACCAGACACCATCACAGTTATAAGACCACCAAAGACAGCACAGTTCATGCCATCTCCATACATCCAGAAACCAGCTACACCGGCTCCTTCTCCAGAGACTCCACGTGCCAAGAGACCGAGAACAAAGTCGCCGAAGTACATGACCAAACAGCCGATACAGTATTTCCACGTCAACATAGAGAACGAATATCCTCTACACGAGAAATACGACCTCCAGGACGTCCACGCCACCACCTACAAGGTCATGATTAAAGCCACAAGACTGCCTAGGGAAGACGAAGAACTCAACATAGATCTTCCAGTATTCTTCATATACCAGAAAGAAAACAAACACTGGTTACAGATCAAGGGGCCTACCAGCAAGTTTTATGATGACCCGTGGTACACCAACATCGAGATGCTGATGGGGGCGACCGGCGTGCGACAGACAAACACGGCGTATTGGTACGACGTCCTGGAAAAATCCTGTCGAGATCCCTTAGGGGATAGTGGAGGACACCGCTACTTCGGCTCGTGCCGCCAAGTTACCTTGGCATGACTTACTCAAAGTAGGTCAACTGGCGGCACGCGGACTCGGGTGAGGACACCCAACAGGTCCTAGGGTGAGGACACTCTCTCGGCTCATGAGTGAGGACACTCTGTCTGCTCCTGGGTGAGGACACCCACTCCTCGGCTTTTGGGTGAAGACACCCACTTGGCTCCAGGGTGAGGACACCCACCTTGCACCCTTTCCGGCGCCCGATCGATGACATGTGACCTGCGTCTGAAACTTTCGCACGACTCGAGCTGACTGCCTAATGCATTATACAGTCGGAATTGACACACATTAGGTACGATATTAAAAGCTCAAACTTTTCGACCGATATGCAAAATTCAGCAACTTACAGGCTGGACTACTACTCTCGCACGAAGTCTGGAACACGCCCGCACCGTGTCTGGACGTGCACGCACTCCGTGTCTGGGCGAGGTGACCTAGTTATGAAATAACTAGGCAACGTTTCAAGCCAACCCAGTAGTCCAGTAAAACTAATCCAGATTTATCTGGCGCTGCCTCTGTGTGACTCAGTTGCCTGGCAGCGTTAAAATTCTGAAAACTGAAGAAAAACTGAACTAAAAAATTCACCCCATCAGTCCATTCGACCTTCGACCTCTGAAGTGCCATCGCTAAATAACGAATAACCATGTCTGATTCAGTTATGCCTGGTGCACTCCTCAGGGCTCTGAGCGAGTACAAGTTTGTCGGCACTCCACTTTGGAGGATGTCCGACGGAAAAGATTTAGTTCGGGTTGAACTAACCTTTCAAAAGAAGTTACCAACGCCGAGATACTACAAGAAGGGGGCTGAAAGCAGGAAGCAGCCTGCACCCCCTGCTGGCGAGTGGCCTCGCCAGCCCGCTCCAGCTACAAGACCGCCGCCACGCCGAGTACCGACGCAGATAGAGAGGGAGACGCTACCACCAGCGACACAGACTATACTACAGAGACCGCATCAGATCATCAGACCACACTACAAGAATACAGCTATCATCACCGCATCGCCGACCATCACCAGACCAGCACCAGCGTCTTCCGAGTCACTGCCTTCACCACCTACGAAGAAAGCCAGAAAAGAGTCTCCAGCACCAGAGACAGATCGCCCGATCCAGTACTGCTCCTACCACTACGACGAAGAGTACCCGATCCACGAAAAATACGACCTCCAGGACGTTCTCAGCAACAAACTTCATGGAAACGACATTGCAATCATAAAGGCACAAAGAATCCCAGAAGAAGACGAGATGAACATCGACCTGCCAGCCTACTTTTTACATCGAACTACGAAGAAGGACTGGCTACTCATCAAGGGACCAACGTCCAAGTACCACCATAAAGAATTTTACATCAAGGTGGAAGAGCTAGTCACAGGAAAGCCACAGAAGAATATCATATCCTGGTTTGGCTTCCTGGAGCGTTCCTGCGGCGACCCAAGGGGAAAGTACCAGTTCGTCAGAGTAGAACCACGCTAGAGACTCGGGTGAAGACACCCTTCTGGATCATGGGTGAGGACATCCTTCTTTTTTCATTAACTTGGGTGAGGACCACATGGAATTCTTGAAGTGATTATCAGTGGAGTTATCCTTCCTGTTTACTGCGGGAAATCATATTTGGATTGTTTCCCTTCCATTTAATCTGTTTGTACCTTGTTGATAGATAATCGGTATGTGTGATACTGCTCTAGGCAATATGGAAGGGACTCGCTTAGGCCGATTTTGTGTCAAATAATGCGTTTTGATCGTTTTTTTTTTTTTTTTTTTTTTGTCATAAATATGACATAAGAAATCTTTAATTAATCTTAACAAAATTTATATCTCTGTAAACAGAGAACTTATAAAAAGTGGTATCATTAACACAAATGCTTATTTTAATGCATTAAAACGCGCGCATTCTGTGTTTTCTACCAGTTCATAATAGATTTAAATGGGAGTCTTCCCTTTCAATTTCATACAAAAAATGACATAATGAAACAAAATTTGATTTTAAAGTTTTTTTATATCAGCAGAATGGGGAAAAGTTGAACATTTTAGTGATAACTTATAAAAGTATTCCTCATCATCAGAATAAATTTAATTAACTAATAATGAACAGCTCCCTATACTTTCCTATAGAAATGGTAGAGAGATTCTATACAGGTAAACGTCAGATGAATCCAGTATCCAAGAAAGATAATCCGCCACTTAAACCCTATCCAATAACCATGTCAAATAGTTCTATATGACTCTATCAGCGCTTTGGGTGAGGATACCCTCTCGGCAGCCTGGGTGAGGACACCCCTCCGGCGACCCTTCCTCGGCTAGTGTCTGAAACTTTAGCACGACTCGAGCTAATTACCTAATGCACCATGCAGTCGGAATTGACATGCATTAGATACGAGATTAAAAGCTCAAACTTTTCGGCCGATCGTCAAAATTCTGCAACTTACAGGCTGGGCTACTACTCTCGCACGAGGTCTGGAACACGCACTCCGTGTCTGGGCGAGGTGACCTAGTTATGAATTATAACTAGGCACTGTTTCAAGCCAACCCAGTAGTCCAGTAAAACTAATCCAGGTTTATCTGGCGCTGCCTCTATGTGACTCAGTTGCCTGGCAGCGTTAAAAATCTGAAAACTGAACTAAAAATAATAATGTCTACTGTCCTTTCGACATCACTCAGAAAGAAGTTTTTTGGCTTGTTGTTTTATTTTAAATGAAAATGTTTTATTCTAATCGACCATATCTTATCAGAAACCATTTGTCTTTACTGTTTCTGTGTTTTGTTCTCAAATATTTACCCTACAATAAATTTACGGCCAATAATTGGTCTGACCTATGCGATCTCTAGTAAAGTGTTTTTTTGTTTGTTTGTTTGTTTTTTGTTTTTTTTTGTTTTGTTTTTTTTTTGGGGGGGGGAGGTTGTTTTTTGTTTTGTTTTTTTAGCTCACCTGAGCCGAAGGCTCAAGATGAGCTATTGTGATCACTCACCGTCCGTCGTCGTCGTCGTCGTCGTCGTCCGTCTGTCCGTCCGTTCACAATCTTTAAACAACATCTCCTCCTAAACCACTGATTGGAATTTGACCAAACTTCACAGGAATGATCCTTGGGTGATTCTCTTTCAAAATTGTTCAAATGGTTCCGGTCCATTGCATATCTAGGTCACAGGAGCTAAAATAGATTTTCTTTTAACTAAAAAAAATCCTTGTCAGAAACTATTGGACCGATTTCCATATAATTTAGCAGAAATGTTCCTTTGGTGACCCTCTACCAAGATGGTTCAAGCCATTTGGATTCGTCAAAAAACATGGCCGCCAGGGGGCGGGGCTTATTTTCCCTATATATCTATATAGAAAACTTTAAAAATCTTCTTTGTCATAAACCACTGGACCGATTGCAACATAATTTTGCAGAAATGTTCCTTTGGTGATTCTGTACTAAGATTATTCAAGCCATTTGGATTTGTCAAAAAACATGGCCACCAGGGGGAGCGGGGCTTATTTTCCCTATATATCCATATAGAAAACTTTAAAAATCTTCTTGTCAGAAACCACTGGACCAATTTCAATATAATTTTACAGAAATGTTCCTTTGATGATCCTTTACCAAGATTGTTCAAGCCATTTGGATTTGTCCAAAAATATGGCCGCCAGGGGGCGGGGCTTATTTTCCCTATATATCTATATAGAAAACTTAAAAAATCTTCTAGTCAGAAACCACTGGACTAATTTCCATAAAATTTTGCAGAAATGTTCCTGTGGTGTTCCTCTACCAAGATTGTTCAAGCCATTTGGATTCGTCAAAAAACATGGCCGCCAGGGTGGGGGGGGGGGTCTTATTTTCCCTGTACATCTGTATAGAAAACTTAAAAAATCTTCTTGTCTGAAACCACTGAACCGATTTCAATATAATTTTGTAGAAATGTTCCTTTGGTGATCGTCTACCAAGATTGTTCAAGCCATTTGGATTCGTCAAAAAACATGGCCGCCAGAGGGCGGGGCTTATTTTCCCTATATATCTATAAAGAAAACTTAAAAATCTTCTTGTCAGAAACCACTGAACCGATTTCCATATAATTTTGCAGAAATGTTCCTTTGGTGATCGTCTACCAAGATTGTTCAAGCCATTTGGATTAGTCAAAAAACATGGCCGCCTGGGGCGGGGCTTATTTTCCCCATATATCTATATAGAAAACTTAAAAAATCTTCTTGTCAGAAACCACTTGACCGATTTCCATATAATTTTTCAGAAATGTTACTTTGGTGATCATCTACCAAGCTTGTTCAAGCCATTTGGATTCGTCGAAAAACATGGCCGCCAGGGGGCGGGGCTTATTTTCCCTATATATCTATATACAAAACTTAAAAAATCTTCTTGTCAGAAACCACTTAACCGATTTCCATATAATTTTGCAGAAATGTTCCTTTGGTGATCCTCTACCAAGATTTATTCAAGCCATTTGGATTCGTCAAAAAACATGGCCGCCAGGGGGGCTTGGCTTGTTTTCCCTATGTATCTATATAGAAAACTTAAAAAAATCTTCTTGTCAGAACCACTGGACCGATTGCAACATAATTTTGCAGGAATGTTCCTTTGGTGATACTGTACCAAGATTGTTCAAGCCATTTGGATTTGTCAAAAAACATGGCTGCTAGGGGGAGGGGCTTATTTTCCCTATATATCTTTATAGAAAAATTGAAAAATCTTCTTGTCAAGAACCACTGGACCGATTTCATTATAACTTGGCAAAAATGTTTCCTTGGTGACACTCTACCAAGATTGTTCAAGTAATCGTGATTCGTCAAAAAACATGGCCGCTAGGGGTGGCGCTTATTTTCCCTTTATATCTATATAGAAAACTTGAAAAGACCTTCTTGCCAGAAACCACAGGAACGATTTCAATATAACTTGGCAGAAATGTTTCCTTGGTGACCCTTTACCAAGATTGTTCAAGCTGTCATGATTTGTCAAAAAACATGGCTGCTAGAGGGCTGGGCTTATTTTCCCTAAATACTGTATAGAAACCTTTAATGATCTTCTTGTCAGAAACCACTGGACTGACTTCAATATAACATTGCAGAAATGTTTCTTATGTAACCCTCTTTCAAGGTTGTTCAAGCCGCATGATTCGTCAAAAAACATGACCGCCAGGAGGCGGGGCTTATTTTCCCTACATGTATATATCTATATAGAAAACTTTAAAAATCTTCTTGTGAAAAACCACAGGACCGATTTCATTATAACTTGGCAAAAATGTTTCCTTGATGACCCTCTACCAAGGTTGTTCAAGTAATCGTGATTTGTCAAAAAACGTGGCTGCTAGCGGGGGAGGGGAGGGGGGGAGACTTATTTTCCATATATATCTATATAGAAAACTAAAAAATCTTCTTGTCAGAAACCAATGGACCGATTTTAATATTACTTGGCAGGAATGTTTCTTTGGTGACCCTCTATCAAGGTTGTTCAAGCTGTCATGATTCATCAAAAAACATGGCCGCTAGGGGCGGGGCTTATTTTCCCTATATATCTATATAATAAACTTTAAAAATCGTCACGTAAGGACCGAGTCCAATGTAACTTGGCAGGAATGTTGCTTTGGTGACCCTCTACCAAGATTGTTCAAGTCTTCATGATACGTCAAAAAACATGGCCCCCAGGGGGCGGGGCTTATTTTCCGTATATATCTGTATAGAAAACTTTAAAATTCTTCGTCAAATACCTCCTTACTGATTTCAATAATGCTTTGGTGACCCTCTACCAAGAATGTTCAAGCAATCCTGATTTGTCAGAAAACATGGCTGCTTTGGGTGGGGCTTATTTTCCCTATAGCTCTAAACAGAAAACTTTAAAAATCTTTTTGTCAGAAACCACAGAACCGATTTCAGTTTAACTTGGCAGGAATGTTCCTTTGGTTACCCTCTACAAAGTTTGTTCAAGCTGTCATGATTTGTCAAAAAAATGGCTGTTAGGGGATAGGGCTTTATAACGATATAAAACACTTTAAAAATCTTTTTGTCAGAAACCATTCGACCAATTTCAATATAACTTGGCAGAAATGTTCCTTTGGTGACCCTCTTCCAAGATTAAGTCAAGTTGCCATGATGCGTTAAAAAGAAAAAACATGGCTTGGTGGGGGTGAGGGGGGGGGGGGGGGGGGGGCAGGGCTATAAAATTTATACATAAATCTTAGTAGTGAACTTGGCTGAAACTTCAACAGTAAGTATGCAAATCTGTTTGCTCAGGTGAGCGATATAGGATCATCATGGTCCTCTTGTTTTAATTTTGTCAAAGGAAATATTTTTACTTTTCTTTGCTGAATTTGAATTATTGATGTTTCACAACAATATTGTGATGATTTCAGAAAAAAAAAATGAAAAAGCCGCGAAACTTCATGAAAATCTGCCTCCAAGTTATCTACGCTACAGATTTCTGCAGAATTTAAACATTCATTTTCACTATGGGAAAAAAGTGAAATTGATTGATTAAAAAAAAACAAAAACGACTAGAATAAAATTGTTTGAACATAGGTAGTTGCGACAAATGGTTTTTGCTTCTTCTGTGTAAAGCGCCAAGCAAAAAACGATTTTCTGAAAGATGTCGAAAGCACCGTACGTATGAAGCATTTTAAAGCAATGTTAGTAAAACGGAATGAAAAACACCACTGATTAAAACCGCTGTAAAAAGAGGTTTAAAAAAATCGTTATTTGCAGTCGAAATATTACATTCATAACTATAATTTAGCCACCAAATAGCAATCAGCCTTGTGATAATGCAACCAGCGTACAGATCAGCCTGTGCATCCGCGCAGTTTGATCTATGTCCGCACTGGTCGGTAGTATTAAAATGTATGGGCATCAAACATACATTAAGGGAACAATACGGACCCTGATTAGACAGTGTGGAAACACGGGCTCATCTGGTTCTACACTGTTTGCATCGGTGTTCCTTCATGGTCTAAGCGAGATAACAACACAGCTTTGAGTTTTTCATAGTTACTTCCCCTATACGTAAACCTAACCACTTCAATCATAATTTATTCATACGCTAACATATAGTGCTAAAATGAAACAAGCCTGTTTTTGGCTAATGTTTGAACAAATCTATAAATTTTACAAGGTTTTAATAAACATAATAATCAAAGAATAAAATCAATCCGATAATCTCTCATTGACTTTAATTTATAAGTTGCGTGTATTAAAATATTTAATTTCCGGTGGTGAAGCGGTTCTGCTGTCATCAAGAGGAGTGACAAAACAACTAAGACACAAACATAAAAACGAAAGAAAATGTCATCGAGGGCAGAAAAAGAGAGACTAAAGGCTCAGCAAGAAAAATTTCAGGCCGCTTTATCAAACTTGCTTAAAGATGACGACAATAAATACTGTGTGGATTGTGATGCGAAAGGTAAAAAAGCTTGACAAGCTAAACCACCCACCAGTGGCAAGTTGTCTATTGAAATACTGTCACTTTCCTGTTTGAAGTAACTGCAGTTGTTGTTCTTGTATTGTCATTTCATACAATAATTATTCAGCTTTATCCTGTGCCAGTGGAGGCTTTTGTTCCGTGATAATGACACCTTCCCATGTATACATTTCTGACATAAAGATGACACGGCCATCCATATACTTGGCAGGGGAACAAGACAATTCCCCAACGACAGTTCTCTGACGGATCTGGGTCAAGTCGGCCCTGGATCAACTCGGCCGGGTCAATTCGGCCAGGTCAACTCGGCCTGTAGGGGGGCCCAGGTATGGGGGAAGGGTGGTTAGGCTAGAAAGTGGGTGTATCTTATGTCTGTCTGTATGTCTGTTAAAACATACCTGAATTTTTCAGCAACCTTAGAAGTATCCAGCCGTGAATCATTAATGGCTTGTCAACGGTCTTGCAATCATGTGCTTAACCAGCCAATTAAAATTCAGATCTTTAATGCCTTAGCGGTTGTGCAAACAAATCCGTATGTGTGAAAGTACTGATTACTGATTAGAACAATTAATTTGGTGGAAAACAAATTACTATTGATGTGTTATAATTAAAGACGTTTGTTTTCTTACAATTTGCTTACATCCCTAATTAAGTTGGTAACTCCTTGAATTAGTCCCTAAAAATAACTTAAATCAAAATCGCACAAAAACAATCTTTTGTTGAAAAACTTTCTTTAATTCGCCAACATAGTCTGTATAAAATGCCCGAGTAGATGGATTCAGTATCAGATCCCAATTTGGAATCGTCATAGTTACTTGCATTTTATAACCGCCATGTCTGCTTTGTGTATTGTGTGTAAGGTGTTTGTCACTGGGCGTAAGCATGCAGTCTCTTGTGATGCTTGCGAACGCTCGCAGCATCGTCTGTGCAGAACAGGTAAAGTAGCTTTTTTTTCCATTTGAATATTCTGATTTTCTTTACCGGATCTTTCAAGAGTGTTTGGTATCCTGAAAAGGACACAATATAATTGCATAAAAAACATATTAAAATATGCAAATAATGTCACTTATTACTAATAAGTGCTCAGCTTGACCTATCACTGATTAGTGCAATTCAGGGATAATAGAAAATAAATTTTGTTATAAATAACATCCAAAAGACAAACAAACAGCAATTAAGACATAAAGTATATATTAATAAGTGAATAATTGAACAAATAACATACATGCCATATCTCACACTGTGAGATAAAATCTCACAGAATTTGGCCCATCTGGAAAGCAATTCCCATAAAAAATTCTAATCTCACAGAATTTTCAGACCATTTTACAACAGATTTTATGAAGAAATAAACATAAATCACACACTGTTGTGGTTTTCACAAGCTTCTCACATGAAAAAAGAAGACTTAAGACTATATTGTGGGAACACCAAAGTAATGTTTAAGAAAATCTCACAGAATTTTGTCAAATCTCCCTTAGTATTTTGCCTTATCTCACAGATTTTAATCCACAGCTTATGGCATGAATGAAATAAGTGTGTTGCAATAATGTGTTTGTGTAACCTACAAAACAGACCGAGTTGACCCGAGGCCGAGTTGACTCGGGGGGCCGAGTTGGTTACAGGCCGAGTTGACCCGTGACCTTCCCTGACACGGCTTTTGGAGACAGTTCCCTGACAGATTTGAAGACAGTTCCCCGACACTTTTGAAAGTTCCCCGACACTTGTTCCAAGTCAAATGACCTGTAACTGACAATTATAATTGGTAATTATGGGTAATTAAGGATAATTATAGCTTAGTGATGGATTGTGATTGGATTATTTGTGCCTGTGATTGACGGGGACCTTTTCTCTCCCAGGATTCGACTTAGTAGCTGTGATGTCAGGACTATAAAGTAGCTGAAATCTTTATTTCACAATTAAAAGGGGATTGAAAATGATGTCACGTACGTTATCCATAAATATAGTTCAGCCTTAAATAATTATACTATCTAAGCAGCGAACAAAAAAAGGCGCGGATGCACAGACTGATTTGCCTTTGTTGTTCTCACATGCAATTAGCAGATTTTCTGACGGCGCGGATCATTATTATTATATATCATCACCGAGATAAGACGAAAACATTTCCTAACTACAAGTATACACTCCGGTGCAAAAATAATAAACTTTTCTGATATTCTTATAGACTCGTATGCATTTCTTATGCTTTTGTATCAGGTGTATAAATGCAATGTAAAACATCTGTCTGTGAACTGTCTTCAAAAACGTCGGTGAACCCATAATTACTAGTTATAAAATTATAATTATCGGTCACAGGTCATAAATTTGACTGTGAACAAAAGTGTCAGGGAACTGTCTTCAAAAGTGTCAGGGAACTGTGTTCAAATCTGTCGGGGAACTGTCTCCAAAAACCGTGTTGGGGAACTGTCTTGTCGTGGAACTGTCTCAATTCCCCTGACAGTTGCGGGTACCGAAGATGGACAGGTGCTACAAACAGATCTGGACAGACTATCTATGTGGGAGTAGCAGTGGGACATGAAGTTCAACCCCTCTAAGTGCAAGGTGGTACTGGTGACAACAGTCAGGGACATAATTAACACAGTGTATATCCTACAGGGTCAGGTCCAGAGGATGTCACTTGGTGCAAAGTACTTGGGGATTGATATCTCCAATATAGCTATCATGGAACACCCATATAGACTGTATAAATGCAACAGCTAGCCAGACTCCAGGCTTTATCAAATGAAACATTAAAAAAAGGTGAGAGAAAAGTCCAGGGAGTGCCACAATCACAAACCACAGCCCATCCCAGACACCAAGAGGAAGAAGAAACAGACAAAACCAAACAAGCCCAAATCGAACAAACGTAACAAGCACAAATCGAACAAACGTAAGAAAAGCACTAGGATTAGCTCTCTCTTCCCGAAGCGAGGTACATGTAATTGCAGTGCTAAAAGGACTGAATTAAAACTGTTAAGGACCCCTGTACTAAACAGAAAATACTCCCGCTAGAAAAAGTTCAGCAGAAGTACGCCGCCCCTGTTAAGGACCCCTGGACATACATGTACCTGGAGATCTGGTGTGAGATCTGCCATGCATGCAGCAAGCAGGCTATCTGGAAGGGGGCCCACTGATGTGGATGTTGCCCCTTTACCTGCAGGTTAATGAAAAATTTGATTATGATATGATGATATATGATTTATTTTTTTTTATTTATTTATTTTTTCTATCAAAATAGTCTTACGACATGATAACCGTAACAAAGGAATGAAGCATAGCTGAAAAAATATTCCGTCTTTCCTGGGAATCGAACCCGGTCCTCCCGGTTAAAAATCCAATGCTCTAACCACTGAGCCAAAGAGTCGACTCCCTGACGCAGTTGTCAGAGATTGAATATATACTTAGAAGCTATGCGTAATCTGCCAAGGCAGATAATCGAAGGTAGGAGTACTCGGTCGTAACACTCCCCCTCTTCAATGAAGTCATCATTTATGATGACGTGAAGCCATTTTAGGCGTATAAAGTCCAATCCCGGACGAGCCCCCATCTTACGACATGAAAGCCGTAACAAAGGAATGTAGCATAGCTGAAAAAAATAGTCCGTCTTTCCTGGGAATCGAACCCGGTCCTCCCGGTTAAAAATCCAATGCTCTAACCACTGAGCCAAAGAGTCGACTCTGGTGGACTCCCTGACGCAGTTGTCAGAGATTGAATATATACTTAGAAGCTATGCGAAATCTGCCAAGGCAGATAAGGGGGTGGTCGGGTGGTGCGAAGGTGCTGTGTATCTTACATCACTAGGGCGTCCAACTGATATTGGCTTACAGTTGGGCAAGGCCTGCTATCCTTGTAGTGGGTAAGGGTAGAGGGGGAATGTTTTTATTTCTTCTATTTCTTCACTTTCATTCCTGTTCCTCTTACTTCCCTGTCCCTCTCTTTCATCTCCTCTACTCTCTCTTCTATCTCTTTTCTCCCTTTCTCTGGGAGACGACACAAAATGACCCTCAAGGGTTGACGTGTCGTTAAACCCCAACACAATCAATGCCAAGGCAGATAATCGAAGGTAGGAGTGCTCGGTCGTAACAATAGCTAAATTCATAATTTAGCCACTCGCCCAACTGAGGTAATGGTCATAGATGACCATCTCAATATAGGGAGATAGTTGGATAGATTTTCTGACGGGAGGGGATGTGCTTTAATGCAAACTTTTATTTGTCCACATTCAACTGATTCAAAGCTAGTCATTGAAATGATTCTCAAAAAATAACATTCGGATGTTACTATTTTCTGAATTTGCTTTTTGGTCTCATCCTATACGATTGAATATGATCCTATCTCAGCTATGCACAAACTATTTAAATAGCTGCCAGTGATAAATGTACACAAATATTTTTTTTTATATTTATTATAATCATACATATACCAGATGGTAATTATTTTTTGTAGGACCAAGATGGGCATCATGGAACCTTGGAATTTTCTTGTGTATACGGTGTGCAGGCATTCACAGGAACCTTGGAGTACACATTTCTAAAGTAAAATCTGTCAATCTTGATGCTTGGACAGCTGAGCAGGTGGCTGTAAGTACATTTGTGCCATGCATAGCTGTAGTTAACATGTTTGTTATCATGAAAAAAATATATTAGCATTTCCACCTGCACATAATCCGCACAAGGGGATGATGCAGTATCGATACATACATTATTTCTCCTTGAAAATTGTGTTGTGCTCAAAAGGCACAACATATTATCTTTTGTGGAGAAATAGAAAATATTATCCTGTATGTCTCTTTTGTCTCTAGAGAGCTGTGGCTGTGTGGGGCAAAATCCAAATGATGTGTTTTCCTGTGATGTAGATCAGCAGAGCTCTAGATAAAGCACTTTATTTCAACCAAAAGTTATTATACCTATGCTTCTTTTAACCCATTATATACTGAATAGACTCCCCCAAACTATATATTGGAAGAGTCCAATTTCAATTTTAGGTATGTCAGGCTATGAAATTTAGATATTCCTAGAGAAACATGACTAAACTATTTGCAAACAGTGGAGACCCTGATCAGACGCTGCATTCTACTGTTTGCCAATTACCATTTTACTGGAATCCCGACTACAATGTGTTAAAAAAAAAAAAAAGCAATGGGGATATTATGAAAGCCTCTGTCCATCTGTATGTCTGTCCGTCACGCTATCTAACCAAACTTGGTACATGACGCCCTTATGGTAAAGGTGTGCAAGAGCAACATTATTTTTCACTTCCCTCTGCTTAGTGCTGAAAGTGTGGGAATTTGAGATGGCATGCCATTGACTGAGCAGTCTAGTTAATAATTTTTGGCACCTGCATTAGCATGGGTGACTTAGGCATGCAAGTTTCTGTTAGTCCGTGCACTTTCGTCCACCCTAGCATCCACCTTAAATGAAGTCTTCAAACTATAATATTTCACAGTTAGTTTCACTTCGCTGATTGTTTTATCTGACTTAGCTAAACAAGGATGACAACTCTCACTCTTCTGGTGCTTGTTTTACGTGCCCTTGGCCAAAAATGTGTGCCCAGGAAAATGTAAACCAGTGTCAACACATGTGTGACAATAGTGTAACATTGTTTGCTTTTACTTCTCCTCAAAAATGTATGCTGTGTGTACTAATTAGAATTATTGCATAAAAAGCAGTGTCACGCGTTATGAACAGCCGTGCATTAACTGGCGAAAAGCTGTGTATTAACAAAGCAATTCACACACTGTTAATGTGCGGCTACGTAACTTTCAATATGATCGTACTGGGGCCACAGATTAGCTGCTGTTACAACATGAGTACTGCCTGGCCCTGGATCGAGCATAGTCCGTGGAAATTACGTTCTCGAGACATCGGTAAAAAGGCAAAACAAAATAGTGCAAGAAATAATGCGAAATGTAGCAAATGTTTTCAGTTTTTATGCAGTAATAGCGATCAAACATGGTTTTTCAATGCATTAAGATTCGCCAGGTCCCTTGGGAGGTGTTGAAAACCGTGGCCTTCGGCCTCGGTTTTCAACAGCTCCCACAGGATCTGGCGAATGTTAATGCATGAAAAACCATGTTTGATCCCTATAGTGCCTCATTTGCTGACATGCTGTAGGTACTCATTAGAAATGCCTCAGTGATCATTGAGCTGCCTGGCGCCTGCCACAGCCAGACACTGTCGCAATATGACTAAAAGATTGTTGAAAGTCATGTGAATCCTGTAAGAAACAAACAAATGTCCTAAAATTTCAAACACTTTATTTCACACTTTTTGTGTTGCCTGCATAGCATGGCAGACACATAGGGATCATGTTGTCTGTCCGCTTCGGCGGTGTCATTGTCACACTTTTCGTTTCCGCTCAATAACTTTTGAAGGGAGGCATTGATTTCATTCAATCTTTTCAGAACTTTATATCACTATAAAATACAGGTCAAGTTCGATATTGGTAATCATCTGCCAAATTTTGGCTGAGTAATGGCTCTTTTTCGACTTAGTTTTTGTTCGTTTCCACTCAGTAACTTTTGAAGGGATGCATTGATTTCATTCAGACATTGCAGAACTTTATATAACTGTAAAATACTGGTCAAGTTCGATAGTGGTAATCATCCGCCAAATTTTGGCTGAGGTATGGCCTTTTTTCAACTTTGTTTTTGTTAGTGTGTTGATATTGGTTTCCGATCAAGAACTTTTGCAGGGATACATTGATTTTATTGAAAGGTTGCAGAAGGATATATCATTGTAAAATACTGGTTGTTCGATATTTTGGCCGAGTTATGGCACTTTTTTGACTTAGTTTTTGTTGGTGTGTTGATACAATGTATTTGTTTCCGCTCAATAACTTTTGCAGGGATGCATTGATTTTAATGAAAGTTTGCAGAAGGATATATCATTGTAAAATACAGGTCAGGTTCCATATTGGTAATCATCTGCAAAATTTTGGCCAAGTTTTGGCCCTTTTTTAATTTAGTTTTTGTTGTTGGGGTAAAATACAAGGTAAAGATCTTGGGGAATTATAGTTTAGTCTAAATTTTACTTTTTATGCAGTTTTTTCTTGAAATACTTAGTGGAATGGTAAACAGTGTAGACCCAGAAAAGATGGCTCCTTTGGGAGCAGTCTGATCTGGGTCTGCTCTGTTTGGATGTGTCATTTTGTAAGAAACTTTGGTGTGCAAAATTTTAGGTCATTTACCATACCCACAAGATAGGTTTGAGTGCTAAAGTAACAGAAATGGTCTTCCAAGTACTGCCTTAGTCCCTTTATCTGTACTTGCATGGGTCTAAATAAGAGTGAGTATCAGGTAAATAGTTTTCTTATTACTCGACAAAAACATATGTTGTGAGTACTCATTAGAAGCACCTCGGTGAGGCGCTTCTAATGAGTACCCACAACATATGTTTTCGTCGAGAAATAAGAAAAACAGAGATACTTTTTGGTGAAAAAAAAGCACCTTATCAAGAGCTATGACGTGTGCAGCAGTTGATATATGTATGACTGTTAACTCTTAACGTTTAGCACTCTGGGTAAAATTTCAGCAGACATTTTGAAATATTTTGCTTAATGTTTTCCCAGAAAACAGGAATTTGTATTTCATGCAAATTTTTTCCAATGGAGACAGCTTGCATGAAATGTCAAATCCTGTCTTCAGGGGAAAAATATCTCCAATTTGTCATCTGATGAATTAGCCAAGAGAGCGCTGAAGGTTAAAGTGCCAAAGAAAATTTGTAGCAAATGGTATTCTAATTTTTGTTTTGTTTTTCATAGAAAATATTACAAGTCTCAACAATGCATGTGAATGATCTGCCAAGATTATCAAAACTTATTTTCTATGAAAAAAAAAAAAAAAAATTGGAAGTGTCTGCTGCAATTGTGGTTGGTGCATTAAGCTTAAAGGGTTAATAATGATAATATTACAGATGATGATGGAAATAGGAAATAGTCGTGGTAGAGCTGTGTATGAGGCAAATATTCCAGACAACTACAGGAGACCACAAACAGACTCGTATCCTTGTATCATTGGCAATGTGGGTTCAAACTAGTATTTTTTTTCTGGGCTACTAGACCAGGGTTCGGGTTACCGATCGCTATAGTCGCCATTTGCGCAGAAAAATAAAATTTGGCACAAAAAATCATAAATTGGCGAAAACAAGTGGCGAAAAAAATATCACCTGAATTACCCGCTACTGAGTCATATAATTGTCGCGCGTGTCTATCGCTCCTTCCTTGATTGTATAATACGCCAATTAGCAACTCAATTATCGATCAGAAAACGGTAGCTGATCAAATTAACCTGAATTTGATGAAAGCAATATAAGGTCACGTGCCGTGATGCGCAGTTTGACAGTAGCACCACCCACTTTCCACGCCTTTCGTCCTAAATATTCATGACGCTCTGCCGAAACTACCAATCAGGAATTAGTCAGAGTCGCATCGCCTACGTCACGGAAATTTACCCAGAATGTAATCATGTGGAACCCTATGTCAAACACAAAGATGGAAAACAAATTGATTACACGAGAAATAATTATTGTCATTAATCGGTTTGGCTTATTAAAGTGGTAAGTAAACTTTGACAGTGCCGACTTTATTTAAGCTTGTTTCGGTACCTTCTTATGAGCCTTAATTTTATTTGGCGATCAACGAACATCGTCCCGAAATAAACCCACAAAAAAACACGAATAATGCCTCGGAGACGGACACATTAGTCTCCGATGGTACGGATCGCGCATTCGATCCCCACAGATTGTAGCGATTTATTATGAAACACATAAATTTGCTACGGTCATTCGCTCCTTCCACTGCTTCAAGACTGGCAGTTACAAGTTTCTTGCGGAAGGGTGTTCCGTGTTCTGGTTAACCGCTTACTGTATAAGCATGCCTCCTCTTTTTTATTGGCGCGATTCATAAAAAAATGCTGTTCCCCATTCCATTTCGCATAGACCAGACTCGTAAAGCAATTGCAGTAAACTCCCTTTTAAGTCAGTTGCAGTTAGCTCCCTTAAAACAGTAAAACCTGCTGTGTTAGAAACTTACCCCGCATTTATCAGGGTACAAATGAATATTGTTACGTTATTCTCTTACAGTACAATACATTAATAACATTATATTTATTGGCTTATACAGCACTTTTCAGAACTTTCGTTTCCATGTAAAGTGTTCCATTTTTGTGTCCAACATTCGATATGCAAAACAAAGACTTATTATTAATTCATGACATTGTAATTAATTAATTACAGCAAAAGTTTTAAAAATCAGTGCAAGAATTACTTTCAAGTCCCCCACACATTTCACATTATACTGACTCTTGAATCTATTGCTGCAATTAAAGGAATCAGTAAATGAACACCTTTTTTCTGACAAGATAATTCTTTGGCGAAAAATGGCCAAAATTTGGCTCAAAATCTGGCTCAAAGTTAAAGAAAATGGCACAAAAAAAAATCAAATTGGCGAAAATGGTGGCGAAAGAAAAAGAAATCCTAGTGCGAACCCTGTAGACCATCAGAATTTCATACATATTTACTTTTTATGACAAAAAACAAATGAGCCAGAGCACAGTATTTCCCACAAGGTTGCATGTGTGTCCAGCGGAGCCCCAGACCTGCGCAGGCTGTTCAGTCTTTGTTGTCCACTTGAAGATGCTTTATATCCTTGGCTACCCACAATGCACTGTGAAGACTGATCAGACTGTGCAATTGCGCAGACCGATCTGAGTCTTTGTTGGGTGTACATGCAATCTTGTAGGACATGCTGTGCCCCGGCTCATATAAGTACACCACAACCTCTTTATAACACTATTGTTGGGGTCCATAGCATAAACCGTGTTAGTTAAACAACTGTGTTATATCCAAACAAAAATGTATAGATTATATTGAAAAATGACCATTTATGGTCATTTTTCAATATAATCTATACATTTTTGGGATCCATCTTTGAAGCGTGTTACATGTATATCCAAAACTGTGTTATAACGAACCGTATTATAAAGAGGTTGAAGTGTATAATTTGATGAATGTTTACTGACCATGATGTAGCATGAGATTCCCATGTTTAGCTGCGATATATCAATATTCCTTGAGTGATGTAATGGTCAGTAAACATTTATTTGTTTATAGTACATAGCTCTAGATAAGAGTGAGTATTAAGATAATATTTTTCTTATTTTTTTACTGAAAACATACATTGTGGGTACACATTAGAAGCGCCTTACCAAGGTGCTTCTAATGAGTACCCACAACTGTTCTTTGTAGAGAAATAAGAAAAATATCAGTACTTTTAGATTGATAAAGCATCTTGTCAAGAGTTTGTAAGGAAGGGGAATAGATATGCTGCCAAGAGAAATATCCCTTTCATGGAAATACTTGCCTCCCTTCTCATTGGTGGCTATTTCACAGGAAAGAATTTGCTTCCTCTTCTCTTTAAGTGTAACCTCCGGTTTTAAAGTTCAGATACTAAGAAGGCAACTGGCTGTGTGCAAAGCTCTAGATAAAAGGGGTATCAGGTAAATGTTTTTCATATTTCCCCATGACAGCATATGCAGTGGGCACTAATGGCTCGAGTACCCAACATACCTTTTTGTGGAGAAATAAGAAAAATATCAATACTTTGGGGTTGAAAAAAAGAGCATTAGAGCTCTTAGAGCTTTTGCAATGCAGTGGCAAAATCTTTCAGGCCCTGAGGTTATAAAACTTTTTTCATGCTAAACTCAGCTGAGCGTAAAATTTTCTCTGTTAATAAATATGAAAATGCCAACATTAGTTGGCATTTTCATATTTATAAGCAGAGAAATTTTCATGCTCAGCTATGTTTAGCAAGAAAGAATTTGGCATTGGTAGTAATTTGAGATTTATAAGCATGAAAAATTTCATGCTTGAGCATGAAAAAAGTTTTATAACCTCGAGGCCAAGTTTATCAGTTCACTAAAAGTGTCTGATTTCCATGTGACAGTGATAAAATGGTTAGGTAAGTAAATGGTTTTCCATATGTCTTAGTTGTTACATAAATTGTAGCTGCTGTACTAATAGTTTCAAACTGTCTTACATATTGTTATGTGTTTTTCTTTTTGCTAATTTTGTCTGAATTGCCATGAAAAACTAAAGAAACTGGCAGCTGTTTTCTCAATCCTGGCCAGCTTAAAAGTAAATGACTGGTTGCACAGATTTTACTGCAGGAAGTGCAAACAAATTGGAAAAAAAGGACTGCAATAATTGGAAAGAATTTATCATTCAGATACTTTGTGTCACAACGACCTTATAATTCTGTTGTGGGATCTACAGCTAAATGCGCAGTCTTTCATTATCATCACTTATCAGCTTGATATGACTTAAATAATGTTGAAAGGGATGTTAAACAACAAATCATCTTCATCACTTGTAGTGGATTACTGCTGATACTGAGAAGAACTCTGTGACAGTCCAGTAACTTTGCATGATTACATTTAGAGTGTTGAGTTTCCTTGACAGCTTTGTACAGTGCCCTAGAGAACTTCATACGTGCCAAATATGAAACAAAGAAGTATATAGCTAAAGAATGGATTCCACCAAAGCCAACAGTACCAAAAGAGGTGAGAAAGTTCTTTTTATTCCCCCCCCCCCCCCCCCCTACTATTTTGTAGGTGAAAAAGTAGGGACATTGCTATATTCTACATCAATCCTCAATGATCATTCTATCCCATCTGCTGATTCAAGAAAGGCAGTTGTCAGTTTCTGGTGAGAAAATGTGCACAAATACTGGTTTACCACATAGAGGACTAAGCCTATCCAGGAAACGTGTGGTTACCAGTAGGTAAACTGACCATGCTTGACATGACCCTAATGGGTTGCCTGGGCCCTAAAATCTCAATCAACCTATATCAACCCATCCATATTTGTACACCAGTGGACATATTTTTGACCAAATTAGTAATTTATACCATGTGCAACACCACATAGATTCTTGTCCCTTACATCTGGGGGCAACAGTATTGGTCACAAAGATCGAATCTAAGTACATTTTGTTGCCAGCTTGAGACACTATTTCCACTTACGCCATTGAAAAAAAAAACAATCAAATTTATTTACTAAATACAGTAAGTGTCCTAAAATTTTATACACCTAAGTGTCTGACAAACTTGCGTAGTCAAACAGTGCAGATCCAGATCAGATAGCTCCTGAGGAGCCGTCTGATCAGGGTCTACATTGTTTGTCATTCCGCTGAGTATTTTTAAGAAACAAGTGTACAAAAAGCAAAAATCAGGCCAAAAAATATGGAATAAAGTGTTCAAATTTTTAGGTTATTTGCTGTACCTTCCCACACCGAGGTGCTACACTTGTGCAACACCATGTCCACTTTCAACAACTGCCATGTGGGGAGGGAAAGGGAAGTGCTGTAGGGGTCTTGTGAGGAGGTTGAGAGGTGTCTATCTACTCCAAGGGAAAGACTGTAACCAAAGTTGTTATTTACCATCACCACATGTAATGCCACAGCCTCTATTAACACTGGGTATGGGGTGGTTGTTGTGGATAATATTAGACTCATTGGTTTGATTCTGATGATGCCTTGGCAAAACAGTAAAAATATTAGTATTGCTTGGTTGAAAAGGTGTTCAATCTCTTGGTCTGGCTTTAACTGTATTTTAGCTGTCCGTACATGTTAGACCTGTACATACAGCGCTCCAGCTAGCCCTATACAGAGGGGCGGGCCGCCTCTCTTGCCCATTTCTGCCGCCCCTCTGACTTTTTAAAGCTGTCCTCTGGCTTTTCAACTCCAGACATCAAACCCTACATTTTGGTGAAAATTTCATGAACATCAGACCAAAATTAAAAAAGTTATCAATATTTAACCTTTACCACTCTCTGGGCTAATTCAGCAGATGAGAAATTTATATTTTTCTTATTTTTCACAGAAAACAGGATTTGACATTTCATGCAAATTGTCTCCAATGGAGACAATTTGCATGAAATGTCAAATCCTGTTTTCAAAAATATTTCAGTATGTCGTCTGCTGAGTTTTACCCAGAGTTGATACTAAGCACTTCACATGACACATCAGGTACCCTCATTCTTGTATGACCAAGCAGAAAGTGCCCTATCAGGCACTCCTCTGCCCTGAAATCCTAGCTGGAGCACTGTACTAACATATTTACCAGAGCTCTGAATATGGTGTTTTGTTGTTGTGGTTGTATTCCAACCAAAAAATATTGATAGTTTACTAATGGCCACTCAGTAGAAGTTCCCTGCGAAGGGGCTTCCAATGAGTACTCACAGCATATATTTTCATCAAGAGATAAAAAATATATTTTTTTGTGGACACGCTTTTATTGAGAGCTCTGATTAACCTTAAATAACCACTAATAATACCCCTCCCTAACACTTAAAGCGCCAAGCAAAATTTGTAGCAGACGACATTGTAAAATTTTTATATTCTTTTATATTATTTGATTTTCAGAGAAAATAAGGTTTGACTTTTCATGTGAATCGTCTGCCACGCAGACGATTCACATAAAATGTCAAGACTTGTTTTCTCTTAAAAATGATAATAAAAAAAAAGGTGTCATCTGTTGCAGTTTGATTGGCTCTTTAAGGATAATTCTACTTTCTGAATGACAAACACAGAAGAATAGAAATAAATGCTGTTTAAAGCGGGACTCTGTAGCACAGGCAGTAACATGTCTGACTGCAGATCCAGCTGTCACAAGTTCGAATCTCTGCTTGGCCACATAACTTTCATGCAGACTGATCATGAGTTGATTCAAGAATGGTAATTGTCAGTTACTGGTGAAAGTATATGCTCAGGTACTGGATAACTGCTTAGAGGACCAAGCCTGTCCAGGAAAAATGTAAGTTATTTGATTGGCTCGACATGACCTCAACAGTGTTGACTAGGCCATAAAAACTCAGACAAACTATTTTAAGAAGAGTTTCAGCTGAGTCTACTTAGTTAGTTAAAATAACAAATCCAAAGAAGCGTTTTTAAGAAATGTTGCTTTCTAATCTTATAACAAAAACATAATATTTTTTGTAAATCATCATTTGCGACAATACACAGTAACACATGTACCTAAATGACCTTTTGTCAATTTGAAACTTCATCCATCAAAAGCTGACTTCAACTCAGGTAAGTTTATATTAATGTCACCCATGTTCTTTGGTATAATGGGATCGAGCTTGGTTTTATTATTTTTGTAATTTTTTAGTTTCTTTGATTAAATTAAACCTGAGAAGCTATTGGTAAATCTGCATGATCTTGTAGAACTGTAAAGATACAGGACAGCCTACACCATAAATGGCCTTCGCCCATTGGGTCAGACAGACAGACTGGAGCAAACATTATAGACCCAGATCAGATGCAGCAGAATGTGGCATCTGTTCAGACTCTACACTGTTTGTACTTATCCAGCAATTTTTCCAGACACATTAACAGCTTGTAAAATGGTCTTGTTATAAGCTTAGGACAAGAATGGATAGGAGATAAGGTGCCCATATAGGGTAAATACGGTTTTGCTCCTTTGTGAGATAAGTAAATGGTTGCAGGGTGCTGGTATTTGCTGTTTCTATGTAGTAATGTTGTTTACCACAGTTCCAGTTCCAGAGAAGGCACTTTTTCCTCCAAAAATATTAATATATTTCTTTCTTTTTTTTTCCACAAAAATATATGTTGTGGGCAGCCTCAGTGGCTCAGCTGGATGCTCCGTCTGACTGGAGACCAGGAGGTCGCAGGTTTAACCCCCGCTGAGGTCGGCAACATTCTTTCGTGGAGATTGATCATGAAATATTTTCAACGGTTATTCTCTCCCTTCTGCTGATTCAAGAAGGGCAGTTGTCAGTTTCTGGCAAAAGAATGTGCACAATACTGGTTAACCGCTTAGAGAACTACACCTGCCAGTAAACATGTGGTTAGGTAAACTGACTACACTCAGCATGACCCCATTGGGTTGACTGGGCCATAAAACCTCAACACAAACAAATATATATTGTGGGTGCTCCTTATAAGCACCTCATTGAGGCGCTACTAATGAGTATCCCAGAACATATGAAGAAATTAGAAAAATATCTGGATATCCCTCTTATCCAGAGCTCTGATTAATTCTCAGTTTATTCCCATCATGCCTCTGGGTGCTGAAAATGGCATGCTTGATAGATGTTTTCTTTTTGTCAATGTACCGTATTTACCCTAAGTATTCGGACACCTCAACTCCTTACCATATATGTTCTGAAATTTGAACCAGTACAATTCACTACCCGATGTTGTGTCTAAAAATTGCTGGATGAATGGCAAACAGTGTAGACCCAGTTGAGACGCCGCGTTCTGCGGTGTCTCATCTGGGTCTAAACTGTTTGCTCAGTCCTGTCTGTCCCAATACATATGGTAAATATGGTAGGCTGTATATATCAGTAACATTTGCATAGATAATTATTATTTAACGTTTAGCACTCCGGGTAAAATTTTCAGCAGATGACTTTGAAATATTTTTATTATTTTTCCAGGAAAACAGGATTTGACATTTGTGCAAATTGCCTCCAATGGGGACAATTTGCATGAAATGTCTAATCCTGTTTTCTGGGAAAGTTAAGAAAAAATATCACCAATTTGTTGTCTGCTAAATTAGTCCAGAGAGTGGTAAAGGTTAAAATGCATCAGAATTACTTTCAGTTTGTCTGTTTCATGTGTTAACTTAAAAAATGTATTTTAGAGAATAAGAAGGGACTGGATAGTAGTTAGTGCAGAGGCATAGTTAACCCTTTCAAACCTGAGTTTCTGAAGTGGACCCTTTCATTCTTGAATTTGGAGATGTCCACTGATGCAAATAGGGGTTTCAGTCTAATATCAAAAGCAGAATGGCAGGCAGTGTAGATCCAGATGTGACGGCTCATTATGATGTACACTGTTTGCACAGGTATTGGTTTTGGTCTGATAGGCTGAATGGGTTAAGGCATTGTGCTTTCAATGAATACACAGAGGACTTCTTAAGGAGGAGTATTTGAAAAGCACTTCTAATGAGTATCTGCAATGTATGTTTTTTATGGAAATACTGAAAAAATAATATCCCAAAATTATCGTCAAATACTCCTCCATAACAATTTCTCTGTTAGAGTATTTATTAAAAGCAGGAACTTAAATTTGAATAGACCCTGCATGCAATAGCTTGCATGTAGCAGTTAAGTTTGCATGTAAAATGGTATTGGTTATGAAGGTATCTAGGTCAGTAGTAACCCATAAATCCTGATAAAAGAACTACTCAGAATTTAAGGTGAATGGCTACATCTGGGCCCAATTGTTCAAAGCAGTGTTAGCTTAACAAGATTGTTAATGGCACTCGTTAACTGTTGTAGCTAAGGTATTTTCAAATACATTGCTATCCTGCAAAAATGTCAAGATAGAAATTAGCTAACAACTTTGGTAAGTCTTGGACAACTGGGCCCTGGTGATTTAATTAGCTAACAACTTTGGTAAGTCTTGGACAACTGGGCCCTGGTGATTTAACATTTTCACAAGGGACAACTTTTGTCAAGACTTTGTCAAGACGGGGCCACATTCTCTGGTTTCTGATTTAGATTTAAACTGTTTGCTTAAGCTGTCTGTCTGAATGCTTAGGGTAAATACTTTAATGTGACTGGGTTTGGTTTATATTCTGCAGCAGCTGATCTTGGTCTTCAAAATCATTTGTCTGAAAAATTTTACTTGTCCAAAAATTGGTACTTTTCATATTTCTCCGTGAAAAAAATAGGTTCTTTGAATGAGTACTGACAAAAGAAATGTTTTTGAGGAGAAAATAAAAATAAAGTATCATCTGAATAGTCCAGCCAATAATCATATATCTGTAAGTGTGAATTACTTGTCCCAGGACAAGTTAATTGAAATTCCTTTCTTCCACTGGATGAAAGGAGCATGATAATTCCATTGCCCTGTGCTTAAGGTTGATACAGTAACATTTTTGTGGAAGTAATAAGTTACCCAGAGCCTAGCATTCACAAATTCTTTGTTTGACATTGCTATTTTTTCTCATGTTAAAGACTTACACATGTAATTTAGGAATGCAGGGCCGATTCAGCAGACCACAAATTGATATTTTTCTTATTTTCCCCAGAAAATAGGGTTTTGAATTTGATGCAAATTGTCTGTTAAAGAGACAAATTGCATGAAATCTCGAAGCCTATTTTATCTGGGAAAAATAAGAAAAAATATTTCAAAATGAAATCTGCTGAAATTTGTTCCCAGCATGCTAAGTGTTAACAATTTTTATAGGACAGACTTAAACTAATCCAATCACAACTCCAGCAGGTGTCATTTTCAAATTTTTTTTATTTTTTTTTCAGAGAATAAGGCTTGACAATTCATGTGAGTCTTCTGTTAGGCAGACAATTTGCATGATACAACAAAAATTAACCCTTAAACTGCCAGTCACAGTTGTCATCTGCTTGTGATTTTAAAAGTCGTTTTTTGCAAACAGTGTGGACCAAGACTGCTCCTCTAGGAGCAGTCTTTAGAGGAGCAGTCTGATAAGGGTCCACACTGTTTGCCTGTATGCAATATTTGAAAAGTTTGCAAGAATATTCAGCAGGCGACATAAACAGATGCCATTTTCAGATGCAGGTTTTCTTGGCATTTTAAGATACACAGGAAGGGCAACAAACACAGAACACAGCCCTCCAAGGAAACACTAGATGAGAATTTAACCCTTGTCCTGCTGAATAAATTAAGATTCCACACCCACTTCTAATCAGATTATTTGATCCAGTTTGTTGATGTAAAGTCACATACTTAATGGCAAACAGTGCATATCCAGATCAGTTGGCTTCGTCAGAAGCCAACTGATTTGGATCTACCCTGTTTGCAAAGGCAGGGTATATCCAGGTTCAGCAGGACAAGAGTTAATTACATGAAATGACTATATACAGCATTTCTTCAAAAAGAGAACAAGCCTTATTTTTTTTGGGGGGGGGGGGAGGGGGGGGGAGGGAATTATTTTAAAAAACTTAATTGTTCTGTGCTACAGATTTGCTTCACACTTCAAGGGTTACAGGGTCATGGGAATGGTGTTTTCATTTTTATCGCACCTGCTTGTAGCAGGGTGCGATATAGGCGTCCGATTTTCCGTCCGTCCGTCCGTCCGTCCGTCCGTCTGTCAACATTTATGTCGACGTTCGACATTTATGTCAAAGTTAGTATTCTAATCAACTACAAGACTAAACAACCATCAAACCTTGCATGAAACATCTCCCTGACCTCCTGACTTTGCGACATTGGCGTCCGCTTTTCCGTATGTCTGTCCATTCGTCCGTCCGTCTGTCAACATTTATGTCGAAGTTCGACATTTATGTCAAAGTTAGTATTTTAATCAACTACAAGACTAAACAACCATCAAACCTTGCATGAAACATCTCCCTGACCTCCTGACTTTGCGACATAGGTGCCCACTTTTCCATTCGTCTGTCTGTTCGTCCGTCCGTCTGTCCGTCTGTTAACAGTTCTGTTATGTTGAAGTTCGACATTTATGTCAAAGTTCGTATTCTAATCAACTACAAAACTAAACAACCATCAAACCTTTTATGAAACATCTCCCTGACCTCCCGACTTTGCGACATAGGTGCCCGCTTTTCCATTCGTCTGTCCGTTCATCCGTCCGTCTGTCTGTTAACAGTTCTGTTATGTCGAAGTTCGACATTTACGTCGAAGTTAGTATTCTAATCAACTACAATTCTACAACAACCATCATACCTTGCATGACACATCTCCCTGACCTCCTGACTTGGCAGGTATGTTGACCCAGTGACCTTGACCTATATTTTGCGCTCCATTGACTTTGACACAATTTACGTTGACGTTCCAGATCTTCTCAACTATAAGGCGTACAACTACCAAACCTTGCATAGTGCTTCTCCTAGATGTACTGACTTGGCATATACCTTGACCCGGTGACCTTGACCTATATTTTGCGCTCCAGTGACTTTGATATATTTTGCGTCGACGTTCGATATCTCCTCGACTATAAGGCCTACAACCATCAAACCTTGCAAAGTGCTTCTTCTCAATGTACTGACTTGGCAGATACCTTGACCTGGTGACCTTGACCTATATTTTGGCTGCAGTGACTTTGACATAATTTACGTCAATGTTCCAGATCTCCTCAAGTGTAAGACCTCTAGCCACCAAACCTTGCATAGTGCTTCTCCTAGATGTACTGACTCGGCAGGTATCTTGACCCGGTGACCTTGACCTATATTTTGCGCTCCAGTGCCTTTTACACATTTTACGTCAACGTTCAATATCTCCTCAACTGTAAGGCCTACAACCATCAAACCTTGCATAGTGCTTCTCCTCAATGTACGGACGCCGCAGGTACCTCCACTGGGTGACCTTGACCTATATTTCGCGCTCCATTAACTTTTACACCTTTTACGTCATCCTTCCATATGTCCTCAACTGTAAGGCCTTCAACCACCAAACCTTATATAGCACTTCTTCTCGATGTACTGACTTGGCAGGTACCTTGACCTGGTGACCTTGACCTATATTGTGCACTCCAGTGACTGACACATTTTATGTTGATGTTCGGTATCTCCTCAAATATAAGACCTACAACCACTAAACCTTGCATAGTGCTTCACCTCATTGCACTGGCTTGGCAGGTACCTTGACCCGCTGACTTGACCTATATTTGACACATTTTACGTTAATGTTTGATAACTCCTCAACTATAAGGCCTACAACCACCATACCTTGCATTGTGTTTCTCCTTGATGTACTCAATTAGCAGGTACCTTGACCCGTGACCTTGACCTATATTTCATGCTCCAGTCTTTTACACATTTTACGTCAACGTTCCATTATCATTAGGCTGTATGATACGAAAAGTCAGTGCTGAAGATATAGCCATTAGAGGGAATGGGACTGGCCTGGAATATATGTGCCCCACTAGGCTTTTTGTCTACATTTTTTTCAACCCAGTTTTCCAAGTAAGCACTGCTAAGAATGAAATAAACTTATTTAATAACCACGTTCTGATTGTGGCTCCCGTGACTTTTGCCCCAGCAGGTGCGATGACGCCTTCCGCGGAATTCTTGTATTGAATCTTGTAGAAAGATAAATTTGCACTTTTCCTCAGTCTGGCTTTACCTGTGTTATACTTCAACTACAGTAAATGTCCAAAAAATTTGTCCAATAAAAGGGCATATCGTGGGTTGATCGCAAGACTGTAGCAAGTCAGATAGTTGTTTTTCCCAATACTTAATCTCCTCACCATGAAGCAGTTATGAAGATTACAACATATCTTTCTGTAAAAAATGGAAATTTAGGTGCCATTGCTCGTATGAGCAATGGCACCTAAATTTTCATTGTTTACAAAGGGGTCAAAGTTGCCCCTAAACAAGGGTTTCGAAAATATGTTTGAGTTACTACAGTCTTGTGCTCAACCCTCTCTATGCAAACAGTACAGATCCAGAGTCTGATCAGACTACATGGTTTGCCTTCCGACCTAGTATTTAGTGGAATAAATGCATAAAAACATAGTTTTGGCAAAAAGGCAGGGCATAAAATGTTTGAATTTGTAGGACATTTTACTGTACTACTACTTCTGTTGTTACTTCTACTACTACTACTGCTACTACTACTATTTCTACTACTACTACTACTAATGATAAAGTGTTGTTTAATAAATTCGCAGAATGATATTTTGAAATTTGTGACTTTTTTTAATTTGTATGTCATAGGTCTAGATAATTGGTCTCTTATTTCTCCCCAGACACATATGTTGTGTTTTTATGGAGACAAGGAAAATAGTCCCATTTTTTAGACAAAAAAGCTGCCTTATCTACAATGTAGAGCAATGAATTAGTAGAGGAAATAAAACTGCTGAAGAAATGTTGAATGTTATTCATAATTCCAGATAAGATGCTTTTTTTTTTCAACCAAATAGCATTGATATTTTTTTTCTTATTTCTCCACAAAAACATATGTTTTAGTACTCTTTAGAAATGCCTCACTGAGACACTTCTGATGTGTACCCAAAACATATGTTTTCATTGAGAAATAAGAAAAAGATTTGCCTGGTATCCCTTCCAAACTAGGGCTATGATTATTTATTTATTTGCAGTTATTGTTCTCACTAGATGATCATCAAATGTAATTACAGTGTTTTTTCCTGATTTATTTTGCAGCTATTAGAAGATGACAAAGATAAAAAGAAGACCCGACCAAAACCTTCTGGAAATTTACAAATAGCAACTTCAGTAAGTACTCCTTATTGTTTACTCTGCTTCTGACATCTTTCAGAAAGTAGGATTTCTACGTGGTGCTTTACACAGAAAATGTAAACTTGCAAAGTTTTGTCAAGATTTAATGCAAAACCTTTTGTTGTAATTGCCTATGCATCAAAAGTTTTTGTCCCATTCATTGGTTCAACAAAAAATCAGTATTTTTATACCCCCAACATACGAAGTATGTGGGGGTATATAGTTTTCGCTTTTCCGTTCGTACGTTCGTTCGTTCGTTCGTACGTTCGTTTGTTCGTTCGTTCGTTCGTTCGTCTTTCCGTCACAGGGTCAAAGTTTTTGCGTTAAAGTTTATAAGACCTCATATTTTGAAGACCCTTTGATGGATTTTGTTCATATATGGCATGATGGTAGATATAGGTCTAAAGTTTTTATCAGCACCATCCCCACCCCGGGGTGACCTTGGGAACAAGGTCATGGACTTTGAATTTTCGTAAAAAAGTCACAGGGTCAAAGTTTTTGTGTTTAAGTTTATAAGACCTCATATTTTGAAGACCCTTTGATGGATTTCATTCATATATGGCATGATGGTAGATATAGGTCTAAAGTTTTTATCAGCAGCATCCCCATCCCGGGCGTGACCTTGGGTCAAATTCACGGACTTAGAATTTTCATTAAAAAAGTTAAAGTTTTTTGTGTTTAAGTTTAAATAGCTATATCATCAAGACCCTTGAGGAATTTCATTTATATTTGACATGTTGGTAGATATTGGCCTAGCATCTTACTCCGCATGATCCCCACCCTGGATGTGACCGAGGTCAAGGTCACAAACTTAGAATTTTCATATAAAAGTAAAAATTTTTGCGTTTAAGTTTATATTGCCATATCATCAAGACCTTTTATTAAATTTCATTATCCCCTAACTGAAAGGTTGAGCTGATACAGCTATCAACAAGGAATCTGTTCGTCTGTCCGTCAGTCCGTTGAAGTATTATTCGTTCAGACTTTATTTTTGTCTTAGGGTCAAAGTTTTTGCGTTAAATGTTATAAGAACTCATATTTTGAAGACCCTTTGATGGTTTTCATTCATATTTGGCATGATGGTATATATAGGTCTTAGGTTTTTATCAGCACCATCCCCTCCCTGGGGGTGACCTTGGGGTCAAGGTCACAGACTTAGAATTTTCATAAAAAAGTCAAAGTTTTTGTGTTTAAGTTTATATAGCTGTATCATCAAGACCTTGAGGAATTTCATTTATATTTTACATGTTGGTAGATATCGGCCTAGCGTCTTACTCCGCATGATCCCCACCCCGGGTGTGACCGAGGTCAAGGTCACGAACTTAGAATTTTCATATAAAAGTAAAAATTTTTGCGTTTAAGTTTATATAGCCATATCATCAAGATCTTTTATTAAATTTCATTATCCCTTAACTGAAAGGTTGAGCGGATATAGCTATCAGAAAGAAATCTTTTTGTCTGTCCGTCCGTCCTTTGAAGCATTATTTGTTCATACTTTGTTCATATTTTGAAGACCTTTTGATGGAATTCATTCATATTTGGCATGATGGTAGATATAGGTCTAAAGATTTTATTAGCACCATCCCCACCCCAGGGGTGACCTTGGGGTCAAGGTCATAGACTTAGAATTTTCATAAAAAAGTCAAAGTTTTTTGTGTTTAAGTTTATATAGCTATACCATCAAGAACCTTTGAGGAATTTCATTTATATTTGACATGTTGGTAGATATAGGGTATGACCTTCAGGTCAAGGTCACAGACTTAGAAATTTCATATAAAAGTAAAAAAAAATTGCATCTAAGTTTATATAGCTATACCATCAAGACCTTTTGTTGAATTTTATTATCCTCCTACAGAGAGGTTTAGGGGATATAGCTATCAGCATGGAATTCATCCATCCTGCCATCTCCAGAGTCAAAGCTACATATTTTGTGCTCGTTAAAAACTGGCGGTAGCGCTCTTCGGGGGTATACGTGCCCCACTGGGCACTTTGTCTAGTATTTTATTTTTTTTCCAATTTTAAAGCAAATTAAGCAAAAATCAGTGGGGCTGGTTGTTATCAAGCTGGATTTCAACTAATTTTTCATTTTTTTATATGTATAAATTTTCACAGAATTGTGAGATGTCAATAATCAAATATCAGTGAAGAAAAGCCAAAAAGAAGAAAACAAATCTTCAAATTATTTTTAGAAAATCAGTTTTCTATAGGAACTGCAGACCAAGTTTTGGTCCTTAATTAAATTTTTGGTAAATATATGAAAAACACATTGGAAAACTCTTTTCATTTAGATTCTTTGATTGTGTTGGGGTTTTAAAGCAACAGATAAGGTGCTTTTTTCATCCAAAAAATGCTGATATCTTTCTTACTAGTCAATGAAAACATAATAGGTACTCATTAGAAGCCCCTTGGTGAGGCGCTTCTAATGCATACCCACAACATATGTTTTCGTTGAGAAATGAGAAAAATATCTTGTGGAGACTCCCTCTTATCTGTAGCTGTGGGCATTTAATGACACATCAACCCTTGTGGGTCATTTTGTGTCATCTCCCAAAGAAAGGGAGAAAGAAAATAGATGAGATAGTAGAGGAGATGAAAGAGAGAGAAAGGGAAGAAAGAGGAACAGGAATGATAGGGAAGAAACAGAAGAAATAAAAACATGCCGGCCTCAGATGCGCCATCCAGCTGGAGACCAGGAGGTCACGGGTTCAAGCCCCGCCAGGGTCAGCAACATTCTTTCATGGAGATTGATCGTGAAATATTTTCTACGGTCATTCTCTCCCTTCCGCTGATTCAAGAAGGGCATTTGTCAGTTTCTGGCGAAAGAATGTGCACAATACTGGTTAACCGCTTAGAGGACTTAGCCTGCCCAGTAAACGTGTGGTTAGGTAAACTGACTGCGCTCAACATGACTCCATTGGGTGGACTGGGCCATAAAACCTCAACACAAACAATCTACCCTTACTTGCTACAAGGATAGAAAGCCTTGCCCAAGGGTAAGCCAATATCAGTTGGATGCCACTGTGACGTAAGATACACAACGCCACACCCTACCACCCCCATTTTCATTTAGAATAAAACTGCAAATGAAAAAGGTCTTTCCAAGTATTGTTGAAAGGACAATAGGTGACATTTCAACTAAAATTACTGAAGAAACTGCAACAAAATTGCGGCAGTTTTCTTTATAGGATTCTCCTAAAGTTACAGATTTTAGATAATCATTGCAAGTTCTCTTACTGACTGCAATTCTTCTGTTACCATCACTACAAAAGGTTTTGATATTGTAAATTCATTTTTAGCTCACCTATACAAAAAGCTGTGAAAGTCTTAAATTATCTCTTGTGTAGGCATTGGCTTTAGTGTTTTTCCACATATGTTCATTTTGCATTCAAGTTCTTAGGAGCTTGTGCTTTTTCATGATGGGCTGGTGTTTATAGAATTACTTGGTACTGTAGAATACAATGATGTGTGGCAAAGTCCCTAATCAGTCTACAAGTACATGTATATGGCGCCACTGGCTAATCTAGATTTTACTGTTTCCATTTGTCAGTAAGACACCTTTTCTCACTTCAGAGAGTACTTATATTGTTTATCCCAGTCACCTCAGTTATTTTTTATTTTCTGCAATTCATAGCTCCAGATTAGGTGCTTTTTTCGATGGAAAAGTATTGATATTTTTCTTACTTCTCCATAAAAACATATGTTGTGGTTCTCATCACAAGTGCCTCTCCAGGCACTTCTAATAATTACCCACAACATAATTATGTTTTCATGTAGAAATAAGAAAAATATCATGTGGATACCTCCTCTTATCTGGAGCTATGTGGCAGCAACTTTGACCTTTTTTCATGCTCACCTCAGCTGAGCGTGAAATTTTCTCTGCTAATAAATATGAAAATGCCAACAATAGTTGGCATTTTCATTTTTATTAGCGGAGAAAATATAATGCTCAGCTATTTATAGCAAGAAAGAATTTGCAAATATTAATAATTTGAGGTTTATTAGTGGAACAAATTTCATGCTCAGCTGAGTTGAGCATGAAAAAAGTTGTATAAACTCAGGCCCTGAACTTCTTGCCATTCTTGTCCTAAAATTTGAACAAATCGCCATGCCTTTTGACTACCTGTTGACATGTCTAAAACTTCTGGGCCCAGTTGTTCAAAGCTAACGACATCGTTAGTTAACAATTCGTTAAAATTTACATCGAGTGATACACAAATATGCTGAAATTTTTTGCTGAAAAAATGTGAGTAGCTTTTGCACTGCAAAAGCTACTCACATTTTTTCAGCAAAAAATTTCAGGATATTGTATACTGAATCCGCTAAAACAGTT
Source organism: Anodontia alba (assembly GCA_964016985.1). NCBI lineage: Eukaryota > Metazoa > Mollusca > Bivalvia > Lucinida > Lucinidae > Anodontia > Anodontia alba. The sequence continues at coordinate 31,532,616 of OZ024825.1, read as the reverse complement.
AACGAAATGACCCTTAACGAGCTCATTAAGCTAACGACGCTTTGAACAACCGGGCCGAGGATGAATGGCAAAAATGTAGACCCTCATCAGATTCTGCATTCTGTGGCATCTGATCATGGTAAACACTGTAAGCTCAGGTCCGTTTGTCTGGATAATTAGAGTAAATACAGCATGCAGTTGAAACCAATTTGAAGATCTGAACTTAAAAATTAGTCACATAAAATGTTGTCTTATTTTCTCTGAACAAATAAAATAAAATCTATTTTAGAATGTCTGCTACAAATTTACTTTGTGCTCCACATGGAAAGTTCAGGAAGTATGACTATCATGATGCAAAAAGCAGACAGTGAAGGCCCAGATCAATTTCCACATCCATGCAGTCTGATCTGAGCATTCTTCGTTCAACATATACTACAGTATCCATTGATTATACCCCCGGCATCTATGCTGAGGGGTATATAGTAATCGTTTTTTCGGTCCATCTGTTAGTCATTTTGTATGTTAGTTTTTTAGGCCATCCATAGTTATAACGTGACGTTCGTAGAAATCAGCATCAATATTTTTAAGAGCTCATAACTTCCACATCCTATAATGGATTAAGTTCATATTTGGTATGATGATAGATATTAGTCCAAAGTTTTTATCAGCACCATCCAGACTCATGCCTGTGGGCTTGCGGTCAAGGTTATGGACTTAGAATTTTCTTGTTAAAGATTTTGCGTTCAAGACCTCTGTCTTCCAGGCCTTATTATAGATTTGGGATGATGATAGATATTGGTTCAAAGTTTTTATTAGCACCAGCCGGACCCATGCCTGTGGCCTTAAGGTCAAGATCACAGACTATGGGTTTTCAATTTAAAGTTCTATGTTAAAGTTTATTTAAGAGCTCATTGCTTCCATACCCTGTGATGGATTTAGTTCATATTTAGTATAATGATAAATATTTATTCTAACTTGGCATCAGCATCATCCTCACCCATACCAATGCCCTATAGATCAAAGTCACAGACTAAGAATTTTCATGTTAAAATTTTTTTGGTTAAAGGTTTTCAGACTTAGCCTTTTTAAGTAGAGACGATGGCACAAGCTTGAGGTATATGTGCCCCACTGGGCACTTTGTCTAGTTCTGTAAGTGGGTAACAAAGGCCCGATCAGCCTGCACAAATGCACAGGTCGATCTAGGTCTATGTTGTCCGCAGAGCCCTTTTTGAGTGCAACACATCATGTTCCAGTAACAAATCCTATTTCTGTTTGGGTATTACAGATGTCTAGAACGAGTTCAGCACCACAGTTTTCTACAAGTAAACAAGAGCCAAAGCCAGTGCAGACGGGAACAGCAAAGACAGAAACACCAGTGGCTAGAGCACATCCTATCAGTTCAAGCACTGCCGACTTAATAGGATTAGGTATGAGAAAGATACATCAGCTTGCTCCTGATAAACAGAAAGTTTTTTTTTTATTTTATTTTTAGTTGTTGTATGATTTTCCCAATGAAAATTTTGTGTTAATCCTTAAAGAGCTATTAACGTTTACCACTCTCTGCGCCAATTCAGCAGAGGACAAATTGATGATATTTTTATTTTTTTTATTTCCAGAAAACAGGATTTGACATTTCATGCAAATTGTCTCCATTGGAGGCAATTTGCATGAAATGTCAGAACCTGTTTTCTAGGAAAAGTAAGAAAAATATTTCAATATGTCATCAGCTGAAATTTTATTTAGAGTGCTAAGCAAAAGCAAAATTATAGCAGAAGATATTCATAATTTTTTTTTATTAGCTCTCCTTGACGAAGTCCAAGAAGAGCTGTTGCACTACCTCCAGTGTTGGCCTCAGCATCGGCGTCAGCGTCCACATTTACGTTAAAGTTTTTTTAAGAGCTTATATTTTCCAGACCATTTAGTAGATTTGGTTCATATTTGGTATGATGATAGATATAGCTCCAAAGTTTTATTCAGCAGTACCCCAGCCTATTACCTCAAGGTCAAGGTCATGGACTTAGAGATTTTTAATGTTAAGTTATTAAGAGCTCATATTTTCCAAACTGTATGATGGATTTTGTTCATATTTGGCATGATGATAGATACAGTTCAAAAGTTTTATTCAGCAATACCCTGTGCATGCCTATGACCTCAAGGTCAAGGTCACAGACTTAAAAGTTTTATATTAATAGTTTTTTAAAAGCTCATATTTTCCAAACTATTTGATGGATTTTGTTCATATTTGGTATGATGATAGATACAGGTCTACAGTTTTATCCAGCAATACCCCCTGCCCATGCCCATGCCCATGCCCATGCCCATGGCCTTAAGGTCAAAGTTTAGAACTTAGAAATTTTATATTTAAATGTTTTAAGAACTCATATTTTCTAAATCGTACGATATATTCGGTTCATATTTGGAATGATAATAGATACAGGTCCAAAGTTTTATTCATCCAGGTTCTGACACCGCCACCATTGCCAATGACCTCAAGGTCAAGGTCACAGACTTAGAAATTTTATATTTGATCCCTGATTATGTCAAATTTATGACAATAAATGACCAAACCATAGCACAAGAAATCCTATCAAGAGCTAAAATGCCATAACATTTCCTCTTACTGTAATGATCCTAAGTATTTTGACATAGGCCTGAGCAAACAGTGCAGACCCAGATCAAACTGGTCCTAAAGAGCACCCTGACACTCCAGTATTTCCCCTATTCCAGGTGAGCTATGCTGTCTGCTGATAGCTCTTGTTATTATTATTTTTCTAAAAAAATAAAACTTGGCATTTCATGGGATTTGTTTAGAGCAAGTGATATGACTTACTTGTGAACAGTCAAGATCCAGATTAGTCTGTGTGTCTGCAGTCTGACCAGGGTTTATGTTGTGTTCTCGAATTATTCTTTGAGCAGACAGGTCTTGATCAGACTGAAGCCCAGTAGTCTATCCTGACCCATTGCTGTCCACTGAGCCCTCACTGTCCTTCAATATCAAAACATAGTTTTCCATGCATTAAACATTTGTAGAGTCCCAATGAAGGTGTTGAAAACTTGAACCAGAAGGGCAAGAGTTTCAGCTCCTTCTGAAAGACTCTTCAAATGTTAATGCATTGAAAGCAATTTTTGTTATTACACAAAACTTACTTTTGCACCAGAAAATGCACAAAAAGGAAAGAAAATATGATCAATGGACCCTTGCTTTATTGGCTAAAAATCCGTGGAAAAGTGACATCAGCTACTTGTTTTGTATAGCCATTTATAAATGTTTCACCAGAGTGACTTTACCATTTACTGAGATTGATGCATAACACATACGCATACATATGCATACTATCTTCAATTTGCATTGATTCATAGATTTTTTGCTTCAATTATGCAGTCAGATCAGGGCTTTAATATAAAGTTTATATGTTAAGCCTCATGGTTTTTCTGGACACTTCTCATTTTTAGGCCTGTACTGTATTTATCCTAAATATACAGACACTATACTTTTATTCCTTCTCCTCTTTCTTCCTTATCCCTCTCTTTAATTTGTAGCCGGCCTCGGTGGCACAGTTGGATGCGCCGTCCGACTGGAGACCAGGAGGTCACGGGTTCAACCCCCGCCAAGGTCGGCAACATTCTTTCGTGGAGATTGATCATGAAATATTTTCTACGGTCATTCTCTCCCTTCCGCTGATTCAAGAAGGGCAGTTGTCAGTTTCTGGCGAAAGAATGTGCACAATACTGGTTAACCGCTTAGAGGACTAAGCCTGCCCAGTAAACGTGTGGTTAGGTAAGCTGACCGCGCCCGACATGACCCCATTGGGTTGACTGGGCCGTAAAACCTCAACACAAACAAATCCCTCTCTTTAATCTCCTCTATCTCTTCTATCTCTTTTCTCCCTTTCTCTGGGAGACGACACAGAATGACCCACAAGGGTTGACATGTCGTTAAACCCCAACACAAGCAATCTTATCCTGAAATTTGAATACCCAATGGACTATCTGTTGTGTGGCTTAAAATATTTGCTGAATGGTAAACAGTTCTGACCTTGATCAGACGGTTCCTTAAGCTGAATGGATACACCCGAAAAATTCTGCCACCATTTTGCAAAGGAATGCAAACAAGTAACTGAAAGTCACTTCTCAGTATTAGGAACGTTTCTAAAAATGGTGCTTCTATTAAAGGGAAGAATTTGCTCCCACAGGGAGCAAATTCTTTCCTTTAAGAGCAGCCCTCAGTGAGAAGGGAGACAAATATTTCTGCATCAATTATTTCCAATGGAAGTACAGATAACCCTCTTTATACCAACACTCGATACAACGACAGAATTCGTTATAATGACAACTTGACTGTTATGAAACCCTAGCTTAAGAGATAACAAGTACTCACAAATTATGCAAGACTATTGTTTTTAATACTTTAAAGAAAACTATGTTTTGGATGTTTGTTAGAATTGCCTCATCGAGGCAATTCTAACAAATATCCAAAACATATGTTCTGTGAATAAGAACAGAACAAGACCTTTCTTACATATCAATCTGCTCATTAAGTATTCTTTACAATAGCAAATTCATTTTAATGGCAATGTCTTGGGGAACAAATGCTGTCATTGTAAGGAGGGTTCACTGTATATCCATTCGCCTTCCTCTATGTGTATTCTGATCTTGATTTGCATTTTTTTTATGCTCAATCAGATATAATGTGTATATATTCAGTAGAATATTCTTTTCGCTTTTAAAAAGATTTTGCACAGCCGGTGATTGACCCATTGTTTACTGACACAAGTAGTAAGAGTGAGTACGACTAGATATTAACCTGTGTTCCTGGTGAAGGTACAGGACATGTATCATAGCTCTAGATAAGAGTTTAGGAGGCATATAGGAATTGTTTAAGTATTTGGTCATAATTCTTGGATAATTTTTCTTATTTCTCCATAAAAAAACATGTTGTGAGTACTCATAAGAAGTGCCTTGCCAAAGTACTTCTAATGAGTACCCACAACATATGTTTTTATGGAGAACTAGAGAAAATACCCAATAATTATCACTAAATACTCCTCCTTAACAATTCCTCTGAGTATTTGGTTATAATTCTGGAATAATTTTTTCATTTTCTCAAAACAAAATACTTGTTGTGGGTACTAATTAGAACTAATGAGTACCCACAGTATACCTTTTTATGGCAAAATAAGAAAAAGTATCCCAGAATTATTATCCCAGAAAATTAACCCAGAATTATCACCAAATACTCCTCTATCCTCTATAAGAAGTTTTATTACCCAAAGAGTTTTGATATTTTTTCTTATTTCTGCTCAAACGTGTGGTGGCTACATGTACTCATCAGAATCATAACCAAGTTATTTATCCACAGAAGCATGTTTTGGGTACAATTAGAATCACCTCATTTTTACAGTTCTGATGAGTTTACAACAGGGTTTGTAGGGAAGTAAGAAACTCTAATCTTGAGCTATGCGTCCTTGGGTTCCAAGGTTTTATCTTGTTTGCTGGAAAGTTTGCATGTTACTTTAAATTATTTCTAAACTGGTTCTTATTGTAAATTGTTGAAGTATATTGCATCTCATGCCGTTTTTTTTTTTTTTTTTTTTTTTTTTTTTGAATTTTTTTTTCAACCCTTAAAGTAGCAGACACCATATTATTATTTTTTTTAATTATTTTTCAAAGAAATTAAGACTTGGCATTTTATGTTGATCATCTGTTAATCAGATAATTGATATGAAATACTAAGTCTTGCTGTTTCTGAAAAATAACAATTGTAGTTTTAGACTGTTGTCTGCTGCAAATTTTATTAGCCTTTTAAGGGCTAACATATTCACATGTCTCACAACATTATACAATAGCATGTACATCACCATTGAATAAGTGGTGATTTCACAAATTCACCAGACAACTGCTCACCATAGGTCCAGCGACAGAGAGTACACTGTTATTTTAAAGATAAATTTTGTTGCTTTTGCTGCAAAGCGTCCAGATGGCTGAGTGGTTAGCACTCCCAACTTTGAATCACTAGTGTCCCAGGTTCAAAGCCTGCTGGAAGCATAATTCACCTCATGACTGCACAGTATTTCATTGCACAAAGCCTTTCCATTGTCACCTTTTCATCATCTCGATATGACATAAATAATGCTGCTAGGGACATAAAACACCCAATTACCATCATCATCATCATCATGCTTTTGCTCCAAAACCTGTCTTGTAAGTACTCATTGGAACCACATCTGTGAAATTTTGCTCTAAGACATATCTTGTGGGTACATTGGAATCACTTCTTTACAATTTTGCTTCAAAACATATACAGTGGACTCTTGTTATCTCGAAATCCAAGGGACTCTATGAAACACTTCGAGATATCCGTACTTCGACATGTCAGATTTGCGGAACTGAGGAAAACAATTAATCGAACAACCACCTTTAACTGAATGAATCTTTAATTTAACTCCTAAGTTAGATTTATATATTGAAAATATTGTGGAAAAGAGGAGCAATTTCTCCTCTTTCCCACAATATTTTGTTGCCTGTTGGTAGATTTCTGTGTTAAAACAGGGGCCAGTTTTTCACCTCGAGATAAGCGGTTATTCGAGATAAGCGAGTTCGAGATAACGAGAGTCGACTGTATCTGAAATACACTTAGTTCAATCCATTAATATCTGACAAAAATGTATAGGTGAAAAAGTATGTTTACCATCAAAGAAATTCTGTACATATTTTCAGTATTTACCTATATTGTGAAATTTGGAGTTAATGAACCAAAACATCCAGATGGCCGAGTGTTAGCACTCTGGGCCCAGTGTTCAAAGCATAGTTAGCTTAACGAGCTCGTTAATGGTCAAAATCTTAACTGTTCTAGTAAGTACAATATCTAATTCACAGATATTTTTGCTGAAAAATGTGAGTAGCTTTTGCAAATGCAAAGCTACTCACATTTTTTCAGTAAAATATTAGCATATGTACCTTATTTTATGATCAAAGTTTTAACAAAATGTCAACTAAGGACATCGTTAGATTTAAACTACTGGGCCCAGGACTTCTGATCACGAGGTCCCAGGTTCAAATCCTGCTGGAGGCAGAAGTCAGCTCATAACTAGCATGTATAATGCTTCATTGCACAGAGCCTTCCATTATCACCCTCCCATTATCTCAGTAGGACATAAGTGATGTTGAAAGGGACATAAAACACCAAATCATCATTATCTTTTATTTAATGAACCAGTTTTTCATTCTCATCAGGATTTACTTCAAACTGAATGCCACAGAGGTCTTCAGTAGTTAAAGTGTCATCCAGCTTATTGTTATTCCTGTTACACTTATAAAGTTTAAAAAAGCTAATTTTTCCTCATAAAAAGGTTTAGTTTTGTCAGATGCATGTTACATTAGCTGTAGAATTTACAACACAATGGTAATTGACTTATATGCTGTATTAAGAAGACTGGATACATTTGATAGACTTTCTGCCATTTTTTGACAAGGGAAATAACTTATGTGACATCCTACTTGCTTTTCTGCCCTTTGAGCACCTTCTGAAAATGAATCTACTCTAAAAGGAAAGAATTTGTTCCAAGGGATGTACTCTGAAAGGAAAGAATTTGCTCCCTTTTCAGAAGGGAGGCAAAATTATTTTTGACAGAGTTATCTTCCCAGAAAATTTATCTGTTTCCCTTAAATTCTTTGCATGTTTGGTTCTTGTTTTCATTTCAACAGATCACTGTTAAGCTGTTTACAGTGTGTGTTACATTAGTCTTAGCAAAGCTCATGTGATATAAACACAGATTTGGAAGTAAAAAAATAAATATAGAGGTACCCAGGAAAGACCTGATTGCAGTAGCTTCTCGGGATGTGTTAGGTTTTGTCACACTGGGCCAGGCTCCATAGCGCAGTTGGTAGCACATCTGACTGCAGATCCAGAGGGGGTTGCAAGTCTGAATCCCAGCAAAGCCACATAACTATTATGGAGATTGATATGTTTCTACGGTCATTAGTGCCCCCCCCCCCCACCTCCCCACCTCCTATCTCCACCCCACCACCCCTCCCCCTTTCCAACACTGCCTCTTAAAGGGCAGTTGTCAGTTACTTGGACATGTCAGTAAAAGACAATAAGTTGATAATGTATTTAACACTTTGCATGCTGGGTAAAAATTTCAGCAGATAACATTTAGACAGTTTGCATGAAGTGTCAAATCCTATTTTCTAGGAAAAATAAGAAAACTATTTCAGAATGTCGTCCGCTGAATTTGCATATAGCATGGTAAGTGTTGATTTAGTTGCATTGGGTATAGACTAGTTGGGGATGTTATATTGCTTATCTTGTTTGGACACATTATTATATGCAGGCAGGGATGAAGTTAAGTAGGAAAATTTGCTAGGGGTTTTGAGAACTCTCAGATATTTTGCTTTGATACTAACCCATAAAGTGCCACTCACAACCGCAGCAGACAAAATTCTGAAATTTTATTTTTTATTATTTTTAAGAAAATAAGGCTTGACATTTCTTGTGAATTGTCTGCCTAGCAGAGGATTCTCATTAGATATCAAGCTTTACTTTCCCTAAAAAATTTAGACTGTTGTTTGCTACAATTTTGCTTGGTACTTTAAGAGTTAAAATGTTATACTTACATAAACATTTTTTTCTCAAAGACGCACACACACATAAATTTCTGTTTCTACTTCTAGTTGAAGAGACCAGTTTCATTTAAATCTTTTGTTTATATGAAGCATAAAGCTGTCTTTTGTGATCTGTATATCTGGTTATTTCTGCAGTTTGCTTTATATTAGGTTCCATGAACTGTAATTCTGTGATTTTAGTTTGAGGAGGAATTAATTTTTGCAAATCTCCAGTTTAAGAATGATGGAGATTTGTGATAATTTCTTTGATTGATACTCTGAACTCGTAGCCCTTCTCTTGCTGAACACGTCATGCTCTGTCTTAGCAAACAGTGTAGATCCAGATCAGTTGGCTTCTTCAGAAGCCTAGAGGGCCCCCATCAGGGCTCGGGAAATTTTGAAATCTGAATCGGTCCAGCCGATGACGATGACGTCATCAATGAGCCCATTTCCAAAAAAAAATATGTATATATCACCTGTCACGAAAACTAATGACAATTGGCAGTCCTATAACTCCTTTTAAATAATACACCTCAACCGCGTTATATGACGGAAGTCCGGGTATAACGAGCATGATCAAAGCTGGCGTCATCAATAAATACAGTCAGGTATGTAAAAAGAAAGAAAAAAAAAACGGTTTTGTTGTTATTTCAACCTCCGCAGGGTTTTCCTAAACTATTTACAAACAACTGATTCCCGTCTTGTATAAGCGCGAAGACGGCGGGAAACAGGAGAGACGGAACGAAACGACTTTCATGGACCTAATTAGGTCTAGTAAAAAGTCTGCGCCACGGGTGGTTTTGCTGTTTTCAATGTTTCAAGATTTGACCAGACTGCTTAAATTTTAAGCACTGACCAATCTTGTCTAGCGCAAGTGGTGCATTACTTATTTTTACCGTGAAATCTGCCTTGAATTATACTCGCGTGTTACGGCAATCAACAACAACAACTACAACAAAAAAAAGAATCAATCAATTATACCCAGATCAGACGCCGTTGTATGCGACATCTGATTAGGACGTACACAGTTTGGAAATTAATTTATCAAATCTGGGACCGAGAAACCGTGTGCTGATCAAAACAAAAAAGAAGAGGAAGAAAACGGGTGTGTTCAAGCGGTGCATTCTTTTATCACTCTCAGTAAAGCGACCTTTGATCTTTTGGACACGCCGACTGCACCTGGATGTTTTGCAGTCTCAGTGTATTCACACGTGTCACACAAACGGATTAATTATCAGACTACCGTTACTGATGATTCGTGTTAATCGCTTGTTTACCGCACAAAGGTCAGTGAAGTGTTGAATTTTTGACAATGTTTGGATAATGATGTAATTAATTTGTGCTGCCGTTATTCAGCTGTCTCTCCAATATACATGTCAAATGACCGTTTAGGGCCTTTTAACTACCATAATATCGCATTTAAAAGGTGCGCGGACGTTGTCAGTTTGGGAAGACCTGACCGTCTGTGATTTTTTAGACATCATTGATTCGTGAAAATTTGTTGGTTGGGGAAAAATGGGGTTCAAGGCAAAACCTGTTGGACCGATTTATTAGCGTTTCGGGGTGTTCGAAATCGGTCCAGAATTCTTAATTTCGGTCCAGACCGGCTATTTTTCCAGTTTTCCCGAGCCCTGGCCCCCATAGCCTAGTGGATAGGAGAGTTGACTCTTAATCCATTAGGTTTCCCACCGCTGTGGTTCGAGCCTTGCTCGAGTCACATGTGGGAAAACCAAGTTCTGCTTACGGATGGGTAAGTAGTTTTTCCCTGGGTTCTCCGGTTTTCGTCCACCTTTGATGAACGATTGGCTCGATATAAGTGAAATATTCTTCAAAGGGCCATAAAACCCAAATAAAAAAAAAATTCTACAGAAGCCAACTGATCTGGATCTGCACTGTTTGTCATTAAATATGTGAATTTCTATCAAAAACTCAGATCAAGTAATCTAATTGGCTGGAAATTAGAAGTGGGCGTGGCATCCTAATTTATTCAGCAATGCAAGGGTTAATCCACATTGAGCCTTATCAATTCTTTACAATCATATAAATTGAAAAAAAACAACTTCTACATCATTACAAATAGACATAAATATTGGGCCAAAATTTTGATCAAACAGGATAACTATGGGAACTGGATCCTCCTATGTTATAATCACAATATGCTTTTATTTCATAAGTTACTCAAATATTATTAAAAAAAAAAAAAAAAAAAAAAAATGACATGCATAAAAACGTGTACTACCACAGGTCTAGCATCGCTAGCATTCCTTAACCATTATTAACAGCAGTGAACACTTCCTCCACTTCAGTTAATGCTTAGCATGCTAGGTAAAATAAATTTGAAATGTTTATCTTATATTTCCCAGAAAATATGCTTTGACATTTCATGCAAATTGTCTCAATAGTGTTCTGGGAAAAATAAGAGGAATTTCATCTGACAGTCTTTTGTCTGCTGAATTTGCCCTTAGTGTGCTAAGTGTTAAAGAAATCTCAAAATTAATCCATTATTGTCAGAAAAACGAAGTCTTACTATTGTGGTAATTGAAGTCCTATTACAATTTATAGGTAACTTTCACCTGAGCATTTCAGGCATTTTATTTGTAGATTTTTGTTTTAGAATTACTTCTGTTTGCATGAACAAATCACTGCATATTTCTGCTGTTTTATTTGGATCCACAGAGAAGAACCACACAAATAATGAGCTATGTGGTATATACAGTCGACTCTCGTTATCACGAATTCCAAGGGACTCTCTGAAATACTTCGAGATATCCGCACCTCATCATATCAGATTTGCAGAATTTAGGAAAAAATAATTCGAACAACCACATTTGACAAATATATGTGTAATTTGACTCTTGGAGTTAGAGATATGTTGAAAATATTGTGGAAAAGAGGAAAAATTGCTCCTTATGAGCAATTTCTCTTCTTTTCCACAATATTTTTTTACCTGTTATTAGATTTTTATGTTTAGGTAGGGACCAGATTTGTACTTCGAGATAAGCGGTTTTTCGGGATAAGCGAGTTCGAGATAACGAGAGTCAACTGTATTAGCTGTTTGTTTCTTTGTTTATTTGTGTATTATATTTGATCAATATATTATCTCTTATTAGATGTTCCTAGCTCTCCACAGAATAACTCTAACAGTTTACTCAATGACTTCATGGGCCTCGAAAATCCACAACCTAGTCAGCATATTTCATCACAAGAAACTAATAGTCAGGTAAGCGACAGTAGCAGTATTCATAGGTTCTGATAAGCATGGGTATTCAGAATTGGTTTGATTTTGTTTTTTTTTGCTTTTGCACCAAAATGTGTTATGTTGCATATGAGGACATTGCCAAGATGAGGCAGTTGTAATTAGTGCCCATAACATGTTTTGATGAAGAAACAATACCAAAAAATATTCTCTTTTGAATAGATCTCTTATCTGGAGTCTTAGATAAGGAGAAACATCATAATATATTTGCAAGAAAGCTATTCAGAAAATTTTCTATCTTATTTCTTCACAAAAAATTGTCACTGGATACCCACAGCATATAGTTTTAGGAGAAATAGGAAAAAAATACACATAACTTAAAGTAAAAAAGTGTCATATTTGAAGTTATTATAAATCATTGAGAAACTTGTTAACCCTTTAAAACGCCAAGAAAACCTGCATCTAAAAATGTCGTCTGTTTATGTCGTCTGCTGAATATTCTTGCAAACTTTTCAAACCTATTTTTGCATACAGACAAATAGTGTGGACCCAGATCAGACTGCTCCTAAAGGAGCAGTCTGATCTGGGTCCACAGTGTTTGCAGAAATGACTTTTAAAATCACAAGCAGATGACAAAGCAGACGACAATTGTTGTGATTGGCAGTTTATGAGTTAAGGAAGAGAATTTTATGATAATTTTGGTATAAATTTCTCCAGTTCTTCATAAAACATATGCTGTGGGTACTTCTTAGAAGCTCCTCACTAAGGTACTCCTGGTATGTACCCACAACATATGATTTTTATCAAGAAATAAAAAAAAAAGAAAGAAAAAAAAGTATCCCAGAAGTAACACCAAATACTCATCTTTAATAAATTTTCTGATGAAACAAACATGGGATTCATTTGGCTAAAGAAGATTACATGAAACTATACTGTAGCTATACAGTAACATAGTAAAGTGCATGGCTGATTGGAAATTTGTAGTGTAATAAATTCACCTGTAGTGTAATAAAATTCACCATATTTACTATAAATCTGTAGTGTAATAAATTCACCATATTTACTATTTTTGGTCAAAAGTGAAATTGTTAATCTTTAAACATTCCCATATACAAGTTCATGTATTTTCCATACTTAAAACATAACTGTTAACCCTTGAAGTGCCAATCAAAACTGCAGTGAACAACACTGAATAAAAAATAAGATTCACAGAAAATAAATCTTGACATTTCATTAGAAGCATCTGCCAAGCGATGAAATTCCTGTTTTCACATATTTTCCTTATTTAACACATAACTGTTACCCTTAAAGTTCCAATCAAAACTGCAGCAGACAACATTTTTATAAAAAAGAAAATCATAGAAAATAAGTCTTGGCAATTCATGTGAATTGTCTGCCAAGCAGACAATTCACATGAAATGTCAATACTTATTTATTGTAAATTATTTTTTTTTTAAATCAAAATGTCGCCTGCTGCAGTTGTGATTGGCACTTTAAGTTAAGGATTAGCATGCATCTGTTACATGTGACTTTAATTCTACAGATGCCAAATGGTAGTGTAGAAACCAATTTATTTGAAGATACAACCTCATCTACAGCATCAAGTGAGCCTCCTAAATCCACCAAAGATTCCATATTAGCCCTTTATGGTGGCCAACAGAAACAACAACAGTTCAATGTACCAGGTGAGATAAATTAATCTTTACCACTCTTACTGCTAATTCAGCAGATGACAAACTCGTTTCTGGTGATATTTCTTATTCTTCCCAGAAAGTTTATGTAGCATTTTGTACTAAAAAAAAAAACAGTTTTCCATCATCTACTGATTGCTTAGCATGCTGGGTAATAATTTCAGCAGACGACACTTTGAAATATTTTAATATTTTTCTTATTTTTCTCAGAAAAAAGGCTTTGACATTTCATGCAAATTGTTTTCTAAGGAAACAAATTTGCATGGAATGTCAAAACCGATTGTCTTGGAAAAATAAGAAAAATATTTTAAAATGTCTTCTGAAATTTTTACCCAGCATGCCAAGTGTTACTCCACCATTTTGATATTCTTACTACATGGATTGACAGGATAATTAAATCTGAACACATCATCATTGGCAGATGAGATATTACCTTCAGAATGCAGATAGGAGAAGCATTTGAAGTTTTTAAACCCTTAGTATAATAGGTAAAAAAAAACTCAGCAGATAACATTTTGAAGCATTTCTCAAAAACGGGTTTGACATTTCATGCAGTTTGTCTCAAGTAGACTTTGCATGAAATGTCAGATTCAGTTTTCGTAGAAAAATATCATCAGTTTGTCTTCTGCTGAATTGGCCCTAATGTTGCGGAAGTATCGTTAATACTTTTCTTGTGTTTCTATAAAACAGTCATTGCAGGTACACATTAGAAATAGCTTGCTGTGGCAGTTCTGATGAGTGCTCATAAAATATATTAGTGTATTTTCTCTTAATCACAAAATGTATGAAAAATACTTACCATATTTGATCTAATTACTGCACTGTCGGCTAAAGTTTTTCAAAAATAGTTGTGGCAAAATATGTATATACCTATATTAAGGGTACTCTTTAAACAAAAATCAGCGAAGGACTAATTAAATGATGCTAATGCAATGTTGTTGTTTTTTGTTGTTGTTTTTTTCTTCAGATTTTCTTTATATAAAAGCATATGTTGTGGGTACTCATTTGAATTGCATCAACAAGTTGATGCAATACAAATGGGTACCCACAACGTATGCCTTTATAGTAGTAGACAAAAAGTACACTGGCTGTGATCTGAAGACTACCTAATTGCTTGACTGTGCGCTTATAGGGGTATGTGAGGTAATTAGGTCGAATAAGGTATAACAGTTGCCTTATTGAGGTGATCTAATATGGGTATTTCATAAATCCAGATTAGAGGCATAGCAAAGTAAATATTTTTCTTTCATTGTTTTTGTGGAGAAATAGAAAAATAAAAGTACTTTTCAGATAAAAAAAAAAAAAAGGAAGCACCTTATCTGGAGTTATGGTATGTTTTAGAAATGGATCAGTGACACATTTGTAATGGATGCCTACAACAGAACATAGCCTTGGTGGCTCAGTTGGATGCGCCGTCCAACTGGAGACCAGGAGGTTGTGGGTTCAACCCCCGCCGAGGTCTGCAACAATCTTTCGTGGAGATTGATCATGAAATATTTTCTAAGGTCATTCTCTCCCTTCCGCTGATTCAAGAAGGACAATTGTCAGTTTCTGGTGAAAGAATGTGCACAATACTGGTTAACCGCTTAGAGGACTAAGCCTGCCCAGTAAATGTGTGGTTTGGTAAACTGACCATGCTCGACATGACCCCACTGTGTTAACTGGGCTGTAAAACCTCAACACAAACAAACAAACAACAGAACATGTAATGTGGAAAAAGCATTGACTTTTAACTCCCCAAAGTTTGCTTTAGCTGGAGATATAGATCAATGGGGGTAATCTTTTTCCACAAAAACCCTTGTGGTTGGAGTACTCATTAGTATTGCAGTTTTAACCCTTTCCCCACTAGTGGCGACTTTTGTCGTCTGCTGATAACCTTTGCAAACAGTTTGGACCCAGATCAGGCCCGACAAAATGTCGGGCCTGATCTGGATCCAAACTATTTGACACTCTCATGGTATTTCCTGATAGATTTTTTTTTTTGAAAAAGTTAATTTAAAAAAAAATCCACAGACAACAAAAAAGCAAAATTACCCAGCATGCAAAGAGTTAATGAGTGTTCAAACTGGGCTCCATAGCCTAGTCAGTAGCACTTCTGACTGCAAACCCAGGGGTTACAAAATTCAAATCTCAGCTAGGCCACATAGCTTTTGTGGAGATTGATCATGAAATGATTTCTGCGGTCATTCTTCCACTTCTGCTGAATAAAGAAGGGAAGTTGACAGTTACTGGCTAAAGTATGTGCACAAAGTAGTGGTTAACAGCTTAGAGGACTCAGCCTGTCCAGGAAATGTGTGAGTAGTTAACTAACTGGCTCAGCAAGACCTTAACAGTATTGACTGGGTCGTAAGACAAATCAAACAAATGTGTTGAAAACAAAAAGGTTCCCAAATAATAAAGTTTTACTACTTGAGTCACATGATTGATTAATGAAGTATTTGCCTGAAAAAAATGTCAAGAACAACAAAAAGACTATGATGCTGTTGACTACATGGATAATGGAAAACTTAGTGTATATGTGCATTTGTGTGTGCTGGCATATATGTGTTTACATGATAGTTGCTTAGCTCCAGATAAGGTGCCTTTTCAAGCAAAATTTGTTGGTATTTATTTGTATTTCTCCAGCTAAATGTGGTGGGTTCTTATTAGAGGTGCTTCTAATGAGTAATGAGTACCCACAACATATGTTTTATGCAGACTTAAGAAAAATATTTATCTGGTTACTCCTTTTATTTTGAGCTATGTATTTGTATAGTTTTAGTGATTTATATATATTGGCATAAAATTAGACCCATGCTGCAGCAGTATGCAAGTAGAAACTTTAGCACTCACTGTACACATTAAACAGATATCATATTGATTATGTTTTCCTAGAATATAGAGTTTGACATTTGAAGCCAATTGGCTCTGCATGAAATGTTAAACCTTTTTTTTTCTGGGGAAATAAGAAAATAGTAGTTCAAGATATCACCTGCAGGGCCCAGTTGTTCAAAGCATCGTTAGCTTAATGAACTCATTAGTAGTCAAAATGTTAACTGTTCTAGTAAGTACAATATCTAATTCAGAGGTATTTTTGCTCAAAAAATGTAAGTAGCTTTTGCAAATGCAAAAGCTACTCACATTTTTTCAGCAAAAATATTAGCCTATATGCTATATTTAATCATCAAAGTTTTAACTATATGTTAACTAATGACATCGTTAGTTTTGAAAAAAAACTGGGCCCTGACTTTTTTACTCAGCATTCAATAAAGTGTTTCTTGTTTTTTCAGTTAGCATTTGTAGTTATTGTGGCTTTTTAGCCTTGACCTATCATGCTTAATCTTTTTTTATTGAGTAATAGTGTTTCCTTCATGGAAGATACTTTTTCAAACAAAAACTAATAATACAGTCGACTCTCGTTATCTCGAACTTCACGGGACCTGATAAAAATGTTCGAGTTATCAGTAGTTCGAGACAACCAGATTGTGACGTCATAGGTATGACGACTGTTCGCCTCTGTTCGCCAAAACGTGGTTGGAAGGCACATGTATATGGCAATTTAAATAATTTACGCGTACTCC
The DNA here is from genome assembly GCA_964016985.1 of Anodontia alba. NCBI lineage: Eukaryota > Metazoa > Mollusca > Bivalvia > Lucinida > Lucinidae > Anodontia > Anodontia alba. The sequence goes on along the minus strand of OZ024825.1, from coordinate 31,515,586 downwards.
AGTTTGCATTGTTACTGTTTGTTTTAGGAGATGCAATGGTTCTCTTGGAATAATATCATCAATAAATGTTAATAATAATAAATTTCAAACGTTGTCTTTTAATACTCCTGCAAATTTGGATTTCCATGTGAGCAATAAATGAATTACTGGTTTCCGGGTTGTGTTAGCTATACGTTATGAACTGGTTTGGATTAGCTCCCTTCGCATAGACGACTCGATAAAGAGTTGACTGATTTCCGCTTTTGCATAAAACGCTTACAATGTTAAGCGGCAGCTGTAAGCTAGTTTGGATTATCTCCCCTGGCATAAACGAACCCTCTCAGCGCGGCAAACTGTAGATCCTGCAGAGAAAGCTCGTTATGAGCCGTCTCATCTGGACCTACACTATTTGTGCGGGTATCCGTATCAGTCTACAGGGTTGGAAGGGTTAACATCGGTACCCACGTGTGATTCGTCTATTTAAGGCCGTGCACGACAACTCCTATTAGAAGACTGTGCGACTGTCAAAGACTATGATCAGCCTGCACGCCCACGAATTTTCCATTATACGCATGAACCTTATCTGGGCTTACCAAAGAGCACCGCCTGACCAAAGAGTAACAAGCAAAGATTCAGACTTAGCTAGCATGTTCAATACAGGCTGATTTGAGTCGGAACCTGTCGCGCACTGACTTTTCTTGAAGACGCTAAATCATTCAGACGGACAGTACTCAATAGTGAAGAGCATATCTAAACAATAAATTAAAGAAACTTCGTTGATTAATCTTCCATAACACTATTCTGAGCTGCTTTTTATCTTAAAAATCAATGACACGAGACGGTGTTGAGCGCCACATGTCAAACCCGACTCGACACGCACGTGATTTCATAATTACGGATTTTAGACATTGTTTATGTTGTTTGTAATTACCTGGACAAAGGGGAAAATTAAAATATTGATTTATTTATCAATGGCCTATTATGACTTTCATTAACTGAGAGACGGGCGGCGCCGCATCTTACATTTTGTTTTCCTTCGTCATGGTCCGAGTTCGAGATACGCGGTAGTAAAAACTGTGAAAAATATATTCAGGGACTGAAAATGATGGACGAGATAGCCGAAGTGTTGACATAAAAGTAGTTCGACATACGCGAAGCTGAAATGCAATAAATTTATAAGGAAAATAATCGGGACTTAGAAATCAGTCAGACATAAGTGATAGGATCGAGATAAGAGGGGTCGAGATAACGAGAGTCGACTGTATTTTCTTATCTTTTGACATAGCTGCATATAAGAGCGGTATCAGGATAAATATTTTTTTCATATTACATGCATAACCAAGAAATACCATGATTTCTACCAGACATAAAACTGGTATTTTCCTTGTTTTCTAAGAAGAAATATTTCTTCTTAGCCGGGGAAATAAGTCTCTTTAACCGGAACTACTTTTTTTTTTTGTAACATATGAACGGCCTAGATTTCGACCCGTGGGATGATCTCAAATCCTTACTTACCAGCTGAAAATGTTTAAATCCATATGCTTTTTTCGTTGAATCAGGTCACAAGCATAGAAACACATAAATATCCATTTAAATGGGAATATTTTATCACTTTTCAATCTCTCAATTCGTTTAGTGTTTTCAAAATGGTGCCCGAGTGTTCACTGCTTCGAACTGTCAATGTCAGTGTATTACTACGCCGACCCAAAATAGAAATGACAGCGTAAACAAACTGGCAGGCTAGACTTACCACAAAAGCCTCTTAAATAGTGTATTCTATTGCGGCGAAATGCATGTAATATACAGTTTATTCATTTCTTTTATTTTAAATATGGAATTTATAAACCTCGGGAGGTAAAAAAAATCTGATAAAGAAACTCGTGCTTCACACTCGTTTCTTTATCGGGTTTTTTTAACTCTCTCGGTTTATAGCTCCATATTTAAAATAGGAGAATGAATAAACTCTTATTTATTTCTCCATGACAACATACATTGTGCATACCCATTAGAAGTGTGACAGCAAGGCACTTTGAAGGAGTACCCACAGCATATGTTTTCAGGGAGAAATAGGAAAAATATCAGTAATTTTGGTGAAAAAAAAGTACACTTGATCTTTGAACCTCTGTTGCCATGAAACATGTTACAGGTGCTCATTGTAATCAAATTACTGATGAGCTCCCACAACATTCATTTTTATGGAGAAATAAGAAAACTATCTGGAGCTGTGGCAAAAAAAAAAAAAAAAAAAAAAAAAAAAACGAAGAAAGGAAGAAAGATAGAAAGAAAGAAAAAGAAATCAACATGAAGCATATAGGATAGACTAAAGAGAGTTGTTTTTGTACATAATCTTGTTTAGTTCAGAGCTTGTTGTGTGAGTCTGGGATAGGTAGAAAGTAAGGCTTGTGTAATACCTCCTGTCTTATTTGTAGGAGTTTACAGTTGGCTTGAGCAGACCCCTAGCTATCAGCAAGGTATTTAGCACTGGTACATCACTGAGGCTGTGCTCTTACTTCATCTTAATGTTTTATTCAGTTCGCTCCACTCATTGATCACATTTTATTTCTACTGGTAAAGCATGGGGTATTGATTGACATGTAGGGCTAGAAACAGATCATGTGACTCTCCCTCTTTGCATGCCTTCGTTAGACTATGCAAAACTGCTTTTCTAATACAAAATGTTAGTATTCACTTTTTAAACCTTTCACCATCTGATTTTCATTTCAGTTTTGGTGATAGTAGAACTATTTTTCTATAGATTTTAAGAATTTGCTTTTATATAGTGATCTTGTACTGTCTTTTCCGGGTAAAATAAATAAATAAATATTTTTTTGTACAGAATCTGTTATACATTTTTACTCTTTTCTTCAGAGACATTGTTCTTCTTTTCTTCCCAGTAAATTTTTCAAACACCCTAAAGTTCAGGGCCCAGTTGTTCAAAGCATCATTAGCTTAATGAGCTCGTTAGTGGTCAAAATGTTATCTGTTCTAGTAAGTTTAATATATAATTCCCAGGTATTTTTGCTGAAAAAATATGAGTAGCTTTTGCAAATGCAAAAGCTACACACATTTTTTCAGCAAAATTATTAGAGTATATGCCATATTTAATATTCAAAGTTTTAACTATATGTTAACTAATGACATCGTTAGTTATGAACAACGGGACCAAGATTATTAAAAACTTAAAATGATTGCATAATAATAACAACTAGAAGTTGCGCAATACAATAACATGCCGTGGTAAATCACACACATCCGTGGCTTTTGACCACCTGGCCCAGGATCCGTCGGTCAAAGGTCATTGTAGTGTTCAAGACCCTAGAATATGAAAGTATATAGCACATTTGATTGAAATCAACCCATGGATATAGGAGAAGATACAGGAAAAGACACCGCTGATTCAAGAAGGGCAGTTGTCAGTTTCTGGCAAAAGAATGTGCACTGGTAAACCAGTTGGAGGACTAAGCCTGCCCAGTAAACGTATGGTTAGGTAAACTGACTGCGCTCAACATAACCCTATTGGGTTGACTGGGCCGTAAAACCTCAACACACACAAAAAAAAAAAAAAAAGGAAACAGGAAAAGACAAAATTTAGTAACAGGATTTGACCTCTGACCCAGGCCCAAGGAACAAAAATTACTGTGGTGCTGTATGACCCTAGCTCATGAGGAAGGTATACATGGAATTTGGTTTAAAACTGTCCAATAGTGCTGGAGCAGAGTAAAGGAGAAAGATTATTAACAAGATCCGACCTTTTGATCTCTCACCTGGACTCCAGTGGTTAGGAGCAATAATCTTTGGGGTGCCTGACCCTAGTTTATGAGGTATACAGCAAGTTCCTTGAAATCCATCTAAGAGTGTAGATTGAGACAGCGTAAGGGACAAAAATTAGTACTCAGATCATACCTTTTTACCCCTACCCAGGATCCAAGGGGCTGGGACTAAAATCATTGTGGTGTTGCACTACCCAAGCTTATGAGTTAGTTATCCCACAAATTTGGTTTGAAGCCTTCCATTGGTGTAGGAGATAGAGTAGCAGACAGTTAATACCAAGATTTGACCTTTTGTACCTGCCCTGGATCTCAGGTGTTGGTGAAACAAACCTTGTGGTATTGCATGTCCCAAGCATATGAGGAAGTTATATAACAAATGTGGACAAAGTTGGAGATATAGAAATGGACAGTCAGTACTGAGATTCTACCTTTTTGATCCTGTACTGGGTCCCAGGGGTCAAATACAAAAAAGTCAGTGTGTGATGTAGCATGACCTGAGCACATGAGGGGAGAACAGTTAATCAATGATGCATATGTCACTTGTTCCCATCTTTGTGATGTCATTGTCTATAACTTTATTTCCAGCTTCTAAGACCAATTCATTTATCAATAAATGTGGATTACATTCTAAATGCAAGATTACTCTCAGTTATGTCACTTATAAACCTTCCCTACGATACTAAGGGATGTGGAGGAGAGGATAAAAAAATCCTTAACTGGAGAATCAAAAAAATAAACTTTAACACTTTTTTTTTTTTTTTTTTATCAAACAGTCTTAACCCTTCTTTTGTTGAACACCACATGCCCTGTCTTAGCAAACAGTTTAGATCCAGATCAGTTGGCTTCTGAAGAAGCCTGGCTTCTGAAGAAACCAATTGATCTGGATCTGCACTGTTTATTATTAAATATGAGAATTTCTATCAAAAACCCAGATCAAGTAAACTGATTGGCTGGAAATTAGAAGTGGGCATGGCATCTTAATTTATTCAGCAAGACAAGGGTTAAAATATTTTGTGAATGACTATTTTGGCTAATCTTAATGATATAACATATATGTATATATACATGTATTTGTATTTGTGAAACTTGATTTTATTTGCATTTAGATATGGTAATTGCCCCAAATTTCATACACCAGCCTTTCTGCAAAAGTGGCATATTCAAACAATGTTCTCCTTTAGGAGCATTCTGATCAGGGCCTACCAGTACATTGTTTATCTTTCCATCAAGTATTTTGCAAAACAAATGCATAAAAAAACAAAATCTAGACAAAAAAAAAATGAAATAAAGTGTAAAAACAAATTGAGGACATTTTCCTGCAGCACATAAGACCTGGGTCCAGTTGTTCAATACTAACTATGTCGTTAGTTAATGTATCGTTAAAACTTTTATCATTAAATATGGTATATACGCTAAAATTTTTGCTGAAAAAAATGTGAGTAGCTTTTGCTACTCACATTTTTTCAGCAAGAAAACCTGTGATTTATATATTGTACTTACTAGAACAGTTAATAATTTGACCACTAACGAACTTGTTAAGCTAATGATGGTTTTAACAACTGGGCCCAGATACAATAGCTGGTTGAGGCATCCTTCTTCTGACCATTTTTCAAAGTGTCTGCGTGGCTGAGTGGTTAGCTCTCCGGATCATGAGGTCCCGGGTTTTAATCCTGCTAGAGACAGGTTCAACTAATTGCTTAAAGCCTTTCATTATTACCCCTCCATTGTCTAAGTTTAACTTAATAGTTTTGAAAGAGATGTAAACCACCTGGGCCCAGTTGTTCAAAACTAACGATGTCGTTAGTTAACCTATCGTTGAAACTTTGATCATTAAATATGGCATATATTTGCTGAAAAATTGTGAGTAGCAAAAGCTACTCGCATTTTTTTTCAGGAAAAATATCTTTGATTTATATATTGTACTTACTAGAACAGTTAACATTTTGACCACTAATGAGCTCATTAAGCTAACAATGCTTTGAACAACTAGGCCCAGCATGTTATCATATGACTGTTTTTACTCATTGAAAATTTTCATTAGAACAATATTCATTCATTTTATTTACATAACAATATATAGACATTAAACACAATCTGAGGATTTGAACAAAAGCAGAGCTTGCATATAATGTTCACTTGTGTCCTGTCATTTGTTTCGAAGTTTCCTTGGTCTGGATCCTTCGTTTGTTCACATAATAAAATCATCTGCTTCATAATAGTATCTGGCTGACATGCTTTGTGAATGCATGGATCACTGTTAAAGAAGAATGAGGGGGTGTTGCCTTATCAGATACTTGTTATGTACAGTCGACTCTCGTTATCTCGAACTCCAAGGGACTCTCTGAAATACTTCGAGATATCCGTAGTTCGACATATCAGGTTTGCAGAATTGAGGAAAAAATAATTTGATTAACCACATTTAACAAACTGATAGGTAATTGGACTTTTGAAAGAGATATATTGAAAATATTGTGGAAAAGAGGAGAAATTGCTCCTCAGGAGCAATTTCTCCTCTTTTCTACAATATTTTCCATCTGTTGTTAGGTTTTCATATATAGGCAGGGACCAGATTTTCGCTTCGAGATAAGCGGTTATTCGAGATAAGCGAGGTCGAGATAACGAGAGTCAACTGTAATTGCATGATTTGATGATGTTCAATACAGCACTTGCTATGTTAGACTTCGCAATGTTTTTTCTCTCTCTCTTTTCATGATTCGTATACTCCAGGTAAAAGGAGTCTATAAATAAATATTTTTCTTACGTCACAAAAACTTAGCTTGTAGGTATCCAGTAGAAGTGTCTTGGTAAGGTGCTTATAATGAGTACGCACAACATGTTTTCACAAAGAAAAAAAAAAAAAATATCAGTACACTTTCAGGTGAAAAAAAAAAATTGCCTTGTCTGGAATTAATTCAGCATACACATGTTCTAAATATTTCTGTACTGTTGTACTGCAGCTATTCAGAATAATGAGAATATCTGTTGCAAACATGGATTAGTGGCTGTGCACACGCTCATACACTAAATGGAAGGTATCAAAATATTGATACAATTTTGAAAATTAACCTATTGTAGTCTGGAGACCCTTAAAAGGGTAATTGGCAAACAGTGCAGACCCAGATCAGATGCCACAGAATGCAGCATCTGATCAGGGTCTCCAATGTTTGCAAAGAGTTTAGCCATTTTTCTCTAGGAATAGCTAAATCTCATAGCCTGACATACCTAAAATTGAAAATAGACTCTTCCAATATGTAGTGTGGGGAAGTCTATTCAGTATACAAGAGATTGAAGTATTTTTTACTTAAATGTTCTGGCATTTCTCCCTCTTGTACTGTATTTACTCGTATTCAGATGGAAAGGCTTGAGCAAACATATACAGTGTAACACATAATGTGGCAGCTGATCAGGGTATACACTGTTTGCTACTCTCATCTTGTAAACTTTTTAAACACATAAACAGGTAATAAAATGGACATGTTCAGATTTTATGACCAGCATAGTCAATTACGTAGCAGTTCTGTAATTCTCTGTAAATCTGAATTAAGTCCTATGGACTAATCACATGACCAGTAATCTCTTTCATGAAAACAATGACACTTGCTAATTCTTTTTCTGTCTTCCCAGCTTGGATTATCAGTTGCTTACAAACTTTACATTCCTCCCTGGAAGATGGTGGAAATGACATCTTATGATTTGCAGCCTTTAACAATGGAGTTATATGGCACTAAATCAGTTGGTATTCCTGTTTTATTCACAGTTCACGGGTGCCACCCTCTTAATTCTGCCAGCATTTTATTGATCAATATGTTTATCATTCATGGCTTTAGAAAACAATCTTTCATTTCCATGCTGGCTGAGATTTTTTCTTAGTGAAATTGACCATTGTAAGGGATTAAGGTGTATGAATACTTAGGGTAAATACAGTAAGTAGATTCCTAGAAAACAGGTAAACCATAACATCAGAGTGACATGTGCATGTTGCTGTTTATTTTAGGTGGTATGTATGTTTCCCAGAATCAGAATATGGTGGGTATGTATCAGATGCCACAACAACAACCTATGATGGCACCAACGAACCAGGTACCAATGCAACAGGTACATATTTGTTTTATCCTCTTTGTTCAAAGGTCCAGATATAGAGAAATTCTGCTGGATGGGGATGGGGGATCAGTGGGTGTTAATTACTTTTTGCAGATTTTATTCTTTACACCATGCATTAATGTACCAAATAAATAATGGCTCATTGTAACTTGTCAGGTAAAGTAGAGTTTGTGAGAATGTTAGGCTAACATTGATAATGCAAACACTAGAAGCATCAGGGTGGCAGAGTGGTGAGTGCTTCCGACTTCAGGTCACAAGGTCGAGAGTTTGAAGCCCAGTGCAGGCAGAATTCAGTTCATAACTGTATGATGCTTCATTGCATAAAGCCTTTCATTATCACTCTTCCTTTGTCTCGATATGACTTAAATAATGTTGAAAGAGATGTAAAACACTAAATTATCACGATTTTCAACAAGGCCTCTATCTCATGCACATATTCAGAATTATAGGAGACAACATTCTAAAACAATTATTCTATGAATGTAAGGCTTGACATCTCGTGACTTATCTGACGCTTTTTTGAATTGAAAATATTTATATTTTTTCCTTACTCATTCACATTTGTTCTCATGGAGAAATTAGACAAGCATTTATCTGAATGTCTTACTCATTTAAAACTGTGGTTTGATACCAGTTCTATCTTAGCCTCTCATCTCAGTATTGGAGCTGTAACATGAGACATGGCCAGCAAAGACTAAGACCAGCCTGTACATCCCCTGTCCTCTAGAAGAAGCCTTGGTTCCTTTGTATCCATAGAGCACCCAGCAAAAAGTCTGATCAGACTGCATTGCTGAGGTTATAAAACTTTTTTCATGCTGACTTCAACTGAGCATGAAATTTATCCTGCTTATAAATCTCAAATCACTTACAATTGCAAATTCTTTCTTGCTAAACATAGCGGAGTGTGAAATTTTCTCTACTAACAAATATATGAAAATGCCAACTATTGTTGGCATTTTCATATTTATTAGCAGAGAAAATTTCATGCTCAGCTGAGTTGAGCATGAAAAAAGTTTTATAACCTTAGGGCCTGAATCTATGCATTATCTCACATTGTGGCTCATATAAATGTGGTGCATGAAAATGTGTCTTCAGACTTTCTGTGGAATCAATTTTTCAGTGTGAAACCTTAGCAAGGCCACATCTTGTTCTTGGCTGGAGTTTATCCTTGGCATACTGCTTTCATGAGCAAACAGCATAGGTTCTGGCGAGACTGCATGGATGTGCAGTCTCGCCAGAACCTATGCTGTTTGCATATGCTATAATGGCTATTTTCCCCGTTATGTAGCTCAAGTATTTCAGCTCATTTTTCAATAATATTAGCCTCAGATGTATGGTAACCAGATGGGAATGGTGCAAGGCAGTATGGGAATGCAACCAGGCAATATGGGAATGGTACAAGGCAACATGGGAATGCAACAAGGCAACATGGGAATGCAACAAGGCATGATGGGAATGGCTCCAGGAATGCAGCAGGGTGCTAGGATGCCACAAAATAACATGTATGTCCAGCAACAGATGCAGCAGATGCAATATCAGCAGGTAAGATTACCTGTGTTTACCCAAAATGTAGTAAAATTTTCCATCCTGACTGGGTGGTTTTTGATTGTGTTGGGGTTTAACAACAAGTCAACCCTTGTGGGTCATTTTGTGTCATCTCCTAGAGAAAGGGAGAAGAGAGATAGAAGAGATAGTAGAGGAAATGAAAGAGAGGGACAGGGAGAAAGGAAAATGAATGACAGTGAAGAAACAGAAGAAATAAAAACATTCCCCCTCTACCCTTACCTGCTGCAAGGACAGTGGCCTTGCCCAACTGTAAGCCAGTATCAGTTGGACGCCCCGGTGACGCAAGATACACGACACATTTGCCTCACCCAACCACCCCTCCTGACTGGGTGGAGTTAAATTACATACTTCCCCTGGATGCATTCATTTTTGAAATCGGTATTAACATTATAATTACTTTCTCACCTTTAACAAACACTCCTTGAAATTGAATAAAACCTGTCTGATTGGGCTAATCGCATGGTTTCTTGCCATGTTAAAAGTACAACAAACAGGCACTTGAAGTTTCTTGCTATGCTTTCTTTCTTTCATTCCGTCTTTATTATTATATTTGGTTCTGACAGTTCTGATGTCTTACTCGGAATTGAGTGGTCCTGAGTTTGAGTTCTACGACAGGTGCTAAAAAAGGACCTAAACACTTCACCAGGGCATACACTGTGTTAATGAAATATAGGCATTTCTGACAAAAAGAGAATAAATAAGCTTCAGGCACTCCTAAAATCAGAAATGAATCTGTCCAATGTATAAGGAAGAAGACTTTATTCGTGTAAGTGGGCCAAGGTCAGCAATGAAAAATGCCCAACACATCTTTGACAAATGCATATACAAGCGACTGCATATATTAGGTGTAGTCATTTATTTTGAATATAATAATAGTGAGAGTGCCAACATAATGGAAACGCTGTTCAACCAAATTTCGACAGTGATAGGCAATGTCATTTGCTCATATTTAGACCACACCTGGTCAAGTCATTGAAACCAGACTATACTTCTGAAAACAATGTCCATTTTACTATCTGTTATGTCTAAAAACTGCTGGTTGAGTGGCAAGCTCTTGGCCTTGGTCAGACATTGCAGGATCTGCTATGTTTACTCAGGCCTACCTGTCTGAATACTTCAGATAAATATGGTAGTCTTGTGACTGGTCATGTGATTTGAGTGCATCATAGTAAAACATGTTTGATGCTAAGCTATATCTTAATAATGGCGGTTCAGACCAGTTTGGATACTAGTGTGGTTTGTTCATTATTTGCATGCACATAACAGTATATATATACCCTAAATATTGAGACCCACTAATTTATTTATGCCGAGTTGACTCTTCAACCTCAGATCTTTAGACAGGTCCATTTCCAATAGATTTTATTATTATGTTTTATAGAAATTCCTGTATTTAATCCAAACAGTGTAGACCCTGATCAGACACCAAGAAAGTATGTGCAAAAGTACTGGTTAACTGGTTAGAAGAAAAGGAAAAGTGTGCATATGTTAACTGATCAACTCTGCATGATCATAACCATGTTGACTGGATAGTTTAACTCAAACTCAAACTCATCCATGGTCTGTCTATGAATGTGTACATCTATGTGTCCATTAGTCTATACACTTTGATTCCTCCAAAACCACTGAAGGTAATGAAACTCATTATTTTTCTTTATAGATGCAGAATCAGATGGCCGGTATGAGTCTTGGACAACAAGGACAGATGACTGGTGGAATGGTTCAGAATAGTATACCTGTGGGGCAGGGCTGGGGTGGTGTACAGAGTGGACAGACTTTATCTAACAACTTATGGCAATGATGAATATAAAGTTGAATAGCGATATGTGATTACAATCATTCCAGTATGCTGAGCCAGCTGTTGGCAGAATAAAATACAAGCCAAAACATGGGGAAGCCGATATTCTGATCAGTACAAGTAGAAGATTCTGATCCACCACATCTTAACCCATAAAGCACTAATCACAACTGCAGCAGACGACATTTTTTTTTCTTTTCAGAGACATTAAGATTTGTCATTTCATGTGAATCATCTGCATAGCTGATGATTGACAAGAAATGCCAAGTCTTATTTTCTCTGAAAAATAATAAATAAGAATTTAGAATGTCTTCAGCTACAAGTTTGCTTAGCACTTTAAGGGTTAACACTTTGCATACTGGGTAAAAATTTCAGCAGGCATTTTGAAATATTTTTCCAGAAAGTAGGGTGTGAAGTTTCATGCAAGTTGCCTCTAAAGAAGATATTTTGCATGAAATGTTAAAACCTACTTTGGCGGAAATAAAAAAAAACAAAACATCATCTATTTGTCGTCTGCTGAAATCACCCAGACAGTGCTAATAGTTAAAGATATTGATCTAGGTCTATGGCACTAGATAACCCAAACTTTTGGAGTTAAAAGTATAGATATTTGTATTCTCCATCTTAACATATTGTGGTCAATTAACTTATTTTGTTGGATGTATAAACCTGAAAATATGTGGGGTAAAGTCGATATTGAAAACAATACTGGATACTGTATAAATAAATTGTATAGGATAAAATGAATAGAGCAAGGACAAAATCTGTCTTTGGGAATGTGCCATCCGAGACAGAGAACCTAGACAGAGGACTTCTGAGGTAGGAGTATTTGATGATAATTCAGCGATAATTTCTCCAGTTCTCCATGAAAACATAAGTTGTATGTACTCAAAAAAGCACCCCACTGAGATGCTTCTAATGAGTACCCACAACATATGTTTATATGGAAAGATAAGAAAAATTATCCCAGAATTAATCACCAAATCCTCCACCGTAACAGGTGCTCTGCTAAAATGTGCAAAGTCAAATAAAATCATATGTTTTTTGACAGACAGATTTTGTCCAGATATAGGTCTAAATGTAAACTCCATGCTTATATTTCACAATAACTGCCGGTCAGATATGAAATACAAGTTATCCCTAATCTAGACAAATCTGTATCTGATGTTGTATTCTGCTTTGTTAGAGCAGGAGAGTATTGTTATAGAATCCATATGTGTCACTAGGACAGATAGTCTCTTACTGTAGAAAGAATTGAGCCATGTCTTTAGAAATGGTAAATGTCCTAAAATTTTTGAACACTTTACGCCCAACTCTTTTGCCTAAATTTTATGTTTTATGGATTTGTATCACAAAATACTTGTTGGAGTAGCAAACAGTGTAGACCCCGATCAGACACCTCCATCAGGAGCAGTCAGATCTGGATCTGCACTGTGTGCGTATGTATTTTGTCAGAAATATTGGTGTATGTAAGTTTAGGACACTTACCGTAGTGGATCATTGGAGCATATTCACTGTGAAGGCCTGTGTCAGCTCGCAACTGATCTGGATCTGCACTTTTTGCCATTAAGTAAGTGAATTATATCAACAATCGTGATCAAGAAATCTGACTGGCTGAAAATTAGAAGTGGCCATGGCATCTTAATTAATTTAGCATGACAAGGGTTAAGATGAATGGACACAACAGAAAGATTCTGCCACAATTTTGCAAAGGGAGGCTACTTCAGTGGGCTAGAAGTTGTATCCCTAGTGTTTAAAACCTTTCAGAAATGAGGGCTACTCTTAAAGGAAAGAGTTTGCGCCCACTGGGAGCAAATCCTGTCATTTAAAAGTAGTCCTGAGGTAGAAATGAGGTAAATAATTTCATGTCCCTTGGAAATATATCCATTCATCTTAATTATTTTGATACTTAGGCCAGAGTTTTTATGTTTAGGTTTACGGGAGATTTCTTAAAAAAGTTGCTGTTGTGAGGTAGCAATAAAAATAATGTGAAAAAGCTTGGGTTGATGAAACAAAAATATACGTAAAAATGCAATATTTTCAGCCCTAAATTCGAACGGTAGGGACATAAAAAAAACCCTAAAAATTGATATGGAAATTTTATTTTTCCCGAGGGCTAAAATCATATGGTAGGCTCTCCCTTAAACTTAAAAGTAAAAAACTGTGGCCGTAACAGTTTAATGACACAGCATGACCCTGATCAGACAGCAGATTTGCAGGCTGATTAGGGTGTTGTCTGTTTGCATGTTCCTCAAAGACACCTTTATCTTACGGTGCATCTCTTTTTATTATTATGTTTTCTGCCCTCTTAATGTTATGAGTAGCATCATGAAAAGGTCTGCCATATGACAAAAATTTAGTCTAAGAAGAACGAATGCCTTCTCCAAGCTGTGCGAGGCTTCAGCAACATACAGCAAAGCCTCTCACAATAGGCGTATAATAAATAACATTACTACAGTAACATGGTGTGCTCCACTGTGCCTCATCTTGTGGATGTTCCCAAATATCCAGACCACTTGGCTCGAACATCTTGTGTGACCCTGTGATCTAGAACATCCATTCAGTATGATACAGTGCATCAAATCGGGTTACTGTAGAAATATGATGTACATGTATTTACCTCCTTGTTCACATAGCTCTAGTTAAGATGCTTTTTTTAACCAAAAAGTATCGATATTTTTCTTATTTCTCCACAAAAACATATATTGTGGTACTCATTAGAAGTGCCTCATCAAGGCACTTCTAATGAGTACTCACAACATACGTTTATGTGGAAAAATAAGAAAAATATTCAGCTGATACTCCTCTTATCTAGCTAAGGCTATGTTGTACAGTTTTTTGGGCCATCAGAGTGTGGATATAACATGTAGGCATTTTCATAAAGTTTACTCATACACATAGCTATGGATCTTTTTCTTTTCTTTTTTTTTTTTTTTTTTTTTTTTCCATGTAAATTTATCGTGTGGTTCTCACTAGTATTGCTTTAATTTTGCAGTTCTCGTGAGTATCACGGTTCATGTTTTAATGGAGAAATTAAAAAAAAAAAAAAAAAAAATTGTCTGGGAAGCCCTTTAATATCTATTGCTAAGTGATAAATGTACTTTTATATGAGATTTTATGTGTACACCATTTGTAAAACTTCCCCATAAAAGTAAACATTCACAGTGCCTATCCGTATTGGATTATCTGTGAAAACACAAATTACCTGATTCAGTCTGTGATAGATACGGACTCTTGCTGTTCTAAAAAGCCCCATAAAGATGCAAACTCCTAGGATGTGGCTGCAAAAAAAGGTGGCAAAAATGCTTAAGGGGACAGGATACACTTGGTAGTTTTTATCATTTTTCACAAGGGGGGCTACTTTTGTGACTTCCTGTGTTCTTCCCAAAGGCAGCAGATTCTTTCCTTTTAGAATAGACCTTTTTCAGAAAAGGATAGAAATTGCTCCCAATTTGGTTCCAAAGGGAGCAGATTCTTTCCTTTTAGAATAGACCCTTTTCAGAATGGGGTAAAATCAGTTTTGACAGAGTTGCCTCCCTGTGAAAATGTTATCATTCACCTTAAATCAGATACATGTTTATCTACCAACACAATTGAGTCAGATGTTTATAGAGTCTTACCAGTGAAGTTACATACAGTATGACTGGTTGTAAGACTACAACTTTGCTGAAAACTGTGGAAGTCCATTCATTTACTTTATATACACTGTACTTTTTTCTTTGTTGTGTTCTAAGAATAAAGTGATAAATTATTCATACCCTTGTATGTATGAAAAAAATGGTTAATTTAAAATCACGCTGCAAAAATCATCAACTTGCATTTTAAATACTTCAAACTGTATTTAAGCTTCAATATGTTTTGAACTGTTAACACTTTCGTCCCTAACTAGAAATTGGAATGTTTGTCAGACTGATTGCAAACAATTGCTAGAAGACAAAAAGATTCAGATGTACATCTATCATCAAAATAGCTGTGGTGAAATTTGGATGTTTGTAATTATAAAGACTCTTCTATTCTACTTGGCAAAAATACATACAGAGTTCTTCTCCATCACAAACAGAGTCTGGTTTTCACAGACGAGTCAAGCTTTCACAGATAGAATGATTTTCACAGACAGAGTGAAGCTTTCACAGATAGAATCAGATACGGTTAGGCATTGTAACATTTGTTGACTACAAACAAAAGTTTGAATTTTACTTGCAAAAAAAAAAGACTGAATTTTTTTAACCCTTAAAATGCCATACAAAATTGTAGCAAACAACATTTCATTTATTTTTTTTAATATTTTTGAGAAAATAAAGCTTGACACTTCATATGAATTGTCTGCTCTGTAGACAGTTCACATGAAGTGTCAAGCCTTATTTTCTTGGAAAACTAAATATTTCAGAATGCGATCTGCTGCAGTTGCGATTGTTGTTTTAAGGGTTAAAATGATCTTGACATGATGGTTTTAGTTGTTAACCTATTTATGCCTAGCATCCCATAAAAGGAACATGAGCAAACAGTGTACACCCAGATTAGATGCTGCAAAATGCAGCATCTGATTAGGTTCTACACCGTTTGCATTAAAGACAGGAATTTCTACACATCATGGTACCAATAAAAACTAACCAGCCACCCATTCTATTAAAAATGGACCGGTCCAAACACTAAAGCTAGAAGAGGCCACTCTGCTTAAATGGGTTAAAAACAAGTTAAAACTTGCACTGAAGTGACCAAGATTTTAAATTGTTAATACTCAGCTGGATTTTGTATATATTGGGCCATGTCATTGGGAAAACTGGTTCTTTGGCCTTGTTTTAATTTTTGTTAGCAGCCATACCATATGCCTTGTTTTATTTTTTATGGTGGAATTACATTTTGATATTAAAAATAAGCAAGTAAGCATAGCTCCAAATAAGAAGGGTACAGTAAAACCTGTGTAAGAAAGCCACCTAGAGATTGACTTTAGTGGTTGGTGTGGAAAGGTAGCTGTCTTATACAGGTACAGGTCATGTAATTTTGCTAGCAAAATTACTGTCATGTAATTTTGCTAGCAAGATTACATGACATGTACCATTATAAGACAGATACCTTTTTCACATCAACCAATATTTAAAGTCAGTCTCAAAGGTGGCTCTCTTACACAGGTTTCACTGTATGTATTTTACTTTATTTCTTTAGAGAAAAGTATGTTGTTCTCATTAGAATTTTCTCTGTGGGACTGTTCAAATGAATCTTGCAACAGATTTGGATGGAGAAATAAGAAAAATATGAGTACATTTTGTTTCAAAAATACATTTTATCTAGCCTTTTTAGTAGGTCATGCATTAGTACTAATAGCTTCAGATAAGCAGGGTAATCAGATAAGTACTTATAGCTCCAGAAAAGATTTGTTTTTTGGGGGGTTTTTTTACCAAAAAATGTTGAAAGTTTTCTTATTTTCCACAAAAACATGTTGTTGGTACTCTTTAGAACTACAGAGGCACTTCTCATGTGTTCAAACAGCCTCTGTTTTCATAAAATAAGAAAGAAAAAATCAATACTTATTTGATGAAAAACAACAACAACAAAAAATTATCTAGAGCTATATTACTAATGGTTGTATTCGACTTGATCTGAAGAGATAGCTTGAGATTTGTTTTCAGTTAATCTAGTCTTGTTATAAAGCATTTCTAATATTTTAATAATGGAGCAAATATTTTACTAATAGAATACATGTAGTGCACTGTGAGATGACCACTAATCCATACATGGAAAGCAAAGACCCGATTAGATGGGCATTTTTGCAGTTTGGCTAGGTTATCTGATATAAATTAGGCTAAAAAATTGTGCCAGCTCTGGAAACTGAATAAAAATGTCAGCAAACAGCATTTGAAATACATGTAGGTTACATTTTTTTCCAGAAAATAAGGTTTGACATTTAGTGGGAATTGTTTCCTCGTGAGGTAATTTACATGAAAAGTCAAGCCATATTTTCAGGAAAAAAACTGTCCTTTGTCAAATGACCTCTAACCAGTTAACCTGAAATTTAAGCAGACAATATTCTAAATTTCTTTTTATTATTTTTCTCTGAAATATAAAAAAAAAAAAATGAAAATGTCATTTGCTGCCATTGTGATTAACGCTGTGTTAATATTCAAAGAACCAGTCTAGACTGTGAATGTTCAGACCAACCTCAGTTTTTGCTTTTCACAAATGTGTTCTGTTGGTTTTTCTGCAGCAAGTTTCATGTGTACGTGTAATATGATTTTGGTAATTCCTAGTATGCATATACTGGTTTTTATTATAGCCATTTCAAATCTAAAACAAATTAATACACCATTTTTATGCAAATTACCCTCATGATTTGATACATGGTTAAACCCAAATTCCTCATAGTATTTATGAAGATGCATGGAGAATAATCAACATGAAAAATCTGCCCCAAGGGAGCATGGAAATGTTCTGAAAGAACCAATTTTTAACCAAATTATCCATGCTTTTGAGTGGCAAGACTTATCCTATCAAGCAAACACTTCATGATTATGTCCCCCAACTTAAAGGGAGGGGAACATATTGATTTTGATGTGGATTCCATTGGCGTTGATATTGGGGTCACCGTGACACTTTCTTGTCTGCATAACATCTTGTGAAACAGTGGTTGGATTTTTACCAAATTTTAATGGATATATAATTGGGGCATAACAAAGAACTGATTAGATTTTGGTGACATTGACTTAATTTTAAAGTCACAGCAGTAGAAAAACTGAAAAATTCACGGTTGGAGGACATCTGTTTTCTCTGCAAACACTGTTACTAATTATGCTAATTAACCTTCACCACTCCCTGGCAATTCAGCAGACCACAAATTGATTTTTTCCCAGAAAATATGTTTTGTCATTTCATGCAGATTGTCTCCTAAGTAGACAAGTTGCATGAAATGCCAAAGCCTCTTGTCTTTAAAGAATAAAAAAAAACATAAGAAAAAGAAAACAAGTCTACTAAAAGTTTAACCAGCATGCTATTAAAGTATTTTATTCTTTTTTTTTTTGCCAGATAGAGTAGTTTTCTGAAAATCAATACAAAACTATTTAATCTTTACCATAAAAGCACTAAACAATATCAGGAAAATGACATCACTCAGACTGTTCTTTAGCAGCATTGACATTATATTCCATGGACAAATAAGAAAAACTATTAACATTTTTGTTGAAATGTCTATGTCACCACCTCATACGGTATATTTTACCATATTGCAACACACATGACTGTGGTATATGAAGGTTATGGAGGTTGTTCATTACATTCAACACTTACCTCAGCGAAAACTATTTTTGAGATCCAGAGACATAATAATAGTTTGATATTCTACATGTTAATATTTGTATTAGTTATATATCATTTGAGCCAGTGCATGACAAAACCTACAAAATGGCATGTGCGCCCAGCAAAGACTCAGATCAGACTGGGCGTCTGCCCGATCTGATCAGAGTCTTCACTGTCCGCACAAAGAAATCTTGGGTCCTTAGCTACCCATTGAGTGCACAGCAAAAACTCTGATCAGACTGGGCAGATGCCCAGGCTGATCTGAGTCTTTGCTGGACACACATGCCATTTGTTGGTTTTGTCATGCGCTGGCTTATTTATAAATTAGGCACTTCATTTGATAAGGACTTATATCAGCCTGTACATTCAGTCTGATCTGAATTCTCACTGTTCATGAGTACAGAATTGCTGGATACTGTTTAGTTTATCCAATGCCCTGATGATACTGCAGAGATGCTTAGGCTGATATGGGCTTACACTGCTTGTATATTGGCTGAAGTAAGCTTGCATATACATGCATCTACACCATCTTACCACAGCAGGTGAAATGTTTCCCTGTTTACCATTTATATTTGGACACCTTAACTCCTTACCATTCTTGTCCTAAAATTTGAACAAGTTTTACTGCCACTTTATCTGAATATTTGTTGAGACATCTGAAAACTTACTGGCTGAATGAACGGCAAATGGTGTAGACCCTGAATATTGCAGCATCTGATCTGTATCTAAATGGTTTGCTCAGGTCTGTCTGTCACAATAGTTAGGGTTGTTATGGTTTATTGATGAGGTTATAGAGAGACTCTGGTCAGGCTATGTGATTTTCTGCTGGACTGGGGATTCATTAACCCTTGTCGTGCTGAATAAATTAAGATGCCATTTTCAGCCCATCATATTACTTGATCCAGGTTGTTGATACAAATTCAAATACTGAATGACAAACAGTGCAGATCCAAATCAGTTGGCTTCTTCAGAAGCCAGCTGATCTTGATCTATACTGTTTGCAAAGGCAGGGCATATCCGGGTTCAGCAGGACAATGGTTAATGGCATATGAGAAGTTCTTTGTTGTTCCACAGTAGGCCACTGTTTGGTTTGTAAACTGCCATAGATATTTTGCCAGTAGAATACTATGTTTTGTTGCATCATGCATAAAAGGGCCTTAAGATGAGTGGATACACTTTGAAGAGGGAAGCAACTCTGACAAATTGAATTTGCCCCCCCCTGCCAAAAAAGGATCTACTCCAAAAGGAAAGAATTTGCTCCCCTTAGGAGTGAATTCTTTCCTTTTAGAGTAGTTCCTTTTCAGAAGGGGGACAAAGTCAATAAAGGAAAAAAATTGCTCCCCTTTGGAGCAAATTCTTTTGTTTTAGAGTAGATCCTTTTTCAGAAGGAGTTTCATGTGCAGGAAAGCAAATGGGAAATCACAAAAGTTGCCTTGTAAAAATGGTAGAAAATCTACCAAGGGCATCCATTCATCTTAACTATATGTGAACAGTCATTACGAAAACATATTCTGAAAATTTTACCATCAAAAACTGGAAATTTTCAGATAAGAATTCTGATTTTTTCATATTCCTGCTGAAAACATAGATTGTGGGTACTTGTTTAGAACCGCTTCAGAGAGGCGATTCTAACAAATACCCACAATCTATGTTTTTGAGCAGAAATAAGAAAAATAATGTATACCCTTATAAACACCAGTTTTACTATATAAAAGTGGGGTTTAAGGGGTTCAGCATTATATAGGCATGTTTTCGTGATGGAAGCCATTAGTCAGCCTGCATATATATGTAGCCTGTGATATTCATTGTGCTACAGGAAGAATGGGTGCTATGAAATCTACTGATGAAAAGTAAGTGACTTTATTCCACCCAGATGGAGACTCACATTTTGCATAATTGTTAAAACCCCTTGTATAACTGCCCATTTGTATAAAATATGTTAAAGCCGCTTGTATGACTGTAATATGCGTTGTTTGTAGATCTAACAAACATTAGCTGAAGGTTACAGTTGATGTTACAGAAGACCTTTAAGACTGAATATTAAGGAGTATTCTAGAAAGGTATTCCCGTTCTCCATCAAAACATTTGTAGGTATTCTCAAACATAAAAGCACATGTTGTGGCTATACAGAAGTGCCTTGCAGAGGCACTTCTGATTGGTAGCTATAAATGCTTTTAGAAGAACTCAAAGGTACCACCAATTGCTCCTTAACAAGTCTTCTATGCTGGTTGTGTTAGCCACATCAAGCAAAAAGAATGCTTAAGATATTTGAATTACAGGTCAGCCTCTGCATGCATGCTTTCTGTAAGCAAACAGGGAGACTTTATTGGACGGAATGGGTGTACATGCTTATCAGGTGATCTGGGCCCTTCACTGTTGACACATTTTTTTTTTCCTTTTTGGCTTGATTAGGTGGTGTGTGTATGCATGTACGTGTGTGTGTCTGTGTTGAATTACAGTAAAACTGCTATTAAGACCACTCAAAATTAAGCCCACTGCTATTAAGAGCAGCTTTTTCTACTCCAAAATTGTTTCTTCCTTATTCCATATTTAAGCCCACTACTATTAAGAGAAGCTTTGGCAGCTCAAAAATGGTTTCTTCCTTATTCCATATTCAATACATACGGTTCGTTTTCTCGAAGTCCAAGGGCCTCTCTGAAATACTTCAAGATATCCCAAACTTGACATATCAGATTTGTAGAACTGAGGAAAAAATAAATCTACCAACTGCATTTAACAAATTAATATGTTATTGACTCATGAAGTTAGTGATATATTGAAAATATTGTGGAAAAAGGGGGGAATTTTCATGTTTAAACAGGGACCAGATATTCTCTTCAAGACAAGCGGTTATTCATGATAAGTGAAGCAAGTCGACTGTATTAAGACCAACCCACTGATAAGATCACTTTTCGACAGTCCCAAAGATGGTCTTGATTGTTGAATTTTTCTGTAGATGTTTAGCATAAAAAAGACCACATTACTTTAAAAACAGGTCTAGATTCTTATACAAATCATTTGATCATTTTCCTTTTCATTAGCAGAGCTCTAAATAATAAGGTCATCCAGGTCAGTATTTTGTCTAATTTCTCTACAAAATGTATGGTGTATACTAGGCCTTAAGATACATATATAGAGTACCCACAACATACATATTCTGGAGAAATACCAACATTTGTTTTTGTTTTAAAAAATTGCCTTATCTAGGGCTCTGCAATGGATATGATACTTTGGGCATAAAAACACATAATGGATCATATTACTTCATGGATCATAATATGGATCATACTACAGCTCATTGGGACTTTTTCATGGCTTGGCTCATTTAGGTGACTTGGATCATTTCATATAATTCTGTTGGAGAGAAACTGCAAGGAATAAAACTACAAAAAGCTTTCTCGTAGTAACTGTTACCACTCTCAGGTATAATTCAGCAGACAAAAAATTGATTTTTTTCTTCTTTTTTCCAGCAAATAGGCTTTGGCATTTCATGCAAATTGTCTCCTATGGAGACCAATTGCATGAAATGCCAAAGCCTATTTTCTGGGAAAAATAAAAAATATTGTCTGCTGAAGTTTTACCTAGCCTGCTAAGTGTTAAACTGTCATGTTTAATTTGCAGCTTCAATGCCTGTAATGATGAATCTGTTCTCATAATATGTATATGCCTGTAATGATGAATCTAACACAGGCATGTCTATTACAAGTGATTGTAGGATGATTGTGTTGTATTTTTTGCTAATATAACTCTTTCATTATTTTTTTCTGCCTTTACCAAATCTGTTAGATTTTCTATGCAGTAAAATCAGTCAAATCAAGCTGGACCTTAATACTGAAGGCTAAAATTAGTCGGTGCATGGTCAGAGCCTTAACTGTTTGTGTGCAGGAGGCCAGAACACTGTAGAATCTTTGTAAGAAAAAAACAACCGAATGAAAATGCGTAGCATTATCTGGGCCTCAGCTGTCGGCATGTACTGTATTTACAGTATGTGTTCAGGTAGACAGGCCTGAGAAAACAGTAAAGACCCCGATGAGACGCCACAGTCTGCTGCATCTCATCAGGGTCTACACTGTTTGCCGACACATCGGGTAGTAAATTGTACTTGTTCAAATTTCAGAACAAATATGGTAAGGAATTGAGGTGTCCGAATATATAGGGTAAATACTGTAAACTCAGGACTCATACCTCCAGATAATAGGGTTGTCTAGATAAATATTCTTCTAATTTCTCCACAGAAAAACATAGATGGTGGGTACTCATTAGAAGTGCCTCAGCAAGGTGCTTCAGATGAGTACCACAATACATGTATAGATTTTTGTGGCAAATTAGGAAAACTATCAATACTTTTTGGTTGAAAAAAGAAGTGTGTTATATGAAACTGGACCGTCACTTTGTAAGGACCCTTTCTCAATGAAGCTTGTTTACAGTTTTTTACCCTAAACACTGGGATTCCTTTACTTACTTACCAGTCTTATCCTAAAGTTTAAACAACTCCATTTACTACCTGATGTGTCTTAATCAGATTACTTGATCCAGGTTTTTGATATAAATTCACATACTTAAAATGCAAACAGTGCAGATCCAGATCAGTTGGCTTCATCTGAAGCCAACTGATCTGGATCTACACTGTTTGCAAAGGCAGGACATATCCGGGTTCAGCAGGACTAGGGTTAAAATGGTTGGATGATAGGTAAATAGTCAAGATTAGATGCCTGGTCTGAGTCAACACAGTTTGCTCAGGCCTATGTGTCCCACTTCGTAGGATAAACACAGTATTCAGTATCAGTTCAGTGGCACACTTAACCTTTAAAGCGGCAATCACTAATGCATCAGACGACATTCTAAAATATTTCTTTATTTTTCAAAGAAAATCAGTCTTGACAATTTAATGCATGGCAGATGATTCACATGAACTGTCGAGACTTATTTTCCCTGAAAAAAAAAAAGATAAAAAAAGGAGAATGTTGTCTACTACAAAGCTTGCTTGGCACTTTAAGGGTTAAATATGAACATTACAGATGTTTTAGTAGAATTTGGTTTCGAAAAATGTCTTGTTTTTAAGTGACTATATTTTATCATTTTCTTTCAAATCTTAGTCAAATAGAACTTTAAAATTATTGTATTTGAATGGAAGTGGTGTTCAACTTTTGGTGATGAGTATATTACTATAAGTTATAATTTATTTTGGCATGCGGTATGCAAACCTCCAGATAAAGGAAGAATTGAAGGGAAATTGATACTCTCTCAGGGGAGACAACTCTGTCAAAATTGTTTTGCCTCCCTCCAGAAAAGGGGTTTGTATATGCAGAAAAGCAAACATGAAGCTACAAGAAATGTCTTCCATATAAAAGAAATGGCAGTAAATGTACCAAGTGTATTTTTTAATCCTTGTCATGCTGAATAAATTAAGATGCCACACCCACTTCTAATTTCCAGCCAATCAGATTACTTGATCTGGGTTTTTGATAGAAATTCAAATATTTAATGACAAACAGTGCAGATCCAGATCAGTTGGCTTCTTTGCTGATCTGGATCTACACTGTTTGCTAAGACAAGGCATGTTGTGTTGAGCAAGAGAAGGATTAAATGGAAGTTTAATGGCCCAGTCAAGAATATTTCAGTCATGTCAAGCTGGGCCCAGTCAAGAATATTTCAGTCATGTCAAGCTGCATCTTAGAGAGAGGGAATTACAAATAGGAATAGGACACATGAAAATAAGGACTCAGCTCCTGATCCTGCTTCAGGTAAGGTAGAAACCTTCCTGATGGCAGGGCCAACTGTCAACACTTTCAGCAGGACAGCACACATTACCACTCATACCAAGATTATCCAATTCCCCTTATATTTCTGAGCAAAAAATAATAATGGCAAACAGATACTTGTTGGAATTGTCTCACCCAAGCATAAAAACAGCTGCATAAAAAGTAAACTTTCGGCCAGAATAGTATGGAATAAAGTGTTCTAAATGTTAGGACATTTACCGACAGCACTTTAATTTTTTTTTTTTTTTTTTTTTGTGCGTCAGTAACTAAAACTGTCTTAAATTATTGCCTTTAATATCTGGAACCAAGAGTACTGTATGTATTATAAATAGAGACTTTAATATGTTTAGGTGTATTCATGTTTCTTTTTACCATTGGTATTTAGCTCATGAATAAGTGCTATTTAAGATGAATGACTGTAATGCTTGATCTGAATATGCTCTTTGTCCTTAAATGGAATGGATACACTTTCAGGGGAGATAACCCTGTCAAAATTGTTTTGCCTCCCATCTAAAAAGGGGGCTACTCTAAAAGGAAAGAATTTGCTCACAAAGAATTTCCTTTTAGAGCCCTTTTCAGAAGGGATTCGGTGAGTAGCATGTTTTAAATTCTCAAAGCAGCTTGGATTTGAGAGAGAGAGAGAAAAAAATGCATTTCAAACATTTAGATAGTTGATTTTTATATTTAAAAGTGGTGGTGTTTTATTTTATGACAGTGACTTATAGATATACAAAGCAGAAACATTAAGTAAATTAGGGTGGTGTTTTATTTTGTGACAGTGACAAAGCAGGAATATTCAGTAAATTGGACCCTGATTGGGGTGTACATTGCTTATAGCTCATCCAGCAACTTCTTGACATTCCTTCATCATGTAGTAAAATGCTGAACAAGAAAAAAATCTGTATTTTTTTGGTGAAAAAAAAAATGGTTAATCTGGAGCTATGCCTTAACCCAGTCTGTACTTGTTCTTAAAAAATTTAACAATGCCATTTGACTGAGCATAAAAGACAGCTGCTGGAATGGCAAACATTGGAGACCCTTAGCAGTCTGTTGGAATTTTTATGGTAAAAAAAAAAAATGTACAGGGCCCACTTGTTCAAAACTCAACAAAATTGTTAGTTCACGTGATGTTAAAATTTCTATCATGCAATTGGCAAATACATTGATATTTTTTGCTGAAAAAATGTGAGTAGCTTTTGCATTGCAAAAGCTACTCACATTTTTGCAGCAAAAATATCAATGTATTTGAAAGTACCTTAGCTACAACAATAAATGAGTTTGTCATTAACTAGCTTGTTAAGCTAACAATGCTTTGAACAACTGGACCCAGACTTTGTTATCTATCCCATTTACCCTAATTATTGGAACACCACAACTCCTTACCAAACTTGTCATGAATAACTCCATTTTACTACCCATTGATGTGTCTAAAAACTGCTGGATGAGTGGCAAATAATGCAGACACTGATCAGACACTGTAGTGTTGATCTGGGCCTAATCTGTTTGCTAAGCTCTTTGTGTTCCAATACTTAGGGTCATTATGGTATCTTCTTATAACAACTGTCTTAGGAATTTAGAAATGTGTTAACAAAAGTGTTAACATTATTTTTTTTATATTTTAACCCATTTCAAACTGAATACCTCACCCCATTCCCTTCTTGACACACACAATATACATATGGGAAGAATTGAATTTCAATTTTAGGTTTTTAGGTATGTCAGGCTGTATGATTTACATACAGTATTCCTGAGGAGAAAAATGGCAAAACTATTTTCAAACGATGTAGACCCTGATCAAATGCCATGTTCTGGGTCTGCACTGTTTGCAATTACCCTTTTGTGGGTCTCCAGATTAAAATGGGTTAAATGTTGAATATTTTTTTATGTATATGTTTTGTTTGTTTTATCATATCATGTGTCCCTGGTGTATATTTATATTGTTAGATAATACTGTTGTATATTGTACATAAACCATTGTAAAAATAAAATGTAAATAAAGGTAACCTCCTTTCTTTTCTGTGTTAACCCTGAGCATTAGTTAAACATACATGTAGCTCCAAGTAAGACATTGTTCTAGAAAATAATATGGACATTTTACTTCATTCCTTATAATATGGACATTTTACTCCATACCTTATATGATGGAAATTTTACTTCATACCTTATAATATGGACATTTACTTCATGTCTTATAATATGGACATTTTACTTCATACCTTATAATATCAACATTTTACTTCATACCTTATAAAATGGAAATTTTACTTCATACTTTATAACATGGACATTTTACTTCATACCATATAACATGGGCATTTTACTTCATACCTTATAACATGGACTTAATACCTTATTAACCCAAAGTATGTGGACGCTTAACTCCTTAACATACTTAACTTGAAAAAGTCTATATTACGAATTGTTGATGCTTCAAACAATTGCTGGATGAGACGCAAACAGCATAGACCCTGAGCAGATGCTATGTTCTGTAGTGTCCAATCTGGGTTTACACTGTTTGCTCAAGCTTATCTGTCTGAATACTTACAGTAAATATTGTATACCACAAAACCATGCTGTGGGTACTCATCAGAAGTGCCTCGCTGAGATTACATTGAATACCCACAAAATGTTTCATTGGAGCAGTAATTGATTGTGTTGTGGGCCATTTTGTGTCTTCTCCAAGAGAATGGGAGAAAAGAGGTAGATAGTAGAGGAGATGAAAGAGACAGATAGGGAAGAAAGAAGGAAATGAAAGAAAGTGAAGGACCAGAAGAAATAACAATGTTCCCCCTCTATCCTTACCTGCTGCAAGGACAGCAGGCCTTGCCCAACTGTAAGCCAATATCAGTTGAGCGCCCGTGACAAAAGCTACAGGACACCTTCGCCTCACCCAACCCTCCTTTGGAGTAGTAAGGAAAACTATTTACTGTATTTCTGAACTGAGTAGTAACGTGAGAATGAAAGTACTAGAAATTCACTGTTTACAATGTAGGAAAAGAAGAGGTAAGACCACCTTATACACTAGGCAGCCACTTGTGTTTTCTTAATTCCCAAAATAGGTGGCAAAATGGTTAAATATTAATGGCTGTTTTATTATAAACAAAGACATTATGTTTAGCTTAAAAATTTACTCTATTAAAATTCACAGACGAATGGTTTGATTTTTTTTTTTTTTTTTTTTTTTTTTTTTTTGATTTGGGTTTTACGGCCCTTTCAAGAATATTTCACTTATATCGAGCCGATCGTTCATCGAAGGTGGGCGAAAACCGGAGAACCCGGAGAAAAACCACCTGACCATCCGTAAGCAGAACTTGGCTTTCCCACATATGACCCGAGCCAGGCTCGAACCACAGCGGTGAGAAACCTAATGGATTAAGAGTCAACTCTCTTATCCACTAGGCTACGGGGGCCCGTATACGAATGGTTTGGACCACAAGTTCTAATAAAATTACACACAATACTGTGTGTTGCACTCGGGCATACCTGATCTATAAATCTTTTCTCATAGGGACATTCTTAACCTTGGTCCTGCTGAACCTGGATATATCCTGCCTTTGCACACAATGTAGATCCAGATCAGTTGGCTTCTTCAGAAGCCAACTGATCTGGATCTGCACTGTTTGGCATTGAATATATGAACTGTATGAACAACCTAGATAAGTAATCTGCTTGGCTGAAAAATAGAAGCAGGTGTGGTATCATAATTTATTCAGCATGGCAAGGATTAACTTGCTCAATTCTCTATAAATGAAGAGTTTTCTTTGAGAATAAAGGCAAAAACATTTTGTACGTTCTAATCAAAGTTATCTTCTGTACAGGTGTACCTGTTCACTTTAACCCATTATAGACTGAATAGACTCTCCCACACTATATACTGGAAGAGTCCAATTTCAATTTTAGGTATGTCTGGCTATGAGATTTACATATTCCTAGAGAAAAATGGCTAAACTATTTGCAAACAGTGGAGACCCTGATCAGATGTTGCATTCTGTGGCATCTGATCTGGGTCTGCATTGTTTGCCATTACCCTTTTACGGGTCTCCCGACTACTTCCTAAGTACTCTAACACCTTAGCTCCTTACCTTAATTGTCCTAAAATTTGAATAAGTCCACTTTACTACTGTTGATGTGTCTAAAAACTGCTGGATGAGAGGCAGTGTTGACCCTGATCAGATGCCACTTCTGTAATGTCTGATTTGGTCTAAACTAAGCTACAATGTCAGAAAACTTCCCTTCAGACATATGCATCCAATGAAAATTCAGATCAGCCTGTGCATTCGCGCAGTCTGATAGAATCTTTACTGGTTGCATTCTGGATAGCGAAGGATGCAGTTTCTGCATGCCGACAATTAAGACTGATCAGACTGCGCAGATGTACAGGCTGATTTCAGTCTTCACTGGGTGCACATGTCAGAAGGTACAGCTTCTCATGTTGTGGCTAACACTGCTGCACAGGCTCATCTGTCTCACTACCTAGCTGAATATGGCAAGATCGGCATAAAGCTAGAACAATCAGCATTGTAGTTCACAACAAATTCACAATAACAGCGCTTTAAAATGCCATGGGCAACTCAACCTGCTAAAATTAATTGGAAAGATAATTTTAAAGCCACGTGCCTATTCATCATGCTGATCATTTGAGATGTTTCTTGCAAATCAAAAGAGAAACTGTAGAAATAGTTTGCTCCACAGCCTGCACAGATTGACTGACTGACATGATAGTTTTGTATACACCCTCTATACTTTGTGGAGGAATATATGAGTAATTTAAATTACATGTACAGTAAAACCTGTGTAAGACAGCCACCTTTGAAATTGACCTTAGTGGTTGATGTGGAAAGGTGGTTGTCTTATAAAGGTACATGTCATGTAATTTTGCTAGCAAAATTACATGACATGTACCTTTATAAGACAGACAACTTTTTCCACATCAACAAGTATTTAAAGTCAGTCTTGAAGGTGGCTCTCTTACACAGGTTTTACTATAAACCCATATACAGTACCAAAGCTCCAGATAAGGTTTCGGTACAATGAGTATTTTACCCCTGCTTTAAAGCTTAATGCTAAAATGCACATCTACAATACTTAACATTTAAAGCACCAAGAAAAACTGGAGCATACAAAACTCGTATTTTTTATGCCCCCACCACTTTCAATCGGGGTGTGTGGATACAGTACCACCGCTGTCTGTACCTACGTCCATACGTCCCATCTGTCGTACGTCGCCGCCATACAAAAGAGAATCGGATGTGCAGCCTGCTTAAAGTACCAACTATTGAATATGAAAAAGGGAAAAACACTGTCTTTGTCTTAATAATTGTTCTTATCCCTAAAGGCAACCCCTCACTACTTTGTCTAAACTTTATTAATCAAGTAAATAAAGGGCGATAATTTGACCGAAATTTTTTGGATGATTACCAAAATCAAACATGACATCTATACTATAATGATATACATGTACCATTCTGCAAACTTCGAAAGAAATCAATGCATCCCTTCAAAAGTTATTGAGAGGAAACAATATTTTTACCTTCTATTTTACCCCAACATTAAAAACTAAGTCGATAAAGGGCCATAACTTGGTAAAAAAAATTTTGTGGATGATTACAAATATCAAACTTGACCTGCATTTTAAAATTATATATTCTTATGCAAACTTCCAATGAAATCAAAGCATCTCTTGCAAAAGTTATAGAGCAGAAACCAATATCAATACAACAACAAAACCTAAGTCGAAAAAGGGCCATAACTGCCAAAATTTTGTGGATGATTACAAATATCAAACTTGACCTGTATTTTGTAATGATATATCCTTCTGCAAACTTCCAATGTAATCAATGCCCCCCTGCAAAAGTTATAGAGCAGAAACCAATATTATCAACACAACAACAAAAACGTAAGTCAAACAAGGGCCATTACTAGTGCAAATTTTTGCAGGAGATTACCAATATTGAACTTGACCAGTATTTTACAATGATATATCCTTCTGAAAACTTTCAATAAAATCAATGCATACCTGCAAAAGTTATTGAATTGAAACCAATATCAACGCACCAACAAAAACTAAGTAGAACAAGAGCCATAACTCTGCCAAAATTTTGTGGATGATTACAAATATCAAACTTGACCTGCATTTTACAATGATATATCCTTCTGCAAACTTCCAATGAAATCAAAGCATCCCTTGCAAAAGTTATACAGCAGAAACCAATATAAATACAATAACAAAACCTAAGTTGAAAAAGGGCCATTACTCCGCAAAAATTTTGCAGATTATTACAAATATCAAACTTGACCTGTATTTTATAATGATATATTCTTCTGCAAACTTCCAATGTAATCAATGCATCCCTGCAAAAGTAGACCAGAAACTAATATTATCAACACAACAAAAAAAACCTAAGTCAAGCAAGGGCCATGACTGATGCAAAATTTTGTGGGAGATTACCAATATTGAACTTGACCTGTATTTTACATTATGATATATCCTTCTGCGAACTTTCAATAAAATCAATGCATCCCTGCAAAAGTTATTGAATGGAAACCAATATCAACACACCAACAAAAACTAAGTTGAAAAAGGGCCATAACTCGGCCAAAATTTTTAGGATGATTACCATTATTGAACTTAACCTGTATTTTACAATGATATATCCTTCTGCAAACTTTCAATAAAATCAATGCATCCCTATCAAAAGTTATTGATCGGAAACCATTATCAACACACCAACAAAAACTAAGTCGAAAAAAGGGCCATAGGCCCATAACTCTGCCAAAATTTGGCGGATGATTACCAATATCGAACTTGACCTGTACTTTACAGTGATATAAAGTTCTGCAAAGTTTGACTGAAATCAATGCATCCCTTCAAAAGTTACTGAGCGGAAACAAACAACAAAAACTAAGTCAAAAAAGGACCATAACTCAGCCAAAATTTGATGGATGATTACCAATATCGAACCTGACCTGTATTTTACAGTGATGTAAAGTTCTGCAAAGTCTGAATGAAATCAATGCATCCCTTCAAAAGTTATTGAGCAGAAAATGAAAAGTGTGACAATGACACGGATGACAACACGGACAGACAACCTGATCCCTATGTGTCTGCATGCTACACAGGCGACACAAAAATGGTTTCTGTTTGTTATCTTTTGAAAAGATTAGTGTATAGAGTATTGGATTCATATTTTATACACAGGTATTTAATCATAAAATATAGGTCAAGTTCGATTAAAGGTGAAATCAACCAAGTACTATGCAAGTTATGGCCGTTTTTCAACTTCATCATCTCATCTGTATGTACGAAAAATGGTTTCCATTCCATATCTTTTGAAAAGATTTGTGTATTGGATTCATATTTTATACATAGGTATATAATCATAAAATACAAGCCGAGTTCTCTTTCGGATAAAATCGGCCAATTATCATGGGTATATGGCCCTTTTTCAACTTCATTTTTTGCAAAATGCTTGTTTCAGGGTGAGGATGGTTCCTGGACAGGGGAATCTGTGTCATATTGACACATTTCTAGTATTTTCAGAGAAAATAAGGTTTGGGAGCCAATCCACATAAATGCCAAGTATTATTTTCTTTGAAAAAAAAAAAATTGGGATGGCACCTGCTGCATTTGTCATTGGCATTTTATGGTATGGTAAGCCCGTCCTAATCTAATGTACATGTACCAGTATTGCTCACGAGAGAATCACTGTGTGGAATATTGCTTTATGAAGAGAAATTGTCTATGCTGGCCATCTAAAATTTGGGTATATATAATAAATCATTAAAGACCAAGCTAAGACTCTGACAATGATCACTTTCCTATTAAATGTAAAGTTCACTGAAAATGTTTACCCATTAAATTTGATTTTAATGCTGAAATCAAAAATTTGATTGACTATTTTTACCCCCTAAATTTGATTTCAATACTGAGATCCAAACTTCATTGAGTATTTTTACTCCCTTAGTGTCAGTTTCAATGCTGATTTTAAAAAAAATCAATGCTGAAATACTCTATACTCTCTTTTATCTGGAGCTCTGCAGTGCACATGACATCAGAATTAATCAAATCAACCCATTTGGACTTTAAACTACAGGTATATGGTCCAGCTAGCTGCCAGGACTAAACTAAAGTTCAACTTCATGTATTCTGAGGTGTCAAGATGCCAATGCTTTCTTTTCAGTTCCTTGCCTCAACATCTGTTTGCACGATTTTGATCAGAGGGAAGCTGAATGATTGTGGAGAAAGCTTTTTTGGCTCTCGGATACAACTCATGATGCAATATGGATTAAGCGTCTTGCTCAAGGTTAGAACTTATGACACTATACTTGGTACCTTCTAATCCTAAATCAAGTTCTCTCTGCTTTGTCAGTGCATTCCATGTGATATCAAATACAGTCGACTCTCATTATTTCGAACTCACTTATCTCAAATAACTGCTTATCTCGAAGTGAAAATCTGGTCCCTGTTTTAACACAGAGATCTACCAACAGGCAACAAAATATTGTGGAAAAGAGGAGAAATTGCTCCTTAGGAGCAATTTCTCCTCTTTTCCACAATATTTTCAATACATCTCTAACTTGGGAGTCAAATTAAAGATTCATTCTGTTAAAGGTGGTTGTTGGATTAATTGTTTTCCTCAGTTCCGCAAATCTGATATGTCGAAGTAAGGATATCTCAAAGTGTTTCATAGACTCCCTTGGATTTCTAGATAATGAGAGTCAACTGTACATGTGAGTATTGTAAAATAAAAATCTTAAATTGAATGGGATACATTTGGTAGATTTTCTACAACTTTTTTGACAAGGGAAACAACTTCAGTGACTTTCTGAAGTTTCTGTTTGTTTTCCTAGACACCAATCCCCTTCTGAAAAGCAATATTATTTCCTTTTCATAGCAGACCCCTTTTCAGAAGGGAGCAAACACAATTTTGACAGAACTGTCTCCTTTGAAAGAGTGTCGCTTCCCCTTAATCTTTACCACTGAGGCCCCCCAGGGGTTATGGGGAACAGAGGAATAATGTCATTTATTTCAGGGGAACATGTCAAAAAAAATGAAGGGAACAGGGGAACAAATGTAATTTTGGGGAGCAGGGAACACAGAAAATTAAGATTTTGATTTTGGGGAACAAGGGAAAATGCTGAAATATTTCAGGGGAACAAGGGAACAGATACCTCCCCTCTCCTCCCTGGGTGGGCCACCACTCTCTGGGCTAATTCAGCAGACAACAAACTGATAACATTTTCCTTATTTTTCCCAGAAAACAAGTTTTGACATTTCATACAAATTGTCTCCTGTTGAGACAATTTGTATGAAATGTCAAAACCTGTTTTCTGGGGAAAATAAGAAAAATCTTTCAAAATAATGTCTGCTGAAAGTTTTACCCAGAGCACTAAGAGTAATTACACATACTCTGACAAAAAATGTGAGTACTTTTTGCACAACAAATACTCACATTCTATCATCTTAAACTACCAGCCTATTTTAACACATTTAATGTTGTTGAAATATTTTAACATCATAATACCCTAGGGTAAATATGGTATATTTTGTTATGCTAACAATGCTTCCAACAATTGGTCCCTGATTTGATTTGATTTGATTTGGAGTTTTATGGTCCAGTCAACACTGTTATGGTCATGTTCTGATCAGTAAACCTACTCACAATTTTCCTGGACAGACTTAGCTGGCATTGGTGGCTTGTTCAGATGTGTGTCCAACTGGTGATCAGAAGGTTACGGGGTTGATCCCTGCCGGCAATATTCTTTCATGGAGAATGATCATGAAATATTTTCTACAGTCATTCTCTCTCTTCCACTGATCCAAGAAGGGCAGTTGTCAGTTTCTGACGAAAGAATGTACACAAGTACCGGTTAATCACTTAGAGGACTAAGCCTGTCCAGGAAAAGTGGTTAGGTAAACTGACCAGTCTGACATGACCTCAACAGTGTTGATTGGGCCATAAAACTTCAACCCAACCAAACCAAAATCCTGGACACACTTAGACCCTCTAAATAGCCAACCAGTACTTTGTACACATATTTTTGCCAGTAACTTACAACTGCCCTTCTTGAATCAGCAGAAGGGAGAGAATGACCATAGAAACTATTTCCTGATCAATCTCCATGAATGTTATGTGGTCAAGCTGCAAACTGTGCCTTGGAGCCTGGCAACTTGTCCTTGATGTACTGAATTACCCTAAGTACTGGGACAGCATGTAGCATCTGATCAGCGTATACAATGTTTGCGACTCAAGAAGCAGTTTTTAGACACATCAACAAGTAGCAAAATGAACTTGTTCAAATTTTAGGACAAGTATGGTAAGGACCAATATTTCAGGTAAATATGTTAGTTAATGTTTTGGTTTTTTTCCACATGGCTCAGTTCTTATCATCTTCTCCGTTTAGCTGGGGGAGCATCTGGAGTAGCAGGGCTAACAGTTGACGTTGGTGTATGTCGTGTGCGTTTACGTTTGGGTGAATTATCTGGGGTGGTCATTGTCATGGAACCTGCCGAATGACGACTGTCTGATTTTGCTGTCTTTGATGAACCTGAAATTATGAAGAAAAGATTACCCTAATAACCCTAATTATTGGGACAGACTGGCCTGAGCACCCAGATCAGATGCTGCAGACTGTGGCATCTGATCAGGGTCTACACTAGTTACCACTCGTCCAGCAATATCTTCAACACATCAACAGATAGTGGAACAGACTTTTATAAAATATAGGATAGTTATGCTAAGGAGTTTAAGCGTCCTAATACTTAGAGTAAATACTATAATGTAAAATAAAAAATCCTTTTTATAAGAAGCATTGAAATTAATTTGTTTTTTGTTTGTTTGTTGTTGTTTTTTTTTGTTAGTAATAGTGATTAATACAGTGGGATGACAGAAGTAAACCTGAAAGCCCTTAACACCTAGCATGCTGTGAAAAACTTCCAGCAGACAACATTTTGAATTTTTTTTTTTTTTTTCCCCAGAAAATAGGCTTTGACATTTCACATAAATTGTCTTCTAAGCCTATTTTCTGGAATAAAAATAAGAACAATATCATTAACCCTTGTCCTGCTGAATAAATTAAGATGCCATTTTGTTTGTTTGTGTTGAGGTTTTACGGCCCAGTCAACCCAATGGGGTCATGTCGAGCGCGGTCAGTTTTACCTAACCACACGTTTACTGGGCAGGCTTAGTCCTTTAAGCGGTTAACCAGTATTGAGCACATTCTTTCGCCAGAAACTGACAACTGCCCTTCTTGAATCAGCGGAAGGCAGAGAATGACCGTAGAAAATATTTCATGATCAATCTCCACGAAAGAATGTTGCCGACCTCGGCGGGGGTTGAACCCGCGACCTCCTGGTCTCCAGTCGGATGGCGCATCCAACTGAGCCACCGAGGCCGGCTTAAGATGCCATGCCC
Organism: Anodontia alba; assembly: GCA_964016985.1. Taxonomy (NCBI): domain Eukaryota; kingdom Metazoa; phylum Mollusca; class Bivalvia; order Lucinida; family Lucinidae; genus Anodontia; species Anodontia alba. Next base: position 31,479,909 of record OZ024825.1, on the reverse strand, counting down.
CCTTCTAATTTTCAGCCAATCAGATCACTTGATCCAGATTGTTGATATAAATTCAAATACTTAATCGTAAACAGTGCAGATCCAGATCAGTTGGTTTCTTCAGAAGCCAACTGATCTGGATCTACACTGTTTGCACAGACATGGTATTTCTGGGTTCAGAAGGACAAGGGTTAATTTGTCATTTGCTGAATTTGCCCAGAGAGTGGTAACCATTAAAACGGAGTAAATCCAAATGAGATGGCTTATAATCAGCCATCTGGTCTCAATCTCCACTGCCATTCTGTTTTTGATTTAAAACTGACACCCCAATTTACAATAATGGATGTGTCCAAATTCGCAAAATGAAATAATTTACTTCGAAATTTCATGGATGAAACGGATAGATGGACAATTTGTATGACGTCAGGCCCTATTCACCTAAATCATCCAGCCTTATTTTCCCAAAAATAAAAATTAAAAAAAAAAAGTAGGTCATCTGCTACAATTTTTGAATGGCACTTTAAAGATTAATATTAACCCTTTAAGCACCAAGCAAAATTTGTAACTGACGAAATTCAGTTGTTTTTTTTTTGTTTGTTTTACAGAGAAAACAAGTCTTGCCAAGCAGACGATTCACATGAACTGTCAAGACTTGTTTTCTCTAAAAACAAAAAAAAAATAAAATAAAAAAATTGTCATCTGCTGCAGTTGTGATTGGCACTTTAAGGGTTAAGAGCTCACCAGAATCATGTTTGTCAAATTTGTGTTCTTGTTTACTGTCTTCAGGAGGTTTTGGGCCAATCAAACGTGGAAAAGCTTTATTCTGTAGGTCTGTAAAATCTGACGTTCCAGGTAAATTGAAATCACATTCTTTGTTTGGAAATGGCAGAATTTCTGACTCATTCTGAAATGAAAGAGTTAAAAAAAAAAAAAAAAAAACATCAACAGAAACAAATGAGCTGTGAGAAAAGGTTGCTTTACTGCAAGATATGCAGACAGACCTGATCAAACAGTGCAGACTCAGATCAGATGCCACTGATATGAGTCTCTACTGTATGTACTCATCAAGGAGGTTTTTAGACACATCAACAGGTAGTAAAATGGACTTGGGCAGGCTTAGCCCTCTAAGCTGTTTATCAATACTTGTGCACATTCTTTTGCAAGACACAGTGTACATAAATACTGGCTGTGTGCACTTATTAGAAATGCCTTGCTCTGCACAGAAACATACTTTGTAGGTGCTCATTAGAAGCACCTTCTAACACATACTTTGTAGGTACTCATTAGTAGTACCTTCTAACATACTTTGTAGGTACTCATTAGAAGCATCTTCTAACACATACTTTGTAGGTACTCATTAGAAGCACATTCTAACACATACTTTGTAGGTACTCATTAGAAGATACTTCTAATGAGTACCTACAAAATATATTTCTGTGCAGAAATAAAAGAAAACTATTTACCTGGTAAGTACCAGTTCTCATCTGAAGCTATGCATATATGCACCAATGGGTGTAACAGTGCTAAGCACTGTATGGCATTGGCTATTCCTATGGCAGAGATATATAAACTATTCAGGTTACAATGGGTCTATCAACCCAACAGTTACTGTGAGGTTTGATTTTTTTATGTCCAATCCGAAATAACCATGAAGAATCTTTTTCCTACTGCATGTTCTTGTATATAATACTCTCAACATTTCTACACAAAATTTTACCAATAATAACTTTTGTTGATTTTTACTTCAGAAATCAGCCCCTCTGCTGATTTCTGTTAAATGTTTTAGTACAAGTCTACATGTATATCTGCAGACTTGGTGGCACCAAAAAAGATACATAATCTGGTGAAATTAGCAGCTCTTTATTTTCAGAAAACAGAACTTGACTTTGTCTCCCACAAAGGTGATCTGCATGAAATTTCAAGCCATGTTCTTTTGCTAAAAAATGTATTGCTGAATACAGAATGATATCAAGAAAAGAGACACCCTATTATAGTAATTTATACAATATTATTACAGAATTCTATTTTTAAGATTGTCTAAACTACTCATGAAATATTTAAATCCATGAAATATTTCACAAGTTTTATAGTTCTTTGATCAAATTTGCATTTAATTATTATTAATTATGCATATCATGTTTCTTATAACTTTCAACCAAGTTCTCCCAGCTTTGTGGATCCGTGTGCTATTTTTACCCAATTTTGCCAATCCGCGCGCCATTTTTCCCAACTTCAATGGCCCCTGGGCCTGTTTTCAAATTGGTAGGAAAATCCCTGTACATGCCATTATATGCATATAGCAGCCGGTTAAATTGTTTTATCACTTAAGAATATTGTTTTATAACTGATTTATTTTTGCATTAAAGTACATCTTGTTAGTATTCATTAGCCCATTTTAGACTGAATAATCTCCCTGTACACTATGAGGGGTGTTCCAAAAGAATTGCTTATTGTGCTGTTGCTCAATATCCATATATATGGAGATATCGGTCCAGATAGGCGCTTGGATCTGCCACATACCAGTACCTTACCAGTATACCTAAATCAGCATACCTTGATGCATTCGTAAAGTGGATTCATTGACTGAAATTATGCATTTCTAGTCACGAGGAGTACTTTGAGGGCATGAAATAAAGAAATTTGTGATGACACATTTTGAACAGTCCCTGTCAAAATAAACAAATCTTTTCAAACACCCCTCGTATATATTGGAAGTGTCTAAGTCTTAGTTATACCATGGTTCGTGCGCATGTACGATGTGATAATGCACGAGCGTAAGCGAGTGCATTATCGCACGAACATGCGCACAACCATGGTATAACTGATTTATCACATTTGCATGCATGTAGATTATCTACATCGCGAGATATTTCATGCTGAATGTTGGGAATTTAGGCCACTATGTGATAATTTCACATAATTTTAATGATAATTTTCCTGGAGAAAAATGGTTAAACTATTTGCAAACTGTGGAGACTCCGAGCAGATGCCGCATTCTGAGAATGTGGCATCTGATCTCGGTCTGCACTGTTTGCCAATTACCCTTTTGGTGGTGACAGGTCTCCAGACTAAAATGGGTTAGAGTAACATTGGTGTTATTTTACAACAAAACATGCCTTATGGATACTCATAAGAATAGCATCAGTGAGGTGTACCTAATGAGTAATGGAACCCACAGCAAAAAATACAAGTTGCAAAACAAACAAAAATTGCTTATGAATATGGTAAATGTCTTAAAAATTCCAAATATTTTCCTCCAGACTTTTTTTTTTGCCTATTTGTTTGTTTGTTTTTTTTTTTTTTTGTTTTTGTTTTGTTTTTGTTTTTTTGTTTTTGTTTTTTTTTTTGATATGCATTTGTTTCACAAAGTACTTCACTGAATGGCTGTGTAGACTTTGCAGTGTGTTCTTTCAGAAGCAGTCTGATCTAATCTGCACTGCTTGCATATGTCATTTTGTTAGAAAAGTTGGTGTATGAAATATTAGGACAATTACCATAATGGCATTGCTCTTTTATCTGCGGGCTTGTGAGTAGGTTTCTCATGAAAACATTCTTACCAATGCCTGTAAATCATAGAGTTCTCCTAGACAGTCCCAAACATGCTGAGCTGTTAATTTCTTGTAGGATGCCATTAACTTATCAAGAATAAACACCATCTGGAAGTGCCTGTTGACACCTGAAGTAGCAAGCATACACAATGTACTTCATTACCTGGGCCCAGTTGTTCAAAGCTAACAATGTCATTAGTTAACGATTCGTTAAGATTTACATCGAGTGATACGCAAATATGCTGATATTTTTTGCTGAAAAAATGTGAGTAGCTTTTGCACATTTTTTCAGCAAAAAATACCAGAATATTGTATATTGAATTTGCTAAAACAGTTAACCAAATGACCCTTAACGAGCTCGTTAAGCTAACGACCCTTTGAACAACTGGGCCCTGGTGAACAAAAATATTCCATACATTTATGACAACTGAAAATGAGCCTGTCCAAAGGCTAAAGAAACATGCAGAACCAGATCTGCCTGCTGTTCACTAATATTCAACCCTTAAAGCGCCAATCACAACAATTGTCGTCTGCTTTCTCATCTGCTTGTGAGTTTATAAATCATTTCTGCAAGCAGTGTGGACCCAGATCAGACTGATCTGAGTCCACACTGTTTGCCTGTATGCAAAAATAGGTTCAAAAAGTTTGCAAGAATATTCAGCAGACGACATATAAACAGACAACATTTTCAGATGCAGGTTTTCTTGGCGCTTTAAGGGTTAAGATCAATACAGTACAAGTTTCGCGAAGGTTATATCGTTCGCGCTCCACGATAAAAAATTTTGCTCGTTAGCGCGAAACAAGCGTGGGATGAGCGTGGGTTTAGCGCGGGTTTAGCGTGGGTTTTGCGCGACGCGTGAAGAATGGAACGCGAGGTTACGTAATCGTAGCGCGAAACGTATTACTGGCACGAGCGTGACAAGCGTGGAAAGGATTAACGACAGTAGTAAAATATTTCTATCACAGGTGAGTCTGTGAATAAAGATCCATTCACTGTACTTTTGCAGTAGATTTTGATCCAGAAGTTCTCATTCTGTTGACAGAAAACCACAGCACAATAAATAAAATTGCACATTATCTACATGTATGTGTGGACTTGCGCAACCTGAGCCGAGTCTTCCTTGTTTTATATCATTTCGCTTATTTGTGATCTCAATGCCTACGCGACAAATACAAATTGTCCGTCGGGAAATTGAGATTCCCCTTCAACTTAATTTATGTCCAGTCGGGGAAGTATTTCACAATCTGGCAATAAAATGCTTCTTTTTTTTTTTTTTTTTTTTTGTTAGCGGTTTAGATGAGTTATTGCATATGCGACCAGCATGTACAGCCCGACGTTAACCGGAGTTCCTTGGTGTAATTTGACGAAATATACCTGGCCGATTTTTATTTATTTGTTTTTCAATCATGTAGTACAGTCAGCGTGGAGGTTATATCATCCATTCTCATGCGGATGCGTAAGTTGATCTGAGTCTGCACTAGTCGCAAAAGTCTCATTGTACCAAATGAGTTTTCCCAATCGCCGCACTCCGTGTCCCCAAAAATTAGGTTCATTCCCTTGTTCTCTTAAAATATTTTCCAAAGTTGCAATGATACGCCACCAGACGACGACACACAATTCTGAGACGTTCGCATTTCCAGTATAGATTACAAAAATACAAGCGGAGATACCCGGAAGATGCAACAGTCACATTCCCTTGTCCCGCATGAAGAAACCGCGTGCTCGTAACGGTAACGTCACGAGAAATCGAGGCGGATACAGCAAAGAGAAAACACACTTATGTGCGTTAAATTATACAGAATTTTTTTCGTCAGAACTGCATATGAAACTTGCATGTATAAAAAGTAGAACCTAAGTATTGGGACAGAAAGGCCTATGCAAAGTGTAGACACAGATCAGACGCCGCAGAGAAAAGGGGAATGGAACTAGTGAGGGGGAACAGGAAACATGGAAATTTGGAAACACTTTTAGGACATAAGACGTGCGACCAGTGAAGACTCAGATCATCTTCCGATGCAAGGGCGGTCAGATTTTGCCGGTTGTGGTGACAAACAGGCATGTACATGTAAACTTCAGTTCTAGAAGAGATTACAAATCTCTTGTTAAATACATCACCGTTTCAGTGAAGGTTCAAATGCGTTCTGTGGCGTCTGATCTGGGTCTACACTGTTTGCTCAGGCATGTCTGTCCGAATACGTAGAGTAAGTACGGAAATTAGATCAAATCGAACCCCTTTCAGAAATCGTCCTGGATCCGCCCCTGATTCATAAAAGAAATGCTGTGTTCGACTCGTAAATTTCATTATCAAGGCATATGCAATTAGCTCCCTTTAAACAGTAAAACCTAGAGTGAGGGCCTTACCTAGCATTTACCAGGGTAAAAATAAATATTGGCACTGTTATTCTTTTACATCATCTATATATTTAGAACATTAGGATTATTAAAATACCCAGAAAATGCAACAGTCACAAAGCAACATTCTTTCCCTTGCCCCGCATGAAGAAACCACGTGCTCGCAGCGGTAACGTCACGTGAAATCGTGGCGGGAAACCGCTTCGGGAGAAAAACACAACTTAATTTATAGAGCCTTTTCTCGTCAGAAATGAACACAAAACTGGCACGTATTAAAAATATAAAGAACCTAAGTATTGGAACAGATAGGCCTATGCAAACAGTGCAGACCCAGATAAGACGTCGCAGAGAACAAGGGAATGAAACTAATTTAGGGGAACAGGAATCATGACAATTTGGAAAACACTTTTAGGACAATGAGACCTGTGCGACCAGTGAATACTAAGATCAACCTGCGAATCAGTCTTCGCTGTTTGTATGAGCTTCTTTGGCCTCTGTGCTTTTCAAGATCATTCTCCGAGTGTATGCTTTTCTTAATTAAAGCCAATACTGGTGTCTTCAGAAGGTGTCTTTCACCTTCAAGCTGATGACAATTCAGATGAGTGAGTGAGTGTTTTACGTCCAACTAACAGTTAGGTCATGGAGAGATGGGGGCCTTGGTTTAAAGTCTCATATGAAAGACTGAAGAAGCCTGGGATCGAACTCATGACCCCTGCATGGGTTACAAGGCGAGCAGCTTTACCACTACACCACCGACTCCGAGGCACCCTTTCCTAATATGTCATACTGTTAAATATTTTATAAATGGGTCGCAGATATTGCACCATGCCCCGCCACTATACTAACATCAAGCAAGTGTCATAACTCGGTTAATAAATTAATAAGTTTCAAGAAAATATCTTGAATTGTTTTCAAGTTACAGAGCGAACACAAATATATTACAGAAATCACTATGATATTCTCGATGTTCAAAGGGCCATGACTCCAAAAGTAGGTTCACTCATCAACGTATATGAAAGAAAAGAAGGGCAGTTGTCAGTTTCTGCTGAAATGATTAACAGCTAATGTCTGCCTGCCCCGGAAATGTGTGCGGACTCGACAAGACCGAAATAGTTTTGACTGGGCCGTCTACGTCGGTACAAGGTTATTATGAATGAAGTATAATTTACGATGCCCGCGCCGGACAAAACCTACAATACTACAATGTATGTATGACCAGCAAAGACTCAGGTCAGTCTGTGCATCGACCCACTATATAAAGCAAGCTTCTTGGATAGACCTGAGTGCACAGACGGTGCATACTGTATGATCATCGAAGGGTCTGATCCTCGGGGGCGGGGGTCCTATATATGGCATAGTACGGATGTGCGTGCCGAATAGCCCCCTTTTTCAGCACTGCCAGGTATATGATTGGCCCCCTTTTTTCAGCAAAAAGTATATGAATGGCCCGATTTTTCTGGTTTCCTATGTGAAAGGGCCCATTTTTCTGACATCCTGGTATATGCACATGTTTTTCGCTCAGAGATTTTTCGAGGCTGCTTATCCTCTTGGTATTACATGAATTGACTGTGATATTTGTGTAACAACCAGCAAAAAAGTGGGTACAAAAAAATCAAAGAAATGGTCAACATTTTAGATGATCAAGTATATGAATGGGTCCGTTTTTTTTTTTCAAAGGCGGGTATATGAATAGGGTAGGTTTTGAAATACTGGCTCGCACACCCGTACCAAAACTACCCCAAAGTTACCGCCCCCTCCCCCACCCCAAGGTCTGATCAGAATGTGCTATTGCAGTCGCACTGTTGATCCCGCTTTGGACAGTCCGGCTATCGAAGGTTAATACGATCAGCGAATGCTCTGATCAGAATGTGCAGTTGCGCAGACTCACCCGAGTATTCGCTTGTCGCACAAGACGTTTTGTTACATCCAGAGATTACAGGAGGTACATCTGATTAGCGAAGGCTCTGATCAGACTACTGATGTGCAGGTTCAGAGTGTGCATGCTGACCTGACTCTTCATACAAATTTTATTGTTGGTTTTGCCATACACACACTCGTGCGCGTAGTGTTTTTGGCAAACCTTTACGCAGCACTCTGAGTAAAATTTTCAACAAGCATTTTGAAATATTTTTCTCATTCTTCAATTTGACATTTCATGCAAATTGTCTCCATTGCATGAAATGTCAAATCCTGTTTTCTATTGCATGAAATGTCAAATCTGCTGTTTTCTGGGAAATAAAAAAAAATAACCGATTATTTGTCGTCTATTGAATTAGCCCTGAGTGGTAATCCAGAAATTTCGTGTTCGATACCCGGGAGCACAAAGTGTTGTGTCCTTGAGCAAGACACCTTATCTTCATAACTTAGCATTGGTTTCTACCCAGGAAGACTCTGCCTAGAATGTCCGCAAGGGTATATAATATGTATCATTTTGAAGACGCTTCCCCGCCGATGCTAGATTTACATGTGCGTCTGTTTTATTTGTTAAATAAATTGAGGTCTTGGTTTTGCATATCGGATGCTGAAGTCACAAAAACAGAACACTTTACATGAGAACGAAAGTTCTGAAGAATACTCTGTAAGCCTTTAAATATAATGTTTTAAATCTATATACTGGAAGCAAATAACATAACATATTATTTATTTGTACCGTGATAAATGCCGGGCAAAGTCCTCACACTGCAGGTTTTACTGTTTTAAGGGAGCTAACTGCAATTGACTAAAGGGAGCGGGAGCTAACTGCAATTGCTTTACGAGTCGGGGCCCATCCGAAATGGGATGAAGAGGGGACAGGCTTATTACATTAGCGGTTAACCAGTTCACTGAACACCCTTCCGTCAGAAACTTGTAACTGCCGATCTTGAAGCAGCAGAAGGAGCGAATGACCATAGCAAATACATGTGTGTTTACTAATAAACCGCACAATCTGTAGGGATCAAGAATCAAATCCGCGACCAGGTCTCGCGTTCCATTCCAGCCGGTGCGATAACATTCTTTCAAATAAAGTCAGTGCTAACAACTTATAGTTCGAAAGGAGGCATACTATATTTGCGAGAGAGAGAGATAGAGAGAGAGTCCACCCATTTTAGGAGCATCCGGCTATTAGATTTAGGTATTGCTAGAGATAGCTAAACTGTTTGTTTTTGTTTTTTTTTTTGTTTTTTTTTTGTTTTTTGTTTTGTTTTTTTGCAAATAGTGAAGACCCTGATCAGACGCCGCGTTCTATAATCTCGGTATGACTTAAATAATTTATGTTGAAAGAGACATAAGACATCAAATCACCAGCATCAATAAGTGGTGATTTAAATGGACAGCCCTAACCCTGATCCAGTCATCATGAGAAACCGCCGAGGCCTCGATCCGAGAAGTGTAGATACCTTTCAGCCTGTCCGTTTCTGCCTCCCATGACAAATGAAATGTATCCATACTCCTTAAGGCCTCCCTTAATACTTGAAGCGCTCAGCACATTCAGCAGACGGCATTTTCATATTTTTTTCTTTATTTTCCAGTGCAAATAACGGGACAAATAAGGCGTGACATTACACATGGACCGTTTGCTGGGCAGACGATTCACATGAAAAGTTCAGCCTTCTTGCTGTAAAATACTGAAAACAGATCGGCATCTGCTCTAAAATTTTCAGCAGCGCTCCAGAGGTTCAAGCAGTTTTCTTTGCAGCAGCAGCACGTGCTAACCTTGAAAATAATGGGTGAAAGGCGGGAATTCCGACTTAGGAAGAGAAGCATGATAAATTGGTAAACAAACAATAAGATGGTTTGAAAAGGGACATTTCCGCTGCTAAAGTGACACGGGAAAAATGAGCCAGCCTGAATATAGAATTTGTCAGGTTTAGGGGAAAACGTGATTGTCGGCATCTGTACATTCTGCTAAGATTCTTCTAGGGACCGTGTAGAATACGTAAGGCGAACAACGAAGACCCTGACCAGATTGTGCAGATTGTTTTGGGGCTTCGCTGTTGGGAAGAATAAAATTACAACTAAAACACTACAAAATCACACATTACTTTGTAGTTTATTTGTGTTCTGACTAAACATAATAAGTCAATTATAAATCATTATTCTATTTTGTTGTACATGTATGTTAAGAGAAATGTGCACATACTTTTTTTATATTCAAAATTTTACGTTCAGATAACTCGAGCATTTTTACCTGAGACTGCATAAGGTGAGCCTGGATAAGAGTGGAAGCTAGCGCGAGCGTGATCGTTTTCACGCTGCATGATATCCCAGCGCGAGCTGAGCGCGGATTTAGCGTGGGTTTAGCGCGGGTTTAGCGTGGGATAAGCGCGGGAATAGCGTGGGATTTAATCTTTTCCGCGATCGCGCATTAGAGCGAACGATATAACCATCGTGAAAGCTGTACTGTACATTAAGTTAGCAAGCAGCGTTAATTTTCCCTAAATCCCTTTCCACAACAGACACTACCGATTTTTAGTGAAAGCTAATTCTTGTAGTACAGTGCCCTGTTCCAAGAATACACATGAAAGGATAACTTTAAGCTTTTAACGTATTGCTTTCTTTCTTTCTCTTTCTTTTTCTCTATACTGCCATACACCCTCTCGGACATTCTATGTACACTCCGGGTTGCAGGATGGAAGCCTACAAATAACCATTTCGAATTACTGTAGGGTTCTTTAACCTGCACAGGGTGTGACTTTCCCTGCACATGGGACTACCAATTAATGTCCCACCCAAGGTTGGTGCACTGTTTTCATGTCATACCTCCAAATAACAAATGAAAGTGTTTTCGGACACCAAAAATTCCTTTGCCTAAGCCTGGGATCGATCCTGGTACCGTTAGCTCTAGAGGCCAGTGTGCTCACCACTGAGCTACCAGGCACATTGCTAAACACGTTCCGGGTCGTTTCGGCCCTGAGTCATTTCGGCCAAGTCGTTTCAGCCTAGTGGTTCAGCCTGGGTCATTTTGGCCAATTTTGGTGGGTTGTTTCAGCCTGATTTTTTCGAAGTCCCTCTAGGTCAGGTATGACAGGTTAAACAAGAATTTGATTGTATGATGAAGAGTCTAGTGGTGTCATTGGTCGTGGTTGACAGGGACCTGTATAGCCTTTTTCTGTTGTCTGTTTTGTCTTAAATATCCTATGTTATTTATCAAGCATTAAAATTATGGAAGTGTCTGCTGCCAGCCGGCTGGAAGCAGACTTTTAGGTCTAGTGCCAGCCGGCTGGCAGGAGACTTTTAGGTCTTGTGCCAGCCAGATGGCAGCAGACCTAAAAATATGCTGCCAGCCAGCTAATGGAATATAAAGAACTATAGGGAACAGAAGACTGAAAGACATAGTTAAGCAATATTCATGTATATAACAATGCATAATACAACTTGTAAAACAGAAAATAGAAAATACAGTGCAGTTGTTCGCATTCAATCAAATGATTAGTATAGCGTATACAAAAATCAATGGCTATTTCAAGTATTTTCATAGTATGGCTATTTCATTGAATTAAACTTGCATAAAGCAGGTTCATGCATGCATATTAGGGAACTTATTTTGGGCTTAAATATACATGTATCCTAAAACTAAAAATTCCTCCATTTACTGTTTTTTTACATATCTAATTTATTATAACAAATGCCTCCCCCCACCCCCCACCCCCACTCTAATAAACAACCATTTAACTTTTGATTAAATTGCTTTCTACTCTCTCAGCATGGCCTTCTACTTTTAAGTCTTTTTAACCCTTGTCATACTGAATAAATTAAGATGCCACGCCCACTTCTAATTCCAGCCAATCAGATTACTTGATCCGGGTTTTTGATAGGAATTCACATATTTAATGACAAACAGTGCAGATCCAGATCAGTTGGCATCTTCAGAAGCCAACTGATCTGGATCTACACTGTTTGCTAAAACAGGGCATGTCGTGCTCAGCAAGAGAAGGGTTAAATGATGTTTTGCAAATGTCTTTAGCATCTGCCCTCTACTTACAGATTTTAGCCTCCTACTTCAAAACTTAATGAAAAGGCTGCACCATATTTTATTTATACCCCAGGCATTTATGCTGAGGGGTATATAGTTTTCTTCTTTCTGTTTGTATGTTTGTCTGTTAGTTCTTCTGTGTCATATGAAGAAATCTGCATCAAAGTTTTTTAAAGAACTTATACATGTAACTTCCACATCTTACGATGGATTAAGTTCTTATTTGGAGTGATGATAGATATTGGTCAAAATTTTACTCAGGACCATCCCCCACCCCCACGTGACCTCAAGATCAAGTTCTTAGAATTTTTATGTTTAAGTTTTGCGTTAAAGCTTTTAAGATCACATTATTTCCAAATCATTGGCTGAATTTTGTTCATATAAAATACGATGATAGATTTTGGTCCAAAATCTTAAGCAATACCATCCGCACCCCTCTATGGGACCTCAAGGTCAAGGTCACAGACTTAGAATTTTTATGTTTAAGTTTTGCCTTAAGTATTCAGGACATTATTTCCGTACCATTGGACGGATTTTGTTCCTATACAATATAATGACAGATATTGGTCCAAAATTTTACACAGTACCACCCTGTATTATCCCACAGTGCCCCTACTTGATTTCAAGGTCAAGGTCACCGACTTATAATTTTTATGTTAACATTTTATGAATTTTATGAATGAAATTTTAGAACCTCATTATTTCCAACATGTTCAATGGATTTTGTTCATATATAGTATGATGACAGATATTGGTCCAAAATTTTACATAGTACATCCCCACCCCTTATAACATCAAGGTCAAGGTCGCAGGCTTTGAATTTTTATGTTTAATTTTGTGTATAAGTTTTTAGGACCACATTATTTCCAAACTACTGGATGAATTTGTTCATATATAGTATGTTAATAGATATTGGTCCAAAATTTTACACAGTATCATCTTCCCCACACCCAACCTCCCCCCCCCCCACCCCCCACCCCACCCCACCCCATATGAACTCAAGGTTAAGGTCAAGTTCACAGACAGAATTTTTATGTTTACACTATGTGTTAAAGTTTTTAGAACCTCATTATTTCCAAAATGTTCAATGGATTTTGTTTATGTTTGGTATAATGATAGATATTGGTCCAAAGTTTTACACAGTACCATCCTTACCCTGCCTGCGTGACCTCAAGGTCAAGATCATGGACTTAGAATTTTCATGTCAAAGTTATACATTAAGGTTTTTTGAACCTCATTATTTCCAAACCCTTTGATGAATTTGGTTTATTTATGTATATGTTCGAAGATATATACTGGGTAAATTTTTAACACAGTACCATACCTACCCACTACATGATCTCTGGGTCAAGATCATGGACTTAGAATTTTTATGTTAAAGTTATACATTAAAGTTTTTAGGTCCTCAGTATTTAAAAAAAGCCTGTGAAGGATTTGGTTTATAGTAACTTTATACCTAGTATGAATGTCCAAAATTTTATGCAGTACCATCCCCACCCCCTACATGACCAAAGGAATTTTTAGCTTGCCTGTATGAAGTACATTTAGAGCTACTGCAGTTACCATGGTTCCCATCATACTACTTTTAAGTTTTAAGTTCAAGTTTTTCAAAAGTTCCTACATGTATCTCAACAACCTCTTACCAGAAAGAATTCACACTTGGACTATAAATACCCTGTTGTATATTCAACCTATTATCAGAAAAGTTCTAAAATTTATTGATCACCCCTATGTATTATAAGATGCATTTGTTTGTGTATACATAAGTTAAGACATCCATTACATGTATCTATCTTTATCATCTGTTCCAAAGAAATGACTTTATTTTTTTTTTTTTTTTTTCAAAGTAATTAATATGTAAAGAAAGAATACAGAGGAATGTGGTATACATGTACATGTATATTTTGGCCTAAAATAAATCCCCTAATGTGCATGTGTGTACAGTACGTACTTTATGTAAGTTTCATTTAAAGGAAATGTTCATATCATGAAAATACTTGAAATGGCCAGTGCCTCCATGTGATCCATGTACAACCATTTTCTATATTTGTACATTACCTTTAAGTTGTGTTATGCATTGTCATATACAAATACATGAAGGAATGTCATATTCAATCTTACTTTCCTATCTACTTATAATAAGTTACCTGGCTGGCAGCAGACTTTTAGGTCTGCTTCCAGCCAGCTGGCAGTAGACCTAAATGTCTCCTGCCAGCCAGCTGGCAGCAGACCTACAAGTCTGCTACCAGCCAGCTGGCAGCAGACTTTGCCTAAAATTATCTTTCAAGAGAAAATTAAGCTTGACATTCCATGTGAATTGGCTGTCTATCAGATCATTCTCATGAAATGTGAAGCTTTATACTGATTATTACTTTACTTATATAAAATTAGAAAAAGTGTCCACAGGACACGGATGCCCCCGCCAAAGTGCCATTCAGAAAAAGGTTACATATGTAGTCAAGGGCAGATAATTCATAAATCAAATAAACAAGAGTTGTCTTCCATGTTCATTACACATCGCCTCAATGTCATGCATGCATCTGTAAATTTTCATAAATATATTCCATATGGTTTAGGAGTTATGGCCGATATATACAGTTTACTATATGGAACTAAGTCAAGGGCAAATAATGCACGGTTTAGGAGTTATGGCCCGGACACAAATTGGGACGTACGTACGGGATATATGGAATTAAGTCATGGGCAGATAATTCAAAAACCAAACAAGCAAGAGTTGTCTTCCTTGTTCATGACACATCGCCTCAATGTCATGCATGCACCTATAAAGTTTCATAAATATATTCCATACGGTTTAGGAGTTATGGCCCGGACACAAATTTGGATGGACATACACTACGGACAGACAGGGGTTACACTCACTGCCCTTCCGCTATTCTTCGAACAGGCGGGGGGCATAAAAATATGTCTCAATAAGGCTGATTAACACGTAGCTCGCAATTAGCAAATTTAGCAGACGACAAACTCATGATAGTTAAGTTTGTTATTTTTCCCAGGAAGTAGTCCTTGACAGTTCATGCAAATTTGTTTTCTTAGAAATGAAATGTCAAAGCCTATTTACAAAACATATTTGGAAAAATGAGAAAAATATTTGAACATTGTCTGCTGAAATTTTTACCCTGCAATGTATTAAGGTATATTATTAATGCATCAAGTATTAATGTGGGCCACACCAAGTGAAAGGGTATCTTTAGGCATATGCTGACAGTGCAGACAGGTCTGATCATATACTAGAAAGCACATGTTCACCAATCAGGTGGCTATAATTATCATATATACCCTATATGGTCAGATTTCTTTATATAATAATACATGGTAAGCAATTAAACCCTCACAGCACAAAGCCAAATTTGGAGCAGACAACATTCAAAAAAGAAAATAAGTCTTGACATTTCATACCATATTGAAATTGGGTCGAAATGACAGGGCCGAAACGACCCATGGCCGATACGACCCACACCTACCTGCCTACCGAGGCCGAAACGACACACCACGAATTGTGACGAAATTGGCCGAAACGAACCAGGGCCGAAACGACCCGGAACCGTTAATTACATTTTAGCCATGAATCTACATATTGACATTAGTTCAGCATACCAACAGGTTTGTGTCCTCGCATGGCGTGGAATAAATTTACTTCAGTTTCACAATTCCAGCCTATAAATTCATTTTCCATTATTTTTCCTTGTTATAATCACACGAGCGCTTGACTCAACTTTTCAGCGTGAAGTAAAGCGTTCGTTATTCGTGGAACAAAAATGAGCTATTTTTAAATAAAATAGTCGAATTTTTTTATTAACTAAATTTTGTATATTTTTTGCATGTACTTTAATCGTCATTAGTTATTAATTTTTATTATGATATATTTATGGATTTTAAAATATTTTTTTGATAGCTTTAGTTCATTTTATAATTTACGAAACTTTTGCTGGCCATCAACACATGGGAGTGGGAAAACCAAAAATGTGAAATTTGGTTTGCAAATTGTACTTCACTTTTTTAGATTGTATACACCATATTCATTTGATAATGGAGGAAGACTGGGATAGCCCAACGGGTTACTCACCTATTGATCCGTCAGCTGTCCAAAATACGGAATGGAAACCACCCCCTATTGACAGTCAAAGATCCAGAGGTCGTGGGTTTTGGAAAGAAAATTCTGATTCTAATCTTGACTGGAGAAGAAAAGATGAGCCCTACACTAAGGATACAGGGTGGGGACATGGTCGTGGCGGGGGTCGCGGCCAGTATAATAGATCTTGGACTGTAGATGAGCAAACTAGATCAGGTGAAAATGAAAGTAGATCAAGAGGCAGGGGAGTGTTGAGAAATAATCAGTCAGAGAGAGAAGCCATTCCTAGAAGAGGCAGAGGAGGGGGATTTGGTCAGTCAAGACAAAGTGATAATTGGAGGGAGAACCAAGACAGTGGCAGGTCTGTGTCTGAAGCACTTGTAATGAAGGTTGACAGCAGTCTTGTTGGAAGAATAATTGGTAAGTGCATATCCCCTGTTCTCGTCAGAATCAGAATATTTTACTGATGACACCTCAATAGACATTCATTCACCATACTTTTGTTCACTCCCATAACTCTGTTTACCACTTAGAATAATATCAAATCTTTCTTAAATTTATGCCACATTAAAAAAATTAATACAATATTACTAACAGTGCTCCAGATATGGAAAAAAGTTCTAATTAACATCCTGGGCATTTATTAAAATCATGCCAAGTCTGAGAGAAAGGGATGGGCGCTTATTTGAGGTTGCAATTTCATGGGGATCCATAGGGAACGGGATAGATTTGGGATGAGAGTGTTATGGTATGGGGAGGTATCATGGGCAACGTCAAGACAGATCTTGTGGTTGTACAGGGTAATCTCAATGCTCAGTGCTATGTTAACCTCCTGAATAATAACTCATTCATGCAGAATTTTGGACCTGGCTCAACTTTTCAACAGGACAACACCAGACCCCATGCTGCCCTCGTAACTGCAAACTTTCTGGCACAACATGAACGTTTTACCTTGGCCAGCTTTATCCCCGGATATGAATCCTATCGAGCACATTTGGGATGAGCTTGGCCAAAGAGCTAGGACCAAGCACCAGATAAACAATGTGCAAGACTTAACACAGGCTCTTCAGCTGGAATGGCAGGCACTTCCTAATGTTTTGATTAGATGTTACGTTAACTTTATGAGGCAGAGAATCTGTGCATGCATTGCTAGCAATAGTGGCCAAACACGGTCACACGAATCACCGAAATACCGGAATACTACCGAAATACCGGAATACCCGTGAAAAATATAGGTATACCTGTGCCAGAATCTTACAAGTTTTGCAATCTTTCTCTTTCTCTCTCTCTCTCTCTGGAAAGCTCTTTCATTTTACCCTCATATAAATATGACAAGTCTCCTTTCGAGCTGTAAGTTGTTTGCACTGACTTCATTGGAAAAATGATATCGCACTGGCGGGAATCGAACGCGATTCGATCCCCACTTAACATGAAACACGTGTATTTGCTTCGGTCATTCACTTCTTCCACTGCTTCAAGATTGGCAGTTACAAGTTTCTGGAGGAAGAGGTTCAGTGTAATTGGCGCGATTCGTAAAAATATGCTGTTCCCCATCCCGTTTCACATGGGGTAATTGCAGTTAACTCCCTTTTAATAGTCAGTTGCAGTTAGCTCCCTTAAAAGAGTAAAACCCGTTACCCCGCATTTACCAGGGTACAAATGAATATTGTTATGTTATTCTCTTACTGTATATACATTTATACATTATCTTTAATGGCTTTTAGAGCAATCTTCAAACCTTTCCTTTCCATGTAAAGTGTTCTGTTTTTGTATCTTCAACATTCGATAGGCAAAACTAAGACCGTAATTTATTTAACGAGTAAAAAAGACGCACATATAAACCTAGCATCGGCGGGAAAGCATCTTCACATAATATTGTCATATGTCTTCGCGGACATTCTAGGCAGGGTCTTCCTGGGTAGAAACAAATACTAAGATACGAGGATAAAGTGTCTTGCTCAAAGACACAACACTTGGTGCTTGCGGGTATTGAATTACGACTATCTGGGCTAATTCAGTAGATGACAAAAAAAGAAAAAAAAAATCGTTATTTGTTTTATTACCAAGAAAACAGGATTTGACATTTCATGCAATGGAGACAATTTGCATGAAATGCAAATTCTGTTTTCTTGGAAGAATGATAAAAATATTTCAAAATGTCTGTTGAAAACTTTACCCAGAATGTTAAGTGTTATGGTTTGCAGAAACAAATCGCGCATGGGTCTGTGTATGGTAAAACCTATAATAACTTGTACGAAGAGACGAATTAGCCTGCACACTCTGAGCCTGCACATCAGTAGTCTGATCAGAGCCTTCGCTAATCGTATGTACCTCCTACAATCTAAGGGTTTAACAAAATGTCTTGTGCGACGAGCGAAGACTCAGGTCAATCTGCGCAACTGCACATTCTGATCAGAACATTCACTTATCATATTTACCTTCGATAGCCGGGCTGTCCAAAGTGGGATAAACAGTGTGACTGTAACATCACATTCTAATCAGATCCTTCGCTGATCGTACAGTATGCACCTTCTTCGGACTCCAGGCTGTCCAAGAAGCTTGCTTTATATAGTGGGTTGATGCACAGACTGACCTGAGTGTTTGCTGCAATGGTCGCACGTACATTGTACTATAGTACGTTTTGTCGTCTGGTTCATTCTAAGAACATTGTAAATCATACTAGTACCGACGTAATTTTACTGGGACGTAAAAAAAAACTCTCACTCATTTGAATTGTCATTAGCCTCTCTTGCCCCTTGTGTGCGTAAAGTGTGTTTTTTGTGACAGATGCCCTTTTCACATGGGCTGTCTTATTGATTCAATGCCTCTTTGATAGCAGAAGCGCCCCTTTAAGTTGATTAATATTAACATGTGCGGTTGCTGCATGCGAGTGAGAATTTCCCGGTCTTTTACCATAGTACGTCATTTATATTGAGCGCGTGCGGTTGTTGCATGGGAAAAGGCAGTTACAGGAATACCAAATATAAATATGTAATTTGTCAACTGGGGGCAGATGTTTGATTCTCTTTGTGATTTTTGTGTTTTTCATGTGTTTGTTTTGTTTTCTACAGCATATTAAGTAAAAATGACCATGCCGGACCCATTTATGTGGCCGGAGTAGACTAAGCCGAAGAATCCGGTACTTTTCCATATGGAGCGTTGTTGAGGCCCATGTTACCTGCTCGAACAGTGAATGGGGCTACCGGGGTTTTCTTTGGACCTAGGGAGCACCCAAATATATTCAGGGAACAAGGCAGCATTGGTTAATATTTTAAGAAAACAAGGGAACTGACCTAACATGATTTTGGTGGATCGGAATGCGGGAATTTGGAAAACACTTTTGAGATAATAAGACCTTTGCGACCAGCGCAGACTCAGATCAACCTGCGCATCCGCATGAGCGTGGGCGATATTACCTTCACGCAGACTGTTCTCCGGGTACAACATTACGATTCCGAGTAACTTCGCACAACTTTGCATAACACATACTTTGCGCGGACTTGCGAGTGTTGTCCGCCGAATATTACGTTTACTCGGTTTGATTCCGGGTGTCTGTGGGGGGGGGGGGGTCCGCAAAACGCCGATATTCGGGGTAAAGAGTTTTTTTTTTTGTTTTTTTTTTTTTTTTTTGTTTTTTTTTTTGTTATTTTACCTGAGCTGTACTGTATGTACTTTTCGTTTGAAGTGTAGGTAATTCACGTTTTTCACAGGTATTCCGGTCGGATTCCGGCTCTGATTTAGCGGACTATAAATAATGTTTTCAAATAAAAAAAAACAACACTTCAAAGACATTTTGCAAATTATTTGAGGTTAAAGTATTATCCCTTTTCCGTTAGGTTGACATAATATTACTTAATTGATTAATTAAAGCCAATTTTCGTGTCTTTCACAGGTATACCTATATTTTTCACGGGTATTCCGGTAGTATTCCGGTATTTCGGTGATTCGTGTGACCCGCCAAACATGCTAATGATAAATTGCTGCCAGGAAAAGCATAATTTCTTAAGAAAGAATGAAATCAAAATGTTGAAAATGATTTTTCCCTTACATCTCTGAATTCAGATTTTTTTATTTGACCCCTGTGCCATATTTCGCTAAATAAAAGCATGATTTTCAAAGCAAAATCAAAAAATAAAAACTGCAATACAAAGTGATAGAGCTTAAGAATCACATATCGCCATAGATATCAGATAATGCTTCCTAAATAATGAAATATCTCCTTTTGAAGACCATGTAAAGTTTTCAGTTTTATTCAGTATAGTTTTCACATTTAAAAGTTTTTGTTATTGCAGGCAAAGGTGGATCTAAAATCAGAGAGCTACAGGACAACAGTGGTGCCAGGATTAAGGTATCTTACATGATCCTTATCGTCTTTAGATGAAATAATGTATGCTTTGACAAACCAGTACCCCATTTATACATGTATTACGATTGAATGGAAACAGTTATAGTTGACTTAACCCTTAAAGTGCTAATTACAGGCTTACAGCTGCAGCTGGCAACATTTGTTGTTTTCATTTTCTTTGGAAATAAGATGACATTTCAAGTCTTATTTTCTGTGAAAAATAAAAAAAAGTATATTGTCTGCTACAATTTTGCTGTGCTTTTAAGGTTAAGATTTTCAGCATATATAGTTATATACATGTACATGTAGCCCGAGATAAAGGGACTATTAATCAGTTAGGAGCATAACTTCTAAAGATAAAAATTTTGAGAAGAGTTATTACTTGGTTAAGTTAAAATTCAACTACAAAGTTACCTCCTTCCAAAGTGTAAGAGTTAACTTTCCTTTGGCTGAGGGTTTCAACTTATTTAGGTTATTTCTCATAACTGCTTTCAGTTCATTAAGTTACATAACAGATCTTTTATACAAAATTAACCATTTGCCCATGAAAAGTGCTGTAAGTCTACAATCAGAACATGAAAAAATGGCACAAATTAAAAAAAATAACTGAAACAAGTTAAATCCACAAACTATATAGCAAAATTTTGCTCTTCTGAGTTAAAAAAAAACATAGATGCTATGCTCCTGACTGTTAATTAATAGATTGCATCAAAACTATTCTGATAGTGAGTACTCACGGTATGTTTTGGTGTAAAACACCAAGGTCTACTTACTGAGGCCATTTGAGTTTAACTCTTTCGGTGCTAAAGTTCAGACGACATTTGTCATCTGCTTTTTTATTTTAACAAACTATCGTTTGGAAAGATGTTTATAATAAACTTTATATGTAAAGTTGAAAGACTGAATGTCAAATAGCATAGATCCAGATGAAACGGCTCATTGAGCCGTCTTATCTTGATCTATGCTGTTTGCAAAAGCCTATTGTTATCGCCTGTGGCAGCAAAAGAGTTAAGTATTTAAATTGAAGTAACCCATAATATGTTTTAGTCCCGGTTAAATTTTTATGTCAGGTGTATTTCACATCAAAATGATACTTGCTCACATATCTTCTCAGGTCATAGGTACTTTATCAGTGCATGCACCTCTCAACTCCACTTCATCTTTTGATTGTTTTATCTCACTGTGCTAAACAAGGATGACAATGCTCACTCTTCTGGTGCTGGTTTTCACATTTTAGTAGGCAGGTGCGACATTAATTTCAGCTGGGTTCTTTATTTATATTGATAGGCATTCTAAATTTTGTACTGTGGACACTTTACTAGATTTCGTTTTTATGTCAGGTTTCAAGGGATGGAGACAGTTACGGTGAGACAGATGTTGAGATCTTTGGTACTGAAGACTCTCAGAACATGGCCAAAGAATTGATAGAGGAGCTTGTAAACCCAACTGAAAGGGTAACCTCATCTTTAAAGAGTGAGTCCTAACATATCTCAGGGAGAGAGGCTTCTTGTTTCTCCATGTTTGTTATTAAGGCTGGCACAATTAATCGGATAATCAATTAATTGATCGATACATTCCACAAAAATGATTATTGTTACAAATTTGCTAATAATTGACCATTTAATTTCTGTGTCTCTTACTTTACTGTATTTACCCTTAGTATTCAGACACCTCAACTGCTTACCATACTTAATTTAAAATTTGAACAAATACATTTTATTACCCAATGTTGTGTCTAAAAATAGCAGGATGAGAAGCCGCATTTGCGGCGTCTCATCCGGGTCTGCGCTGTTTGCTCAGGTCTGTCAGATTAAATACATACAGTAAAAAACAATATATGATGAGAGTCATGCTCAGACAGGTAAAATTATGACAAAGTCTTCAGTGATTACTAATCGATTATCAGTCACAATGGCAGGACTGATAATCGATTATCTTTTCAGCTCTGATTAGCCAGCCTTATTTGTTATCTGTATTCACTAGAGTGAGTCACTTTGACAAGGCAGTTGTAATGATTATTGCAACATTTGTTTTCATGGTAAAATAGGAAAATAAATTGGTCGTTATGGTTTTAAAAAAATGCAGTATGGCAACAAGATGTTTTTTACATTCATTATAAGGATAACCATTCTATTTTACTGTCTAGGGGTTTACTTTTGCAGATTTATTTTCTTGAATGTCTCTGAGGGCAAATTTGCCATGCTGTGCTGAGCTCCATAGCCCAGTCGATAGCACATCTGACTGTAGATTCAGGGGTTGTAAGTTTGAATCCCAGCTCAGCCACATAACTTTAGTGGAGATTGATCATGAAATCATTTTTACGGTTATTTCCCACCCCTTCTGCTGATTCAAAAAGGGCAGTTGTCAGTTACTGGTAAAATTATGTGCACAAGTACTGGTAAACCACTTAGAGGATTAGTAAACCTAATCAGGAAAAGTGGGAGTAGATTTACCAGCCACTTCCACATGATCTTAATTGTGTTGACTGGGTTGTAAAACTCCAAATCAAACGAACAATTGCCGTGCTGCATGTGCATAATTTTTATTTTGTGATATATGTTATGTATGTTATACCAAGGATACCAGGATAATGATACACAGGAATTTCTGACAAAATGGACTATGCAGATGGTGAGGACCAGAGCAGACTGCTCCCGATCAGGCTCTACACTGTTTGCAATTCTTGTAAGCATAGTTCTTGATAAGATGTTTCAATCCATAAGTATTGATATCTTTCTTATTTTTCCACAAAAACATATGTTGTGGGTACTTATTAGAAGAGCCTCAGCGAGGCACTTCTAATGAGTACCGAAAACATATGTTTTCATGGAGAAATAAGAAAAATACTTGCTTAATACACACTCTTATCTAGTCATATGCTTGTAAGTAGTTTAAGAAACAACCGCATAAAAAGCAAAATTAAGGCCAAAAAGTATGGATTCCGTACCTGCTTACAGAATCATTGAATACTGTAAATTATGAAACAATTAAGAACCTGATCAGCTCAGTAACATTCTTTCGTGGAGATTGACCATGAAATATTTTCTACGGTCATTCTCTCCCTTCCGCTGATTCAAGAAGGGCAGTTGTCCGTTTCTGGCGAAAGAATGCGCACAATACTGGTTAACCACTTAGAGGACTAAGCCTGCCCAGTTAACGTGTGGTTAGGTAAACTGACCGCGCTCGACATGACCCCATTGGGTTGACTGGGCCGTAAAACCTCAACACAAACAAACAAGATGGTACAGATGCACAGGCTGACATAGCCTTTCCTGTGTGTATATGGCATAAGGTCCCTTTTCTCATATGTGTATCATATCAGAAGCGGCTGGGTGGCCAGATGGCTAGCGCTCCTGGCATCAGATCACAAGGTGCCGGGTTTGAATCCAGCTAGAGGCAGAATCACCTTTCATTATCATCATTCCATCATCTAGATATGATGCACTGCAAAAGCTACTCACATTTTTTCAGCAAAAGATTTCAGCATATTTGCGTATCACTCAATGTAAATTTTAACGATTCGTTAACGACGTCATTAGCTTTGAATAACTGGGCCCAGGTTGTTTACTTTATTACTACAGACACATCACTGAGTAATGGTGAAGTTTACCAGGAACCTCCTAGACCAAAGATTAACTGGAGCCAGATAATGAAAGATAGAGAAGAGAATGAAAGAAAGAAATTTGCAGGTATTTGATCACTCCTACACGTATACTTAACCCATTAACCCCTGAGTCGTTAAGTGGACTCTTCCATCTTTGAATTTTGGACATGTACATTTTTTCAGATAGTGATGCCAGTGAAAAAAAACAAAAAAAAGGATGGCAAATGGTGTAGATCCTGATGAGATGGCTCATTACGAGCCGTCTCATCTGGATCTATACTGTTTGCAAAATTATGTTTAGGTCTGCAGAGCTGACAGGGTTATCCCTTTAACCCATTTCAGACTGAATAAACTCACCCATAATATATGTTGGAAAAGTCCAATTTCAATTTCAGGTATGTCAGGCTATGTAATAGATATTCCTAGAGAAAAATGGTAAACTATTTGCAAACAGTGTAGAATGTGACATCTGATCTGGGTCTGCACTGTTTGTCAATTACCCTTTTGTGGTTCTCCAGACAAAAATCGAAGTACATATGTACAAGCCAGCAACTATGACAGATGACATTCTGAAATGTTCTTTTTATTTTTTTTTTAGAAAATATGGGTTGATATTTCCTGTGAATTGTAGACAATTCACATGAAATGTCAAGCCTTCTTTTCTCAGAAAGATGACACTAAAATGTCTTCTTACAAATTTATGGTTACCAGACAAAATGTAAAATATTGTTCAATCTTTCCTAAAATTAAGGTTTGCCAGTTTTAAGTTAATTCTCAAAGCTTGAATGAAATGTCGTCTTATCTCCAAGGGAAAGAGAACTGCCACTCGTTTATGGTGCCAGTTTTTGCTACAGGTGTAAAAGTTTATGTATAGAACATAGCTCCAGTAAAGAAGGGGTATCCATGGCAACAGAGACCTTAATCAGACTGCTGATCCCAGCCTTAATTGGATAAATATAAGAAAAAATATATTTCTTTTCTGATATCTCTCTTTTTATGTTGTCTATGTAGCATGGCAGACACATAGGAATCATATTGTCTGTCATCGGTGTCATCCTCACACTTTTCGTTTTCACTCAATAACTTTTGAAGGGATGCATTGATTTCATTCGAAGTGCGCAGAAGTTTATATCATTGTAAAATACAGTTCAAATTTGGTATTGGCAATAATTTACAAAATTTTGGCGAAGTTATGGCCCTTTTTCAGCTTGTTTTTTGTTGTTGTGTTGATATTGGTTTCTGCTCAGTAACTCTTGCAGAGATGCATTGATTTCATTGGAAGTTTGCAGAAGGATGTATCATTGTAAAATACAAGTCAAGTTTGATATTGGTAATCATCTGCAAGATTTAGTCCAAGTTATTGCCCTTTTTGGACTTACTTTTTGTTGTGGTAAAATTATTTCCCCTCAATAACTTTTGAGGGGATGCATTGGTTTCATGTGAAGTATGTAGAATGGTATATTATTATAGCATAGAGGCCAAGTTTGATTTTGGTAATCATCCAAAAAATTCTGGCCGAATTATAGCCCTTTATTTACTTAATAAAATTTATACAAAGTTATGAAGGGTCGCCTATAGGGATAGAATTAGGACAAATACAGTGGGGTTTTTTTTTCTTTTTTTTTTTTTTCTTTTTCATATCAAATGGTTGGCGCTTTAAGCAGATGATACATCAGATTCTCGGAATTCTAGCCTGAGTTGCTGACCCATTATTTTTATAATTTTACTTTATTTTTTCGCACAGGGCTTCCCGATATTAGGAAGAATTTTTACATTGAAGACCCTGAAGTGGCCAACATGACCCCAGGTGAAGTTGAGGATATCAGGTAAAGTAAGCCCCACACACTGTATAATGGCTAATTTCAACTCACTATATATTGGCAGAGTCCAACTTCAATTTTAGGTATGCCAGGCTACGTGATTTAGATATTCTTAGAGAAAAGTGGCTAAATTATTTACAAACAGTGCTGACCCTGATCATTTTGTGGCATCTGATCTTTGTCTGCACTGTTTCTTGCAAAAGAATATGCACAAGTACTTGTTAACCCAGTGGTTTCATTAAGAGGCCAGGGCAGGGTATTTTCCCCTCCTACTTAGGCATTACTCACTGGCTGCTTTCGGTTTATTTGAATGAGGTTAATACAGAAAACATAGAAAATGCCCTGCCTACTTTGCTTTGACTCTTGGCTGCCAAAAAAACCCGTTAACTGCTAAGAGGAGTAAACCTGCTCAGAAAAAGTGTGGTTAGGTAATCTGACCAGCTTGATATGACAGTAATAGTGTTGACTGGGTCGTTAAACTTCCAACTCAAACTGCACTGTTTGCCAATTAACTCCTTTAGTGGAGTCTTCAGACAAAAATTGGCCAATGTTTTCAAAAATTTTTACATCAGATGATAAAAATAAAGTTCATGTAATAAATATAAAAAAAAAACCTTTCTAAGTGTGTCTTTAAATGTCATATGTTTATACAAGTTTTTGTCCTTATACATATGAGGCACACTATCTGAAAGCAAACATTATTGTGAATTTGAATTTTTTGACAGAGGACAGGCTCAAATTCCCTGACTGGTAATGAGATACAACTGAATGACAAGTTTTTCTCTTAGAAAAAAAATAGATGGCAAAAAATTCATGCTCAGCTAATAATTTAACCAGGGCCCAGTTGTTCAAAGCGTCGTTAGCTTAACAAGCTCGTTAAGGGTCATTTCGTTAACTGTTTTAGCAGATTCAATATACAATATTCTGATATTTTTTGCTGAAAAAATATGAGTAGCTTTTGCGCTTTTGCACTGCAAAAGCTACTCACATTTTTTCAGCAAAATATTTCAGCATATTTGATTATCACTGGATGTAAATTTTAACGACTCGTTAACTAACAACATCGTTAGCTTTGAACAACTGGGCCCAGCTGTTTTATGACTACTGTCCTCAACTCTCCATACACTAATAAGTCTGTTCACAACAGGTGGCATTACCAAATTTACCTAGAACTGGAGGACTACTTTTCTGTGATAACTCTGGTTCCCTCCACTGATATATATATAATCTTACAATCTTTATTTTTTCACTTAGCAAACCATTTAAAATATGTAATTTGATTAACTTTTTATGCAGATGTAAATTTTGGAATTGGTTGTGAGCTACTTCATTGTGTTTTATATTTAAGAATTTTTTGTGTGGGTTTCTAAATTACCGTCTTATCAGAATCACTTAACTAATTGCATAATGCAGCATCATTTTCATTTTATTGGCATCTTTTATGATTTTATGGTCTCAGTCAAGGGAAACATGAAAATATGATACCATACTAATCTGATTTGATTTGGTATTAGTCGGGAAGGTGGGGGTCAAATTCTCTAAGAGAACAACAAGGCATACCATTTCTAATAATCCAAATATTGCAACATTATAGTCACAAGTTATTTTATTAACCCTTCTCTTGCTGAACACAACATGCCCTGTCCTAACAAACAGTGTAGATCCAGATCAGTTGGCCTCTAAGAAGCCAACTGATCTGGATCTGCACTGTTTGTCATTAAATAAGTGAATTTCTATCAAAAACCCAGATCAAGTAATCTGATTGGCGGGGAAATTAGAAGAAGGCGTGGCATCTTAATTTATTCAGCAAGGGAAAGGGTAAGTTATAATTGTTAGAACTTCAGCAACATACTTGACTAAATGAGCCATAACGTGAGAAAGCATACTTTCTGACGTGTGCCTAACAAAGACTCAAATCAGCCTGTGCATCAGTTAAGGCTGGCGAAATTAATCGGATAATCGATTAATTGATCAATAAATTCCACAAAAATGGTTATCATTACAGATTTGATAATAATCGATCATTTGGTTTCTGTGTTTGTTACTTTACCGTATTTACCCTTAGTATTCAGACACTTCAACTCCATACCATACTTTATCTAAAATTTGAACAAGTCCAATTTACTACCCACTGTTGTGTCTAAAATAGTTAGATGAATGGCAAACAGTGTAGACCCTGATGAGATGCCACATTTGCGGCATCTCGTCTGGGTCTACACTGTTCAGGCCTGTCTGACCAGATACATACAATAAAGTATAACATATGGAAGAGTCATGCTCAGATACAGTGTAGGTAAAATTATGTTTTTTTGTGTTGAGGTTTTACGGCCCAGTCAACCCAATGGGGTCATGTCGAGCGCGGTCAGTTTACCTAACCACACGTTTACTGGGCAGGCTTAGTCCTCTAAGCGGTTAACCAGTATTGTGCACATTCTTTCGTCAGAAACTGACAACTGCCCTTCTTGAATCAGCGGAAGGGAGAGAATGACCGTAGAAAATATTTCATGATCAATCCCCACAAAAGAATGTTGCCGACCTCGGCGGGGGTTGAACCCGCGACCTCCTGGTCTCCAGTCGGACGGCGCATCCAACTGAGCCACCGAGGCCGGTAAAATTATGACCAAATCTTCAGCGTTTACTAATCGATTAACGACCACAATGGCAGGACTGATAATCGATTATCTTTTCAGCTCTGATTCACCAGCCTTAGCATCAGTGCAGTCTGATCAGAGTCTTCATTGTCCGCAAGTAATCTGATTGGAGTCTTGTGGGCATGAAAAAACTTTCCAGAAACTTCCCTGTGAAGAATGAGCAGGCTGTTCTGATTTTTCACTGGGCCAACATCTCAGAATGTGTGTTTTCTGACATTGCAGTTCAAATATTGGGTGTATGTGATATCATAAAAGTACAAATTTAGCTGAAGACCGAGCTGTTTTATTTTACTTTTAGGAGAAACAACTTCAACATCAGTGTCACAAACCTGAGTACTACAAATGACTTGTCCATTCCAAACCCAGTAACCACATTTGAACAGGCTTTTGAGCACTACCGTAAGTACAGTAAATGTCCTAAAATTTAGAACACTTTATTCCATACTATTTTGGTCTAAATTTTGCTTTTTGCGCTGTTGTCTCTTAAAATATTTAGTAGAATGGCAAACAGAGTAGACCCTGATCAGACTGCTCCTTCATAAGCAGTCTGATCTCAGTTTGCACTGTTTGCATATGCCATTTTGTTAGCAACTGTGATGCATGGAATTTTAGGACATTTACCATAGAGTAGATCATCCAGGTATAGGTGATTGGTTGGAGAGGTTTTTGCTTTACTCTTTTCTTCAAAAAGACATGTGCTTTGGGTACTCGTTAAAATTCTACCACACAAGTTGTTGATGGTTATAATGGTATTTGGAGTCATTCTTGATATACTGGTGACATCTGAATAGCTTTGAATGATGAAAGGTGCTTGAATTTAATTTCTTAAAGGAAACAGACTAATCAAGAAAAATGGTACAAAATTGCAATATTACTTTCAAGTTTAATACATGTGTACTTTGTATTTTTTGTTATTCTTGCAAAATAATGGGGTTAGTGTTCTAACTTATTGTTGTCTGTGTAATATACTTATTAGAGACTATACTTACATTTAGAATGGATTTTTCCATCATTGAGTTTTAATTAGGCCAAATAAAAAATTATGTGTGTTTAGGGTAACATGTTAGAAAAAAATAGGTAGGGTGGGTAGGGAATTTATTTTTTTTTTTACATTTTTTTTTATGAAGAAAAATATAATTACTAAATATATTTGGACTTCGCACATACTTCACATAAAAATTTTACCAAGTCTGTTTGACTGTCCTTAGATTTTTCTAAAGTACTGATAGAATGGCAAACAGTGTGGACCCTGATCAAACTGCTCCTTAAGGAGCAGTTTGATCTGGGTCTACACTGCTTAAGGAGCAGTTTGATCTGGGTCTACACTGTTTGCTCAGCCCTCCTTGTCAGAATGTTTAGCATATATAATTTATATATATATATACATATATATATATATATATATATATATATATATATATATATATATATATATATATATATATATATGCTCCGCGGCACTATAGTGGCGGGGTATTATGGTTTCACGTTGGACGTCCGTCTGTCCGTCTGTCCATTCATCCGTCATTCGTACATCCGTCCGTACTTCGTTTCTGGATGATAACTTGAGTAAACATCAATGGATTTTCACCAAATTTGGTGTGTGCATTGATATTGTTGAGATCTGGTTTGGGATTGCTAATGGGCAAATTTTGTCAAATTTTGACGGAGTTATCTACCCAAGACACGCCCATATTTTCGTTTCCGGATGGTAACTTGAGTAAACCTCAATGGATTTTCACCAAAGTTGGTATGTGCATTGATATTGTGTAGATCTGGTTGGTGATTGCTTATGGGCAAATTTTGACAGAATTATCTGCCCGAGACATGCCCATATTTTTGTTTCCGGACAATAACTTGAGTGAATATCAAACTTGGTACACGCATTGATATGAAGGAATCAGGTTTTGGATTGCTAATGGGCAAATTTCGTCAATGTTTGACAGAGTTATCTGCCCGTGGCACGATAATGGCGGGGTATTATAGTTTAACGTTTTTTGTTGTTGTTTTTTTTGTTTTTTGGGGTTTTTTTTTTTTTTTTTGTTTTTTTTTTTTTTTTAGAAAATATGAAAAAATTGCTAGGTTTCACCAGGAAAATTAGGTAGGGTAGGGTTACCCTAAACACATATTTTTTTTATTTAGTCTTATGTACATTGTTGCAAATAGGGGTGTCTGACAAAATTCAGAAACAGATTGACAAACAATGTAGATCTTGATGAGATGGATCCTTAAAAGTTGTATCAGCTGAATCTATATAGCATAAATTTGTATATATGCTAGTCAACAAGATATGACTGCATTGACATTCTGTGGAAATGTATATACATATGTATTTCATGAATTAATATTGTATATATACACTGTTCTGTAAATGATTGATGGTTGTCAACTATTTTACTAATCCCTTTTTCAGTCTTACATTCCATTTGAACTATCATACCCTACATGTAGATGATTATATTACATTGAAGTCAAGGCAAACCGCAAGCCCAATCAGGATCTTCACTTCTATATGCATTTTAGAATACTGATCAGAGCTTTAGACAAGGTGGATTTTTCAACCCAAAAAAAAATGTTGATATATTTTTCTTTTTTTATTTCTTGGCAAAATCGTGTTGTTTGTAATCATTGGAAGTGTCTCGCAAAATCCTTTTAATGAGTACCCACAGCATAAATATTTCCAGGACAAACAAGAAAAAATATTTATTTGGACACCCTTTTAACTGTGCACGTGAAAGAAACTTAACCTTGTCAGGATGGCCTAGATCATTCATGAATCATGATGTATGTTTTGTTTTTTTCAGCGGAGATCTTGCTTACAATATACAAGCAAAGATTCACCAGACCATCTCCAATACAGGTAAGTATCTTTTTTATCACATACTGATACCATGAAAAAGGAAAAGTGATCCTAAAGGCCCAGGCGATGAGGTTATAAAACTTTTTTCAGGCTCAACTCAGTTGTGCATGAAATTTGTCTGGCTAATAAATCTCAAGTTACTAACAGCTGCAAATTCTTCCTTGCTTAACATCTAAGCATGAAAATATCTCTGCTAATAAATACGAAAATGCCAACTATTGCATTTTCGTATTTATTAGCAGAGAAAATTTCATGTTGAAACGTGAAAATTTCTCCGCTAATAAATTTATGCAAATGCCAACTATTTAGTAGCAGAGAAAATTTCATGCTCAGCTGAGTTGAGCATGAAAAAAGTTTTATAACCTCTGGGCCAGATCAGTCTGTCCATTGGTGCAGTCTGATCAGAACCTTCATTGCCCATTTACAGCAGTGTTGAATATTCTAGAATACATGTATATGGTATAACTTCAATGTTGTGCCTAGGAGAGGCCATGGGGCCTTTTACCTACCTCAGTATAACTTCATTGTTGTGCCTAGGAGAGGCCATGGTGCCTTTTACCCTTCCTCAGTATAACTTCAGTGTTGTGCCTAGGAGAGGCCATGGGGCCTTTTACCTACCTCAGTATAACCAGTGTTGTGCCTAGGAGGGGCCATTGGGCCTTTCACCTTCCTCAGTATAAATTCAGGGTTGTGCCTAGGAGAGGCCATGGGGTCTTTTACCTACCTCAGTATAACTTCAATGTTGTGTCTAGGAGAGGCCATTGGGCCTTTTACCTATCTCAGTATAACCAGTGTTGTGCCTAGGAGAGGCCATTGGGCCTTTTACCTACCTCAGTATAACTTCAGTATTGTGCCTAGGAGGGGCCATGGGGCCTTTTACCTTCCTCAGTAGAAGTTCAGTGTTATGCATAAGAGAGGCCATGGGGCCTTTTATTATACCCCCAACATACGAAGTATGTGGGGGTATATAGTTTTCGCTTTTCCGTTCGTCTGTTCGTTAAGCAGGTAAGGGTAGAGGGGGAATGTTTTTATTTCTTCTGTTTCTTCACTTTCATTCCTGTTCCTATTTCTTCCCTAATCGTCTCTTTCATCTCCTCTACTATCTCTTTTCTCCCTTTCTCTGGGAGACGACACAAAATGACCCACAAGGGTTGACGTGTCGTTAAACCCCAACACAATCAATCAATCAATGCTCGTACGTTCGTTGGTTCGTCTTTCCGTCACAGGGTCAAAGTTTTATTTTAAAGTTTATAAGATCTCATATTTTGAAGACCCTTTGATGGATTTCGTTCATATTTGGCATGATGGTAGATATAGGTCTAAAACTTTTATCAGCACCATCCCCACCTCGGGGGTGACCTTGGGGTCAAGGTCACAGAATTTTCATAAAAAAGTAACAGGGCCAAAGTTTTTGTGTTAAAGTTTATAAGACCTCATATTTTGAAGACCCTTTGATGGATTTCGTTCATATATGGCATGATGGTAGATATAGGTCTAAAGTTTTTATAGGCACCATCCCCCACCCCAGGGGGTGACTATGGGGTCAAGGTCACGGACTTAGAATTTTCGTGAAAAAAGTCAGAGTTTTTTGTGTTTAAGTTAATATAGCTATATCATCAAGACCCTTGAGGAATTTCATTTAATATTTGACATGTTGGTAGATATTTGCCTAGCTTCTTACTCAGCATGATCCCCATCCTGGATGTGACCGAGGTCAAGGTCACGAACTTAGAATTTTCATATAAAAGTAAAAATTTTTGCGTTTAAGTTTATATAGCCATATCATCAAGACCTTTTATTAAATATCATTATCCCCTAACTGAAAGGTTGAGCTGATATAGCTATCAGCAACGAATCTGTTTGTCTGTCCGACAAAAGTCCGTTGAAGTATTATTCATTTATACTTTATTTTTGTCTTAGGGTCAAAGTTTTTGCGTTAAAGTTTATAAGACCTCATATTTTGAAGACACTTTGATGGATTTCATTCATGTTTGGCATGATGGTAGATATAGGTCTTCAGTTTTTATCAGCACCATCCCCACCCTGGGGGTGACCTTGGGGTCAAG
Organism: Anodontia alba; assembly: GCA_964016985.1. Taxonomy (NCBI): domain Eukaryota; kingdom Metazoa; phylum Mollusca; class Bivalvia; order Lucinida; family Lucinidae; genus Anodontia; species Anodontia alba. The sequence goes on along the minus strand of OZ024825.1, from coordinate 31,446,640 downwards.
GTCACGGACTTAGAATTTTCATAAAAAAGTCGAAGTTTTTTGTGTTTAAGTTTATATAGCCATATCATCAAGACCCTTGAGGAATTTCATTTATATTTGACATGTTGGTAGATATCAGCCTAGTGTCTTACTCCGCATGATCCCCACACGGGTGTGACCGAGGTCAAGGTCATGAACTTAGAATTTTCATATAAAAGTAAAAATTTTTGCGTTTAAGTTTAGATAGCCACATCATCAAGACCTTTTATTAAATTTCATAATCCCCTAACTGAACGGTTGAGCAGATATAGCTATCAGCAAGAAATCTGTTTGTCTGTCTGTCCGTCCTTTGAAGCATTATTTGTTCATACTTTATTTTTGTCTTTGGGTCAAAGTTTTTGCGTTAAAGTTTATAAGACCTCATATTTTGAAGACCCTTTGATGGATTTCATTCATATTTGGCATGATGGTAGATATAGGTCTAAAGTTTTTATCAGCACCATCCCCATCCCGGGGGTAACCTTGGGGTCAAGGTCACAGACTTAGAATTTTTATAAAAAAGTCAAAATTTTTTGTGTTTAAGTTTATATAGCTATACCATCAAGACCCTTTGAGGAATTTCATCTATATTTGACATGTTGGTAGATATAGGTCTAGAGTTTTACTCAGCATCATCCCTATCCCCGGGTATGACCTTGAGGTCAAGGTCACAGACTTAGAAATTTCATATAAAAGTAAAAAAAAATTGCCCCTAAGTTTATATAGCTATACCATCAAGACCTTTTTGTTGAATTTCGTTATCCTCCAACCAAGAGGTTTAGGGGATACAGCTATCAGCATGGAATTCATCCATTCATCCATCCATCCGTCTGTCTGTCCACAAATGCATTATTGTGCACCCCATAACTCCTACCCTTTGAGCTATTTTCAGGAAACTGTCAGGTTGTAGAGGGCATTTGGTAGGGTGTCAGGTACAAGAAAGACAACTCTAACTGACTTGGTCCATGTGTTATCTCCCCTTGTCTCCAGAATTGTAAAAAATTTGTGCAAACCATAACTTTAAAACATGTTAAGATATTTTCATGATTCTTCACCAGTATGTATAGGACATTGAGTAGGCATATCACATTCAAGAATGACTTTCTGACTCCATTCTGCAGTTTTCTCCCTTGGTTATTTAAATCTTGTGCGGGCAATAACTCTAAAAATTCTTTAAGATATTTTTGTGATACTTTACCGATATGTAGAGGGCATTGAGTAGGCAGGTGACCTTAAAAATTTCATTAAAATTTATATAGCTATATTATGAAGACACTTTTGTTGGTTTCATTAATATTAAGCATGATGGTATATATAGTTTTTCTCAGCACCATCACCAAGCTGGGGCATGGCTTTTAAGTCAAGGTCACAGACTTTTCATACAAATGTCATTTTTGCTTATATTATAAAGACTGATTGATTTTCTAGTATATGGTGATAGTGGTAGGGCTAAAGTTTTATTAAGCTCAATCCCTGCACCTGTGCCTGATCTTAGAGGTCAAGAGCTTCATATTATGTGTGATTGAAGTTTTTCAATGTAATAACATAATGCATATAACTGCCATCTCCAGAGTCGAAGCTACATACTTTGTGCTTTTTAAAAATTGGCGGTAGCGCTGGTAGGGGTATACGTGCCCCACTGGGCACTTTGTCTAGTCTACCTCAGTATAACCAATGGTGTGCCTAGGAGAGGCCATTGGGCCTTTTACCTACCTCAGTATAACTTCAGTGTTGTGCCAAGGAGAGGCCATGGGGCCTTTTACCTACCTCAGAATAACTTCAGTGTTGTGCCTAGGAGAGGCCATGGGGCCTTTCATCTTCCTCAGAATAACTTCAGTGTTGTGCCTAGGAGAGGCCATGGGGCCTTTCACCTTCCTCAGTATAAATTCAGGGTTGTGCATAGGAGAGGCCATTGGGCCTTTTACCTACCTCAGTATAACTTCAGTGTTGTGCATAGGAGAGGCCATGGGGCCTTTTACCTGCCTCAGTATAACTTCAGTGTTGTGCATAGGAGAGGCCATGGGACCTTTTACCTACCTACTCGGCTTTTGACAGCTTTCAAAAAGTCATTTGCCTGGCTCTTTGCTCAGAAGAAGAAACTTGCAAAATGTTGTCATGATTGTAACTTGTCATGAGTATATTTTCATAAGAAATAAGAAAAAATGTTTATCTGGATACCCCTCTTATCTTGACCTATGGCCCCACCCTCTGCACAGTCTAATTAAATTTCTTTGCCAAATGTTGGACTTTACCAGGGCTCATTTGTTCAACAAAGCATGGTTAGCTTAATAAGCTCATTGATGACAAACTTGTTAACTGTTGTAGCTAAGATATTTTCAAATACATTGATATTTTTACTGCAAAAATGTGAATAGCTTTTGCATTGCAAAAGCTACTCACATTTTTTCAGCAAAAAAATATCAATGTATTTGCCATATTTCTAGAAATTTTAATGTCACTTTAGCTAACAACTTTGTTAAGTTTGAACAACTAGGCCCAAGTCGTTACCACTTTACTAGTTGTGACTCCTGTATTTGTATACAGGAGCCGGCCTCGGTGGCTCAGTTGGATGCGCCGTCCGACTGGAGACCAGGAGGTCGCGGGTTCAACCCCCGCCGAGGTCGACAACATTCTTTCGTGGAGATTGATCATGAAATATTTTCTACGGTCATTCTCTCCCTTCCGCTGATTCAAGAAGGACAGTTGTCAGCTTCTGGCGAAAGAATGTGCACAATACTGGTTAACCGCTTAGAGGACTAAGCCTGCCCAGTAAACGTGTGGTTAGGTAAACTGACCGCGCTCGACATGACCCCATTGGGTTGACTGGGCCGTAAAACCTCAACACAAACAAACAAAATTTGTATACAGGAAAGGCTTTGTTCAGGCTGCTTAGATGCACTAGCTGGGCAGGGCTTTTCCTCTTTTTTTTTATGCCACAAAATCCTTTTTCACTGTTTGTAAATAATGTGTATTCTTGTATTTTATTACAGTGTCAAGCTTGGCCAGTGTTGCTGCAAGGTAAAGATCTCATTGGAATTGCACAGGTAATGCTTTGGTCAGGTCTTTTATTTATTACAGACTGTGCTGTTCTATGACAATATTTACATTCTCTGACAGTCTGTTTATAGAAACACTTATAGTTAACTATTGGGACATAATGTTGTTCTTATTTTGGTGAATACATTGACTCATGTGACGTCACATGATCATTAAATGATGTTAAAATAAACCATGGTTCTCTCCAATATGATTGGATGGTGGCAACATTTTGACATCAATGACACTGTTCTGCTAATAATAGGAAAACTGCATGCAGTTGTTTTCTTGTTTCAGTTTTTGCCCCCGAATCAGATTCGTTTTGTCAAATAATGGCTGGAAAATAATATAAGTAATAAATGCAATCTATTTAACATTCATTGAAGTATGAACAACATTGGTCGGGAGCAGAGTTTCACTTACTTTGCTCACAAACCAATGTTTTTCATACTTCAATGAATGTTAAAAAAATACCTTTGAACTCTTGTCCTGCTGAATCCCGATATACCCTGCCTTTGCAAACAGTGCATCCAGATCAGTTGGCTTCTGAAGAAGCCAACTGATCTGGATCTGCACTGTTTGCCATTTGGTATGTGAAATGGCTGAAAATTTGAAATGGGCATCTTAATTATACCCCCGACATACGAAGTATGTGTGGGTATAATGTTTTCGCTTTTCCATTCGTCCGTTTGTTCATACGTATGTTAGTTCGTTCGTCTTTCCGTCACAGGTCAAAGTTTTTGCGTTAAAGTTTATAAGATATAAGACCTCGTATTTTGAAGACCCTTTGATGGATTTTGTTCATATTCGGCATGATGGTAGATATAGGTCTAAAGTTTTTATCAGCACCATCCCCACCCCGGGGGTCATCTTGAGGTCAACGTCACAGAATTTTCATAAAAAAGTCAAAGTTTTTTGTGTTAAGTTTATTTAGCTATATCATCAAGACCCTTGAGGAATTTCATTTATATTTGACATGTTGGTAGATATCGGCCTAGAGACTTACTCAGCATGATCCCCACCCCGAGTGTGACCGAGGTCAAGGTCACGAACTTAGAATTTTCGTATAAAAGTAAAAAATTTTGCGTTTAAGTTTATATAACCATATCATCAAGACCTTTTGTTAAATTTCATTATCCCCTAACTGAAAGGTTGAGCGGATATAGCTATCAGCAAGGAATCTGTTTGTCTGTCCGTCCATCAGTTGAAGCATTATTTGTTCATACTTTATTTTTGTCTTAGGGTCAAAGTTTTTACGTTAAAGTTTATAAGACCTCATATTTTGAAGACACTTTGATGGATTTCATTCATATTTGGCATGGGTGTGACCGAGGACCGAAAGAATTTTCATATAAAAGTAAAAAAAATTTGCGTTTAAGTTTATATAGCCATATCATCTAGACATTTTGTTAAATTTCATTATCCCCTAACTGTATGTTGGTAGATATAGGTCTAGAGTTTTACTCAGCATCATCCCTATCCCGGGGTATGACCTTGAGGTCAAGGTCACAGACTTAGAAATTTCATATAAAAGTAAAAAAAAAATGCATCTAAGTTTATATAGTTATACCATCAAGACCTTTTGTTGAATTTCATTATCCTCCTACCGAGAGGTTTAGGAGATATAGCTATCAGCATGGAATCCATCCATCCATCCATCTGTCTATCCATAAACACATTATTGTGCACCCCATAACTCCTAACTACCCTTATAGCTATTTTCAGGAAACTGTCAGGTTGTAGAGGGCATTTGGTAGGGGTGTCAGGTACAAGAAAGACAACACTGACTTGGTCCATGAGTTATCTCCCTTGTCTGCGGAATTGTAAAAAATTTTGTGCGAACCATAACTTTAAAACACGTTAAGATATTTTCATGATACTTCACCAGTATGTAGAGGACATTGAGTAGGCATATCACATTCAAGAATGACACTCTAACTGTCTTCATTCTGCACTTTTCTCCCTTGGTTATTTAAATTTTGTGCGGGCAATAACTCTAAAAATTCTTTAAGATATTTTTGTGATACTTTACTGATATGTAGAGGACATTGAGTAGGCATGTCACCTTAAAATTTTCATTAAAATTTATACAGCTATATTGTGAAGACCCTTTCGTTGGTTTCATTAATATTAAGCATGATGGTATACATGTATAATAGATCTAAAGGTTTTCTTGGCACCGTCCCCAAGCTGGGGCATGGCTTTTAAGTCAAGGTCACAGACTTTTCATATAAATGTCATTTTTGCTTATATTATAAAGACTGATTGAATTCACTGGTATATGGTGATAGTTATAGGGCTAAAGTTTTATTTAGCTCAATCCCTGCACCTGTGCCTGACCTTTGAGGTCAAGGGCTTCATATTATGTGTGATTGAATTTTTTCAATGTTATAACATATAGCATACAACTTCCATCTCCAGAGTCAAAGCTACATACTTTGTGCTCTTTAAAAAGTGGCGGTAGTGCTGGTCGGGGGTATATGTTCCCAACTGGGCACTTTGTCTAGTTTATTCAGCATGACAAGGTTTAACATTCATTGTGGTATGAACAACATTGGGTCATGAGCAGAGTTTCACTTACTTTGCTTGTGATCAGATGTCATTCATACAACAATGAATGTTACAAAAATACCTTCATTTCTTAACTAGATTGTCTGTTTGGCCCCTTAAGTAAAGTATATTTGAACAAATAAAATGAAAAAAGCAGAGGAACAGAGAATGTGCATAGACCAGTTTGATCTGAACCCTTGTCATGCTGAACCCGGATATATCCTGCCTTTGAAAACAGTGTAGGTCCACATCAGTTGACTTCTGAAGAAGCCAACTGATCTGGGTCTGCACTGTTTGCCATTCAGTATGTGAATTTATAACAACAATCTGGATAAAGAATCTGATTTGCTGACAATTAGAAGTGGGCATGGCATCTTAATTTTTGCTATCTGGCAAGATGATATATTTTTCTGGAGTTAAATAATTCTGTAAACAAACAAGGAAACACTGATGGGACTGTACAAAGGAACAAGCTTTTTTGTTTTGCTGCCAGTAAATGCCCGAAACCTTAAAAGGAATTTACAATACATGTACAAAATGCATGTAGCTTTCACTATGTATTTACGATTACCATACACAATATCTGTTACTTTCAGAAAAAGTCATTTTATATGTAAAGTGGACAGATTTAAAGTTTTCATTGTTTTGTCAAAAACAAAGATGCAATAGGCTTTTAATTAAAAGGATAAGGTTGTTATTGAAAAACACTTACATGTATTTTTCAGGCATTATGAAGAAAATTGTGCAACAGCTGCTCATAAAGAATAGCTGTTTCTGCATAAGTTCACAACAGTTTCTGTTCTTAATCCATTTTAGTCTAGAGACCCTCAAATGGGTTTCCATTGTTTGCGAATAGTTTAGCCATTTTTCTCTCAATGTCTAAATCAAATAGCCTGACATACTTAAAATTGAAACAGCCAGCCTTGGTGGCTCAGTCGAGTGCACGTGCGACATGTGATGAGGAGGTCGCTGCTTTGTTCAAGAAGTGCAGTTGTCAGTTTCTGACAAAAGAAAGTGCACAATTACTGGTTAACTGCTTAGATGACTTAGCATGCCTAGGGGAAGTGGTTAGGTAAACTGACCAGCTGGACATGACCTTTAACAGTGTTGACTGGGCAGTTAAACTCCAACCCAACCAACCAATCTAAAATTGAAATTCACTTCAAATATATAGGGGTGTCTGTTCAGTCTAAAATAGGTTAAATAGTACTTAAATAGGTTAGGTGTCAATAATGTGTGATTTTGTTAAATTTCAGACTGGTACTGGTAAAACTCTGGCATTTCTTCTTCCAGCATTTATACACATTGATCTCCAGCCAGTGTAAGTTGATATTACATGAATGGAAAACAGTCCTGAAACACAGTTGAAAAAAAATCTTTGTTGCCTAACTTTCATATTTTACACAGAAAATACTTGCCTGAATTTTTATGCCCTTGCCATTCGAAGAATGGGGAAAAGGACATATAGTGTTACCCCTCTACGTCAGTCCGTCTGTATCCAAGATAATTGGTGTAAGGAGTTTGCATTTAAGTGTTTCAGGCATTGGCAATTTGCATTTAAGTTTTTCTGGCAAGGGCATCTGTGTCCTTTGGACACATTTCTAGTTCTGTTTTTATGCCTCAAGCATGAAGTGCAGGAGGGCATATATAAATGAAATGATTTTTTTATTGTGTTGCCAACATTAATTCAGAGGTACCATAAAAAATCATTTCAGTTTTGATTCAGTTCAAAATCGAGAGACTAACTCAAATTTTGTTGGCTGTCAGATGCCAAATTTTATGATTGTATTAATAACATGTATCAATTTATTAAACCTTTCTTGGATAAAAAAAAATGTCTGATTTTGAGGAATATGGAGCCTTTAAGAAACTGGAGTCATATTTGTTACATATATTTCCTGGAAATTTTAAACAAAAAATGAAATTCATAAGTAGTTTTCTCATATTGCTTCTAGAGCTGATAAAATGCAGCTGAAAATGTCATATAAATAATAAGTTCAATGAAGGCACAAAAGAAATGGTATGGATACCTTTATTCCTTACTACACTGCATCCTCTATATAACACGGTTAGTTATAACACTGTTTTGGATATAACACGGTTCAAAGATGGATCCCAAAAATGCATAGATTATATTGAAAATGACCATAATCTGTGCATTTTTTTTCGGATATAACACAGTTCTTTAACTAACACGGTTTATGCTATGGACCCCGACTATAGTGTTATAAAGAGGTTGTGGTGTATATATGTCCTAACAGTTGAAAAAGTCTCATTTTACTACCTGATGTCTAAAGATTGCTTGGTGAATGACAAACAGTGTAGAACTTAGTCAACGGGTTCGACCCCCGCTGAGGTCGGCAACATTCTTTCGTGGAGATTGATCATGAAATATTTTCTACGGTCATTCTCTCCCTTCCGCTGATTCAAGAAGGGCAGTTGTCAGTTTCTGGCGAAAGAATGTGCACAATACTGGTAAACCGCTAAGAGGACTAAGCCTGCCCAGTAAATGTGTGGTTAGGTAAACTGACCGCGCTCGACATGACCCCATTGGGTTGACTGGGCCGTAAAACCACAACACAAACAAAAGAACTTAGTCAAATGCCTCAACTTCCAACCCTAAACCCCCAACCCCACACGCCATCCGTTACATTTTGGTCCTTGCAGGGGGTATCTAATAAGCACTGCTTATTGACCTTTCTTGTTTCATTTGTTCCTTTAAACAGGCCAAGAGAGGATAGAGGTGGTCCTAATGTCCTTGTACTCAGTCCTACAAGAGAATTGGCCTTGCAGATAGAGGAGGAGGTTAAAAAGTTTCATTATAGAGGTATCAAAAGGTATGTTTAACCCCTAGTATATTCTTGATAGAATAAATTAATTAATCGATTGATTGATTGATTGATTGATTTATTAAATAGATAATTAATTAATAAATGAGCTTTTTGTTTTCCCAGACACTGGCACAGTGACTAAGTTGGAAGAGTGCCCACTTTGTGACCGGGAGGTTGCGGGCTCGATCCCCGGCCAAGTCATACCAAAGACATTAAAAATGGTACTAACTGCTCTTTTGCTTGGCGCTCAGCATTAAGAAAGTAGAGCTAGGAATCAGGACTGGTCAGCCTAGTGTCAATATAATGTGACTGGGTGGAATATCATGTCAAGTGTCTGGGATGTGATATTTCGGTGATGCAGCACTCTAAAAGTGAGCATTGAGCTCCCTACCAAATCCAGGCACAGTCACGATATGACTGAAAGATTGTTGAAAGTCATGTAAAGCCCAAATAAAATGAAACAGATTGTTTTCCCAGACTTGTTCTAAATGATTTGCATTAAATTTCAAACCCTGTTTTATGGGAAAATAATATTGAACCCTTTCAACACTGCAGAGTTAACAGATACCTTCGCAAACAGTTTAGATCCAGATGAGACAGCTTATGACTGTCTCATCAGGATCTACATTGTCATTCTGTTGTTGTCTTTTTATTTTTGACTGATACTCTGTTTGCAACAATAGGCTTGCCCAAATACAAAACTGGAAGTATGCACTATAGAAACTGAAGGATGAAAGGGCTTAAAATGTTATCTGCTGAAATTTTAAATGCTACAAATATGCAAGCTTGCAGTTTTTTTGTTGTTGTTTTTTTTTTTTTTTTTTTTTTTTTTTTGTTTTTTTTTCCTAAATGGAAATGGGTCAAGGCAAACAGCTTACAAATTTTAGATGGTCTCACAAGCATATTTTAGTATATAAGATTGTTGAAATTTATAGTTCGCTTTCGTTTTTACTGAAATAAAGATATTTTCTCTGATATTACTTTAATTAAATGCAGATAGTGCCAGTTGATGGAAAAAATATAACAATGTATAGTGTGCATTCTGGCATTTGAAATGACTGCAAAGCAGTTAACCCATTGAAGATTGGAGACCCCTAAATGGGTAACTGGCAAACAGCGTAGACCCAGATCAGATGCCGCAGAATGTGGTTGCTGATCAGGGTCTCCACAGTTTGTTATTCAACCATTTTTCTTTAGGAATATCTACATCATATAGCCTGACATACCTAAAATCGAAAATGGACTCTTCCAATATATAGTGTGGGAGAGTTTATTCAGTCTTTAATGTGTTAAAGGGAATCAATACACTTAAGGTGACAGTTCTGTCAGAATTATTTTGCCTTCTTTCTGAAAAGCGGTCTGCCTAAAAGGAAAGAGGGGAGCAAATTCTTTCCTTTCAGAGAAGATGGTTTTTAGAAAAAATTTGCTGTGCAGGAAAGCAAACAGGAAGTCACAAAAGTTATCTCCCTTGTACATTATGGCAGAAAATCTTCCCCAGGTCCCCTTAAGGCTTCAGTGTACATTCTGGCATTTAAAATAAATTCAAAGCAGTTAAATTATTTATATGTTTTCTTTTCTTCCAACAGTGTGTGTGTATATGGCGGAGGTAACAGACGTGAACAAATTAATGTAGTAACAAAAGGAGTGGAGATAATAGTTGCCACACCAGGCAGACTAAATGATCTTGTACAGAATGGTATTGTCAATGTTAAATCTGTCACGTATTTGGTAAGTTGTATACATGTATATTTTGTGCAAGAACTCTTTGCAAATTCAGCAGACAGCAGATTGGCGATATTTTATTTACCAAAACATTAGACAATATGCCTGAAATGTCAAATCTTATTTTCTGTGGAAAATAAGAGCAATATTTCAAAATGCCCCCAGTTGAAATTTTTACACAACATGCTAAGTTTAGAACAACATAAAAGACCACAGACTAGCTTATGTACTTCGGCATATTGTAGAAAATATGTAGCTAATTCGGTCAATTAGAAAAAACAGAAATAGAGTTTATTCATTCTCCTATTTTAAATATGGGATTTATAAACCGAGGGAGGTAAAAAAAAATCTGATAAAGAAACGAGTGCGAAGCATGAGTTTCTTTATCAGATTTTTTTACCTCCCGAGGTTTATAAATCCCATAATTAAAATAGGAGAAATGAATAAACTGTATATTACATGCATTTCGCCGCAATAGAGTACACCATTTTAAGAGGCTTTGTGGCAAGTCTAGTCTGCCAGTTTTGTTTACGCTGTCATTTCTATTTTGGGTTGGCGTAGAAATACACTGACATTGACGCAGTGAACACTCGGGCGCCATTTTGAAAAAACTAAATGAATAGAGAGATTGAAAAGTGATAAAATATTCCCATTTAAATGGATATTTCTGTGTTTCTGTAATCAGATAGGATTAATTTCTATGCTTGTGACCTGATTCAACGAAAAAAGCATATGGATTTAAACATTTTCAGCCGGTAAGTAAGGATTTGAGATCATCCCACTGGCGGATGTACATTCATATTTAGGATAGCTTTTGTTTTTATCCTAAATGATATTGACAGCAGGGTCAAAATCTAGGCTGTTCATATGTTACAAAAAAAATGTAGTTCCGGTTAAAGAGATTTATTTCCCCGGCTAAGAGGAAATCTTTCTTTTTAGAAAACAAGGAAAATACCAGTTTTATGTCTGGTAGAAATCAAGGTATTTTTTGGTTATGCATGTAATATATTAACATATCCACCTATGAAAAAAAATTATTGCAGGAAATAGCAATTCTCTTTTAGATCAGATTTGATGTGTGGATTCCAGATCAAATCTATTTTTGCAGTTATGAGTCAGCTATATTAACAAACTGGCTGCTTGTCGTTACTATAAAATAGTACAGAATGATATTTTCTTTGCTGTTCTATTGATTTTGAGGTGATTTGTGCAGTTATTTGCCTGACAGGCATAAAAGTAAGGGAGTAGTGTGTCATCCAGGTTTTGCTGGATTTCTAAAGAAACAAGATAGAAACTCTGACAGTGAATCCAAATTTAGTATGATTTAGCACTTGGCCAATGGTGCCAAACAGGTAATTGCTTCAAGCGCGCCTGGATCACTTATAAGTTATTCCATATGGAATGGTAGCAGGTAATACTAGCCATATTTAGTGGAGCTACCGCAAGATATCCCAGATGTGGCATTGGCAAAATTACACTAACACAGTTTTGAGGTAGCTCCCATGTTTACCTTCCTTGATAAGTATCAAATGAAACTCACATGAATAAATAAATGTTTCGTAGTATTGCTGATGACAAAGCAGATATATTATCACTGAATAAACAGATACATGTATATTATTACTGAATGTCTATAATTAAGATGCAGCTGTTTATTTTTAAACCTCATAAATATACATGTTTGTATTTGTGGCTTGGATTATAATCTGTCAATGTGTCCATGTAATGAAATTGTTTGGTTTGCGAAAGGTTATATAAATGTTTACATTTTTACAACTGTGGAAGCCCTTCATATTTTATACCGGAAACTGAACTTTCTTCCAGGTGCTAGATGAAGCAGATAGAATGTTAGATATGGGTTTTGAGCCAGAAATCAAAAAGATTTTATTAGATATCCGTCCAGACAGACAGACAGTAATGACCAGGTAAGTGAATTTGATATCAGAAATGTTTATTAAAATGATTATTGTTAGGTCAGTTGTATTGTACACCTAAGCCAGCTTTTATTCAGGCTTTCAGATAGTTTTGGTATAAACATATTTATTTCAAAACAATTAGTACAACATATAATATGATAATAGTAACAATACAAAATTTAAGGATTGGAACGGAAGCAGATAGTTTTGTTTTGGAGATAAAGCATTAATAGTTTTCCATACTTCCAAAGAAGGTACACAGTCTAGCATAATTCCAGATATTAAAGGGGTATCCATTTGATATTTCTCATTTCTCCATGAAAACATGTTGTAGGTACTTATTAGAAGTGCCTCACTGAGACTCCTAAGGAGTACTCACAACATGTTTCCATAGAGAAATTAGAGAAATATCAGTTCATTTTGGTTAAAACAGAAAAACAACACCTCTGGAGCTATGTTCTGGGCCCAGTTGTTCAAAGCATTGTTAGCTTAGCGAGCTTGTTAGTGGTAAAAAATTTTACTGTTCTAGTAAGTACAATATCTAATTCACGGGTATTTTTGCTAAAAAATTTGAGTAGCTTTTGCAAATGCAAAAGCTACTCACACTTTTTCAGCAAAAATATCAGTGTATATACCATAGTCAATAATCAAAGTTTTAACGATACATTAACTAACGACATTATTAGTTTTGAACAACTGGGCCCTGGGTTTTATGTAGAATGAGATCCTAGAATGTACATTTTCATAGGAGAGATTTAGAAACTACCATACAGTGTAGTTTCTCTGAGTATTAGGAAAGACAGGCCCGAGGAAACTGTAGACCCAGACCAGATGCAGGACCCAGCATCTGATCAGAGTTCACACTGTTTACCGGTCATTCAGTAGTTTCTAGACATATTGACAGGTAGCAAAAATAATATTAAAACTATATTATAATAACTTTTCCTTCTCATGGTGCTTTGAACATAGACGCTGTTTTCTGTAGAACTAGTTACTATGCATCTTCCTTACTTTTTATAATACTATTACACCAGTTTATGTCTGTTTGTTATTTTAGAATAATAATGCTGTTTAATAAAAAGTTGGTTTGTTGAAAAATTGTGAAATTACTTGTATGAGTTTGCATGTAGTATTATAACTTTTGAAGGAGTTAAAAAAAACTACAAAAAAAGCAGGTAGTACCATAATAACCCTAAATATTGGGACAGACAGGCCTGAGCAAACAGTGCAGACCCAAATTAGGTGCCACAAAAACAGCATCTGATCAGGGTTTACACTGTTTACCACTCGTCCAGCCCTATGTTAGACGCATCCACAGGTAGTAAATTACACTTTTTCAAATTTTAGAACAAGGAGTTAAGTTGTCTCAATATTAGGGAAGTTTTGGTAAAATGGACATCTTTGTAATTTAGGATGCCCATTAAAAATGGTAAAGGAGATGACTTCTTTAAACTGCTCCTGTTTGATCAAGGTCTGCATTGTATGCCATTTAGCTTGTACTTTTCAGATCCATATACAAAAAGTCCAGTGTACTTTTTGGAATTAAGAATAAATAGTGTATAAAGCCATTTCAGTTTTGAATTATTTACATTGATTAATATTTCTTGTTTGTTACAGTGCTACTTGGCCCCCAGGAGTTCGTCGGTTAGGAGAGAGTTACCTTAAAGACCCCATACAGGTGTTTGTTGGCAGTCTTGATCTAGCTGTAAGTAGATATTAACACTCAGAATGCCAGGTAAAATTTTCAGTAGACAATACTGAAATATTTTTCTTATTTGTCCCAGAAAGCTGGTTTTAACATTTCATACAAATTGTCTCCTTTGTCAAATCTTGTTTTCTGGGAGATATAAGAAAAATATTTCAAAATGTCATCTGCTGAAAATTTTACCTAGAGTGCAATTAAAGCATCAAAATAGAATAGACACTTTCAAGGGAAATAACTTAAGTATAGAAGTACAGTCTCAAGGGAAATAACTGGCACAGAAGTATTACCGTCTTCTAATGGAGTAAGCTACATCATAAAGGAAAGAATTCAGAGAAGTCACCATTTTTTAAAGGATTTTACTAAATACTAGGGAAAGAAATTTCTGCATGTAAATGTTGTCTCCCTTTGAAAAGTGGCTGCAAATCTTCAGGGCCCATTTGTTCAAAACTAATGATGTTGTTAGTTAACGTATCGTTAAATCTTTGATCATTAAATATGGCATATATGCTAATATTTTTGCTGAAATAATGTGAGTAGCTTTTGCATTTGCAAAAGCTACTCACATTTTTTCAGCAAAAAAATACCTGTGAATTAGGTATTGTACTTACTAGAACAGTTAACATTTTCACCACTAATGAGCTTGTTAAGCTAATGACCCTTTGAACAACTGGGCCAGGGGTATTCATTTACGTAGTATTATATCTCCCCACAGTTGTCTGGTAGCATTTTTGGCATGTTACCATGCAAAAAACAAAAAAAACAAAACAAAAAGACTTTCTGAAAGATGTTGAAAACAGAGAAGGGCTATTATGTATGCTAGTATGTTTTATAATATCAGATGGTTATGTAAACAGATGACAAATGATTAGATAGGCCGGATATACAGGCTTGGCCATTACTGCTTACATATACCATAAGATCTGTTTTCTCATGAGAGGTTTATATATTTGTATATTTCAGGCTGTACATTCAGTTACACAGAGAGTAGAAATTGTTGGTGATGAGGATAAAAAATCACGGGTAAATGTCACACTTCATTACACAGCCATTTTATTATCGCACCTGCTTGTAGCAGGGTGCGATATAGGCGTCCGATTTTCTATCCGTCCGTCCGTCCGTCCGTCTGTCAACATTTATGTCGACGTTCGACATTTATGTCAAAGTTAGTATTCTAATCAACTACAAGACTAAACAACCATCAACCCTTGCATGAAACATCTCCCTGACCTCCTGACTTTGCAACATAGGTGTCCGCTTTTCTGTATGTCTGTCCATTCGTCCGTCCGTCTGTCAACATTTATGTCAAAGTTCGACATTTATGTCAAAGTAAGTATTTTAATCAACTACAAGACTAAACAACCATCAAACCTTGCATGAAACATCTCCCTGACCTCCCGACTTTGCGACATAGTTGCCAACTTTTCCATTTGTCTGTCTGTTCGTCTGTCTGTCAGTCCATCTGTCCGTCTCTTAACAGTTCTGTTATGTCGAAGTTCGACATTTATGTCAAAGTTAGTATTCTAATCAACTACAAGACTAAACAACCATCAAACCTTGTATGAAATATCTCCCTAACCTCCTGACTTTGCGACATAGGTGCCCGCTTTTCCATTCGTCTGTCCGTTCGTCCGTCCGTCTGTCTCTTAACAGTTCTGTTATGTCGAAGTTCGACATTTACGTCAAAGTTAGTATTCTAATCAACTACAATTCTACAACAACCATCATTCCTTGCATGACACATCTCCCTGACCTCCTGACTTGGCAGATATGTTGACCCAGTGACCTTGACCTATATTTTGCGCTCCATTGACTTTGACACAATTTACGTAGACGTTCCAGATCTTCTCAACTGTAAGGCCTACAACTACCAAACCTTGCATAGTGCTTCTTCTAGATGTACAGAGTTGGCAGGTACCTTGACCCGGTGACCTTGACCTATGTTTTGCGCTCCAGTGACTTTGACATATTTTGCGTCGACGTTCGATATCTCCTCAACTATAAGGCCTACAACCAACAAACCTTGCAAAGTGCTTCTCCTCAATGTACTGACTTAGCAGATACCTTGACCTGGTGACCTTGACCTATATTTTGGCTGCAGTGACTTTGACATAATTTACATCAACGTTCCAGATCTCCTCAAGTGTAAGACCTCTAGCCACCAAACCTTGCATAGTGCTTCTCCTATATGTACTGACTTGGCAGGTATCTTGACCCGGTGACCTTGACCTATATTTTGCGCTCCAGTGCCTTTTACACATTTTACGTCAACGTTCAATATCTCCTCAACTATAAGGCCTACAACCATTAAACCTTGCATAGTGCTTCTCCTCAATGTACGGACTCTGCAGGTACCTTGACTGGGTGACCTTGACCTATATTTCACGCTGCATTGACTTTTACACCTTTTACATCACCCTTCCATATGTCCTCAACTGTAAGGCCTTCAACCACCAAACCTTATATAGCACTTCTTCTCGATGTACTGACTCGACAGGTACCTTGACCTGGTGACCTTGACCTATATTGTGCACTCCAATGACTTTGACACATTTTATATTGATGTTTGGTATCTCCTCAAATATAAGACCTACAACCACTAAACCTTGCATAGTGCTTCACCTCATTGCCCTGGCTTGGCAGGTACCTTGACCCAGTGACCTTGACCTATATTTGACACATTTCACGTTGATGTTTGATAACTCCTCAACTATAAGGCCTACAACCACCATACCTTGCATTGTGCTTCTCCTTGATTTACTGAATTAGCAGGTACCTTGACCCGTATCCTTGACCTATATTTCATGCTCCAGTGACTTTTACACATTTTACGTCAACATTCCATTATCATTGGGCTGTATAATACGAAAAGTCAGTGCTGTAGATACAGCCATTACAGGGAATTGCACTGGCCAAGAATATATGTGCCCCATTAGGCACTTTGTCTACATTTTTTTCAACCCAGTTTTCCAAGTAAGCACTGCTAAGAATGAAATAAACTTATTTAATAACCACATTCTGATTGTGGCTCCTGTGACTTTTGCGCCAGCAGGTGCGATGACGCCTTCCGCGGAATTCTTGTAGTAGTGATAGGTATTCAGTAGTAGATTTTAAAAGGAATTACAATTTTGATAATTCTAATTCTAGTAGGCATTTACTTTTTTGTATTTGTAAATTTTGTATGAACAGTGAAAAGTCTTATATGCAGATCTGAATGTTAGTCACAGAAGGGAAAAAAAAAATTATGAGCAAAAAAAACTTTAAATAGCAGTTGATATATTTGTAACATTATTTTATAGTAGGTAATACAATTCTCTGTCTTGCAGCCCTTGATGAGCAAAGCTGGTACACATTTAAGTTAAGAAACAAATCTGAAAATAAAGCACAAAAACTTGACCATTTCCATTCTTTATTATTATTTACAACAATAATTGGAGCGTATGACCACTGTCACTGTTTCCTTTAAAGTGTTGACAGAATCCAGCTATCAAGAAATTTTATAAATGGACTTTTATGTAAATATACCGTCATAACATGATGAGGCAAACCAAGGCCTCATTTTTATCAGGCAAACCAAGACCTGATATGAAGTTTTTGAGGCAAACCAAGGCCTCAGTTTATAATGGCACCATTTAAAACAAACAATGACATACCTCTTTAACAGGCAAACAGAGGCCTGAATTTTAATTTAGGCAAACCAAGGCCTAATTTTCAATATACTATATAACCAATATTTCCATCACACCAAGTTTTGCTGCATCCATATACAGAATAATCATGACTACATACCATTGGGCAATAAGTCTTGACTTAGCAGTCATTGAAGTGATCAACAGAGGAAACACCAGATTACCTCATTGAAGCCGAATAAACTGACTTGTATAAGCACAAAGAGGCACCTGGTATCCCCACCGGAGAAAAACCAAAACCACCACCAATGTCTGTAGATGGATGCCAATGAAAATGTATGGATGAGCCAGCTAGTAAATTCCTCTTGAATACAGGAAAACACAATCTGCAAGAGAAATCTTAGAGCATCCAAACATTTGACCCTACTGCTTTTGAATGTAAGCAGATATCTTGACCGCTGAATTCCGCAAGTGAAGTGACAAAGAAATGAAGCACGAGTCTGTTATGAAAAATATTTAAACAGTTCCAGGATTTTGAAGTCATAATTCATTCTACACAGAATGTTTTTTATTTTATCTTGTTTCATGTTCAATAGTATAAAGCTAGAAACCATGGTAAATCAGTTTTTCATGATGATTTTAGCAAGTATATCAATATCTCTCAGTCCTTGGTAATCCTTTGCAAGTCAAGACTTGGGTTATTAATCAAATAAGTATTGTTATTCACTCCCTCACACATGATAGAAAGTAATTCTCAAATTGCATAACTCATGACAGTCATGAATGAGTAAATATTTAAAACTAGAATTGAGATGTTTCAGTTGCAATCTCTTCTCCATATTATCAGCAGTCTTAAATGTAGGTCCCTCATATCTTTCTTGCAACCCTGGAACCAGCAATCATCACAAACTCTAAACAGCTGACTGTAGTCTCCTCCACCAATCATATAATACTTGCAACAGTAAAATTCTGGTGGTATCTTTGTCAGATTTATATATATTCAAATCAGATAAAGAATAGGAGTACTAAAATTATGCTTTACAAACAATATAACAACTAAAGGTAACCTTCCATACAGTCTATGCCTCTATGAACTGTGAGTGGTGGGTGGGTCTAAAAATCTAAATTCAATATCTGAAGCACATGCTCAACCAGGAAATAAAATTTTCCAAGGGAAGTAACAGTTATAAAATATCCAAAAAGTACTGCTACTGCTTTTCAGAAAAGGACCACATCACACTGAATTAAACCAAATGTCTAACATAATGCTCTGAGCACACCCATCACGAAACCCTTACCACTAGATCACTAATAATTTGTTCAAAATTAAATTGCAGCATATTGTTTAAACAATAGCTTTTATTAAGTTAAGAAACAAATCTGAAAATAAAGCACAAACTTGACCATTTCCATTCTTTATTATTATTTACAACAATAATTGGAGCGTATGACCACTGTCACTGTTTGCTTGTAAAGTGTTGACGGAATCCAGCGATCAAGAAGTTTTATAAATAGACTTTTATGTAAACATATCGTCATAACATGATGAGGCAAACCAAGGCCTCATTTTTATCAGGCAAACCAAGACCTGATAAAATTATGAAGTTTTTGAGGCAAACCAAGGCCTCAGTTTATAATGGCACCATTTAAAACAAACAATGACATACCTCTTTAACAGGCAAACAGAGGCCTGAATTTTAATTTAGGCAAACCAAGGCTTAATTTTCAATATACTATATAACCAATATTTCCATCACACCAAGTTTTGCTGCATCCATATACAGAATAATCATGACTACATACCATTGGGCAATAAGTCTTGACTTAGCAGTCATTGAAGTGATCAACAGAGGAAACACCAGATTACCTCATTGAAGCCGAATATACTGACTTGTATAAGCGCAAAGAGGCACAGTGTTTTGTAAAAATCTGCAGGTTTGGAAATGCTTTATTTAAAATATTCCAGATAAGTACAAAAAAGTTAGTTTTATATTATGGGCATCATCCCTCAGTCTTGACAGAACATTACCTATGAAACCAGCTCAATTAACATGGACCTGCTTTAATAAAAAAAAGAATAATCCTAGGGAAATCTGATTTTACAAGTACTCTTTCAAAATGTTGTTTTAGGGAAAAAAATAATATACCCAACCTCATTTTAGCCTGGAAGTCCAGATCCAAGGGCTGGACCCTGTTAGATAAATGAATCATGCTGTAACGGTCTTGATCCAAAGTATACTGCTTGAGGTCCCAATGTCTGAATGAGGCTTCCCTTGCTCAAAATCATTATCGCCTCCTGTACCATTATTAAAATTGGCACATTCCAGTTACAGCTGCATGTATTTTTCACTTTCTTCAAACAGGTTATAGAGTTTATCCAGGAAGAAATGGAACCTAATGATAAAGTGCTTATATTTGTGGGCAGGAAGGTTACGTAAGTGTATTTAAAAAGAAAAAATAAACAAACAGTTGCTTCATTTATAAGGAAATTATTCTGAGGAAATTTTTGAAAAAAAAAAGAAAAAAAAATTATGTTAAGTCCAATAGAAATAGCACATGTGGGATTCAGTTTACACTTTATAGCATAAATAATGTATATCTGATCTTATACCTGTATTCATTTGAATTGAATTGTATATTGTTCTGTAAGTAAGGGCCTGTTTAGTCAAGATTGTGATGGTACATAATTTAAGATTATAGACAAAATTGTTTAGTTTATAATGGTAATGGGTGGGTGGGTGCCGGGGGGGGGGGGGGGGGGGGTTGTGCGTGGAGGGGGGATGATCATCTTTGTGGCAGTTTCTTGTTTACTGTTGTTAATATATTTAACATCACATTAGCTTAAAAAAAAAGTTATTAAGTTCAAATAAAATACAAGTCCCAGTTAAAAAAAAATAAGAAAAAAATTATTCAAGCTGTTCAAGTTCTGCAGGGTTGAGGTTAAATACTAAAAGGTAATGATGGAGATTGTATTGTTAGTCATGTTTCCTAACACTCTGCATGCTGGGTAAAAATTCCAGCAGACAACAATTTGAAATTTGTTTCTTAATTGTTCTAGAAAATTAGGGATTTGACGTTTTATTCAAATTGTCTTCTTAGGAGACAATTTGCATGAAGTGTAAGATCCTTTCTAGGAAAAATAAGAAAAATATCATCAGTTTATCGTCTGCTGAATTAGCCCATAGCATGGTAAATGCTAAGATATATATATATATAAAAAAAAACATGTAGCTGACATCTTGTTGCCTTTATTTCAGAGCTGATGATCTTTCGTCAGATTTTACTCTCAATGGTATTACATGCCAGTGTATCCATGGTGATCGGTAAGTTGTTATGGTAAACATCCTAAAATTTCATACACCAAAGTTTCAGACAAAATGGCAAAAACCAACAGTGCAGACCCAGATCAAACTGCTCCTGAATATTACTTGTGTTTATTCACAAAAAAAAAACAACAAACAAACATGTTTTGGGTATTGATTAAAATTTTGAAGAAAGCTAGATTTCTAATCTGTTATCTTTAAAGTGTTGGGAACAAAACTTATGCCTGATATACTGCTGTTGATTCACAAATCAGCTTTCATGGTACAGCTAATATACTAGAGTTTTTAACCCTTGCCAGGCTGAATAAAGATACCACTCCCACTTCAAATTGTCAGCCAGATTATTTGATCCAGGTTAATACAAATTCACACACTGAACTACAAACAATGCAGATCCTGATCAATTGGCTTCTTTAGAAGCCAACTGATCTGGATCTACACTGTTTGCATAGACAGGACATATCTGGGTTTAGCAGAACTAGGGTTAAGGAGGAATACTTGATGATAATGCTGGTATAATATTCTCGTAATCTCCATAAAAACATATGATGTGGGTAAAAATTAGAAGGGCAAATACGAAAGTTTTAATTCTACTAAATATTTAAGGGCACTTCAGTAAGGAGGTGACTGCCGAAAACCGCATCAAATTATCTTAAACAGTTTCTGAAATATTGCGATTTGAAATTTGATATTTAACATCCAAGAGGATTGAATTCAGGCTGCCTCATTAATATTCATGAGCCCTTTTATGACATCATAAGGGAACAGTAAAATTTTAAACTTTTTTAAATTGCCAATATTTTTTGCTTTTTAATCTGCATCAATTCAGTTTTCACATTATTTAATATATTCAACTTTAAACTAATATACATAGGAATTTAACTCTTATTTTCCGTTTAAAGTGTTACATTTCAAATTTAAAAATTTCATTTAAATAATTTAAAATCCAGTTACAATGCTTAATAATTTGCCAAAATTGACTCTTTTGGTATTCATTTATATGATATACACCCAAAATTCACTATTATTAAAAAAAAACTTACGAAAAATTTAATATTAGTCAAGTTTTAAACATTTTAAAATTTAGCTTTAAATTTAAATAACTGATTAAATTTTTAGTTAAATTTTCTATTCATGGGCTTATTTGTGGACAGAGACCAATATCAATAATGGTTAAGGAGAAAAACTATGTAGCATATAAGGAAATGCAGAATATTCCTGTTTAAAATTTCAATTCAAAATTTAAGTTCCACTATGACATCACAGAATATTGCATTGTGGGCCTTAATCAATACACAATCCAAGGGAGGTTACTCTAACAGGAAAAAGGGTAGGTATCGTAAATTAATCACCATAACTTTGGATTGAATTGGAATTTTTTGATGGGGTTTTCAACAAAATAATTCTCTTAAAGCATTCTATCAACACCCTGAAAACCAGGTATATTTTAAATTTCTTTGTATTTGCCCTTTAATGCACTTCTGAAAGAAAAAAAAAACAAAAAAACAAAACAAAAAAAAAACATATATTTCCATGGAAAATTAGAACAATATTAACCCTTAAAATGCCAAGAAAACCTGCACCTGAAAATGTTGTCTATTTATGTTGTCTGCTGAATATTCTTGCAAACTTTTCAAACCTTTTTTTGCATACAGGCAAACAGTGTGGACCCTGGTCAGACTGCTCTTAAAGGAGCAGTCTGATCTGGGTCCAAACTGTTTGCAAAAATGACTTTTAAATTTAAATCACAAGCAGATGACAAAGCAGATGACAGTTGTTGTGATTGGCAGTTTTAAGGGTTAATACTCTTTGATTGAAAAAGTGTCTTACCTAGAGCTATGAAGTAGAAATAAAAATATTTTTATTTGCAGTGAGCAGTGTGATAGAGAGCAGGCACTTGAAGATTTCAAGTCAGGAGAAGTTAGAATTCTAGTCGCAACTGATGTAGCTTCCAGAGGGCTGGATGTGAAGGATATAACGTAAGTGCTACTTACATTCCATTACCCCATCTGTGATAATTCTTTGTGGATACAATTAATTCTTGCACACTTTAAGTAAACATGAGTAGGCCATATTGGTAATGATTTGCATTTGGGCATGTTTGTAAAATATAATTTAAGGAGATTATTGTTTATTGTTTTATTATTTGGGAGACAACTTTTTTGGACTTCCTGTTTGCTTTCATGTACTCCTTATCCTCTGTTAGGGGTCTGCTCTGAAAGGAAAAACATCCCAGTTCTTTCCTTTTAGAGTAGACCCATTTCAGAATGGGTACAAAACCATTTTGACTGAGTGGATTTTCCTGAAAGTGTACCCTACACCTTAAAAAGCCAGCAAACACATGTCTGAGCAAACAGTGTAGACCCGGATCAAATCAGGATCTGCACTATTTGCTGTTCAGTCAGTTCATTTTAGACACATTGCCAGATAGCCAAATGGATTTATTAACCCTTAAAATGCCAAGAAAACCTGCATCTGAAAATGTCTGTTTATAACATCTGCTGAATATTCTTGCAAACTTTTCAAACCTATTTTTGCATACAGGCAAACAGTGTGGACCCTGATCAGACTGCTCCTAGAGGAGCAGTCTGATCTAGGTCCACACTGTTTACAAAAATGACATTTAAAGTCAAAGCAGATGACAAAGCAGACGACAATTGTTGTGATTGGCAGTTTAAGGGTTAAGATTTAGAACATTTGTGACAATGTCTAAAAAGGATAATTATGAAGAAAATGTGCACTGATGTAATTCAACTGTCTGACTGAATAACCAGTGGCAAGAATGGAAGTATTTTATGATTTGTATCAGGTCAAGAGATCTTAACCCTTAATGTTCTTATTGCAACTGCAGCAGACAGCAGTTTAAGTTGTTTTTTCAGGGAATATAAGGCCTGACATTTCATTTGAATTGTCTGTTTAATATCACATTGACTTAAATTTACTGAGCACAATGCTTTGAACAACTGGACTGAGAAATTGAAAGTGATATTTTTACTGTTACAGGTATGTGTTCAATTATGATATGCCAAGGAATATGGAAGAATATGTCCACAGAGTTGGTCGCACTGGAAGAGCTGGGTAAGTAGAGGTACTCTCTTTATGTTTCCAGGGGATAATTTCAAATACAGATGACTCCCGTTATCCTAAGCTCTGAGGAACCAGAATTTTTTGTAACAGTAGTTTGATATAGAATGAGTTGAAATGGAAGAAACATATTGCAAACTAAACCACTATTGCCTTTATTAGCTCACCTGAGCACGGCATCAACAATTGCTTTAAATGCCTACTCCTCCTACACCCCTGGGCCAGTTGACTATGTTTACATGGGGTGACTTTTAGATCAAACAGCTAAAATCATTCAGATCAGATATCCAGGATGGCCGCCACCTTGAAAATCTATTTTTCGCTTCTTCTCCTGAACCAAAAGGCCAATTGACTCGAAACTTGGTAGGAAGCATCGGATGACTTATAGATTAAAAATAGCTAAAATCTTTCCAATCGGAAATCCAAGATGGCAGTCTTGAAAACCTATTTTTCGCTTTTTCTCCTGAACCGAAAGGCCAATTGACTTGAAACTTTGTAGGAAGCATCGGGTGACTTGTAGATCAGAAATAGCTAAAATTGTTCCAATAGGAAATTCAAGACGGCTGCTATGGCGGCTGTCTTGATAATCTACTTTTTGCTACTTTTCCTGAACTGAAAGGCCAATTGATTTGAAACTTGGTAGGGAGCATCGGGGTAACTTGTAGTCAAAAATAGCTAAAATGGTTACGAGTGGAAATTTGCCAAGGCAGCCATTTTGAAAATTTGTTTTTCCCTTCTTCTTCTGAACTGAAAGGCCAACTGACTTGAAACTTGTTAGGAAACATCCGGGTGACTTGTAGATCAAATATAGCTAAAATTGCTCCGATTGAAAATCCAAGATGGCCACCATCTTGTAAATCTGTTTTTCACTTCTTGTCCTGAACTGAAATGCCAGTTGACTCAAAACATGGTAAAAAGCAGTAGGGTGACTTGTTGTTCAAAAATAGTTAAAATCTTTCCAATTGGAAATGCAAGATGGCTGCCACAGTTGCCATCTTGAATATCTGTTTTGAACTTCTCCTGAGTAGAAAGGCCCATTGACTCAAAGCTTGATAGAAAGTATCGGGGTGACTTGTAGATCAAAAGTAGCTAAAATCATTCTGATCGGAAATCCAAAATGGTCGCTCTAGTAGAAATTTTGAAGATCAGATTAAAAAGAAAGGAGGCACTGCTTGCCATATACAGCATTGCTACTCCATTTAATAAGACCATCATGTCACTCTTGAACATAAAATTTATACAAAAATCTTACAGCAGGCTGTAGTGAACTTGAGCGAAACTTCAATAGTAAATACACAAAGCTGTTTGCTCTGATGAGCGATATAGGAGCATCATGGTCCTCTTGTTTAGTGTGAATTGCGTTCATATAGATAAAAGAAAAACTGTATGTCTGGATAACGTAATAACCCTAAGTATTGGGGCAGACAGGCTTGTCCAAACAGAGTAGACCTAGATCAGATGCCACAGAATGTGGCATCTGATCAGGGTCTACCCTGCCATCATCCGGCAATATTTTAAACAGATGAACAGGTAGTGTAACAGATTTTTACAAATTATAGGACTAGTATGGTAAGGAGTTAAGGTGTCCCAATATTTAGAGTAAATATGGTAGTCCACTTATCAAGAGCTATTGAATGAAACGGAAATCAGTTCAATGGCAGTTATTTGAATCTGGCAATTAACACTTTGTATACTGGGTAGAAATTGCATTTTGAAACATTTTTTCTTATTTTCCCAGAAAATAGCGTTTGGCAGTTCATGCAAATTATCTGAAGAAAATTTGCAGGAGGTCTGAAACCAATTTCAATGAAAATAAGAACACTGTCACCTTATGTACTTCCTTTGCTCTGACAGAGAGTACTAACAGTTATGCTAGTAACTATAAAATATGCTTCTTTTGATTCAATTTTCTATTACAGGCGAACAGGGACTTCATTAACATTACTGACTCGGGGTGACTGGAGAAATGCCAAAGACCTAATTGACATATTGGTTGAAGCAAATCAGGTAACATTTGCAGCTTTATGCTCTGACATCATAATTACCTCAAGTATTTGGATCCCTTAACTCCATACCATTACCAGTCTTAAAATCAGAACAAGTCTGTTTATATGTCTAATTGGATGAGGAGCAAACAATGTAGACCCTGGTCAGATGCCAAATTCTGTCGTATCTGATTTGGATCTACACTGTTTTTTTTCGTTTGTTTTTTTTTTTGTTTGTTTGTTTGTTTTTTAGCTCACCTGAGCTCTGCTCAGGATGTGCTATTGTGATCACTTTTCGTCCGTCATCCGTCCGTGCGTCCGTCCGTTAACATTTTCAAACGACATCTCCTCTGAAACTGCTGAGCCAATTTTGCTCAAATTTCATATGGAGCCTCTTTAGGGTGGGGGAACGAAAAATTGCTAAAATGGTCGCGATCCATTGACCAAGATGGCCGCCACGCCCATATATGGTAAAGACCTTTAAAAATCTTCTCCTACAACACCGAGAATGCCTTGGGGCTGAACCTTTGCAGGAATCATCAGGGACGAGAGGTCTACCAAAAGTGCTAAAAGAATTTTCGTACGTTGACGTTTGACCTTTTTACGGCAAGGTCAAGTTTGCTTCCCTATGCATTTGTATGGGAAAAACCTTTAAAAATCTTCTTCTCCAGAACCGAGCATGCCTTATGGCTGAATCTTTGCATATATCTTCGGGAACAGAAGAGCTACCAAAATTGCTAAAATAATGGTCGTACATTGATATTTGACTTTTTTACGGTAAGGTCAATTTTGCTTCCTTATGCATTTGTATGGGAAAAATGTTCAGAATTTCAAACAACTTCTCCTCTGGAGCCTCTGGGCCAATTTTGCTCAAATTTCATATGGAGCCTCCTTAGGGTGGGGGAACGAAAAATTGCTAAAATGGTCGCGGTCCGTTGACCAAGATGGCTGCCACGCCCATATATGGTAAATAAAAATCTTCTCCTCCGGAACCGAGAACATCTTGGGGCTGAACCTTTGCAGGAATCATCAGGGACGTGAGGTCTACCAACATTGCTAAAAGAATTGTCGTTCGTTGACGTTTGACCTTTTTACGGCAATGTCAAGTTTGCTTCCCTATGCATTTGTATGGGAAAAACTTTAAAAATCTTCTTCTCCAGAACCGAGCATGCCTTATGGCTGAATCTTTGCATATATATTCGGGAACAGGAGGGCTACCAAAATTGCTAAAATAATGGTCGTACATTGACATTTGACCTTTTTACGTTAAGGTCAATTTTGTTTCCTTATGCATTTGTATTGGAAAAATGTTCAGAATTTCAAACAACTTCTCCTCTGGAGCCTCTGGGCCAATTTTGCTCAAATTTCATATGGACCCTCCTTAGGTAGGGGGAACAAAAGATTGCTAAAATGGTCACGGTTCGTTGACCATGATGGGCGCCATGCCCATATATGGTAAAAACCTTTATAAATCTTCTTCTCTAGAAGCGAGGATGCTTTGGGGCAAACCTTTATAAATCTTCTTCTCTAGAACTGAGGATGCTTTGGGGCTGAATGTTTGCATAAATCATCAGGGACAGGGGGTCTACCAAAGTTGCTAAAATAATGGTCTTACATTGACATTTGACCTTTTTATGGCAAGGTCAAGTTTGCTTCCTTATGCATTTGCATGGGAAAAAACATTTAAAAATATTATTCTCCAAAACCGAGGATGGCTTGTGGCTGAATCTTTGCATATATCATCTGGAACAGGCAGTCTACCAAAGTTTCTAAAATAATTGTCATACATTAACATTTAACCTTTTTACGGCGAGGTCAAGTTTGCTTTTGTATGCATTTGTATGGGCCCCATACATTTGTATGGAAAAAATGTTGATAATTTCAAATGGCTTTTCCTCTGAAGCCTCCGGGCCATTGTTGCTCAAATTTCATGCGGAACCTGCATGGGCAGGAGAATGAAAGATTGCTAAAATGGGTATGGTCCATTGATCAAAATGGCTGCCATGCCCATATATGGTAAAAACCTTTAAAAATCTTCTTCTCCATACCCAAATAAGCCTTGGGTCCTAATCTTTGCACAAATTATGGGGGACAGGAGATCTACCAAAATTGCTCAAATGATGGTTCTATGTTGACATTTGACCTTTTTGCCTCCAAGGTCAAATTTGCTTCCCTATTTGTGTGGGCCATTTACATTTATATTGAAAGTATCAAAGTGACTTGTAGATCAACAGTAGTTAAAATTGTTCTGATTGGAAATCTAAGATGGCCATCATCTGATTTATATTTATAATATTTCCCTGCCACTGTGCTGTTTACATGTATAAAATCATGATTCTTCAGAAAACACTTAGCCAATTTCCACCAAATTTCACATTGAACCTTCTGTTGAAATGTGATTGATAGTTTATTCAAATGATCATGCTCCATTGACTGTCAGGCCCATATATTCTTCTTCAAAACTAAGAACTGCTCAAATGATGATATTTTCATTAGTTGCGATGATAGGATTGGAAAAGTGTTGCATAACATCTGCATGTCTACAGTGGCTATATCACTCAGGTGAGCGAATCGTGGCCCGTGGGCCTCTAGTTGTTGTTGTTTTTTTTTGTGGGGGGGTTAGGGGAGAGGGGAGGGTGTAAGGATTACCCTGGGGACATTGTTGAAAACTGGCTGTCTAATTCCCTACCCATGAGTCACAAATTTAAAATCCCTTAGGTGAGGTGAGCATTAAAATTTGCACATTTGTGTTGAGGTTTTACGGCCCAGTCAACCCAATGGGGTCATGTCGAGCGTGGTCAGTTTACTTAACCACACGTTTACTGGGCAGGCTTAGTCCTCTAAGCGGTTAACCAGTATTGTGCTTATTCTTTCGCCAGAAACCGACAACTGCCCTTCTTGAATCAGCGGAAGGGAGAGAATGACCGTAGAAAATATTTCATGATCAATCTCCACGAAAGAATGTTGCTGACCTCGGCGGGGGTTGAACCCGCGACCTCTTAGTCTCCAGTCGGACGGCGCATCCAACTGAGCCACCGAGTCAAAATTTTCTGTAGAATTCCCAGGGGTTGGGCTTGATTTGATTGTTTAATCCCCAGGATAACCCCACACACTCACATACACCACTGCTGTAAATATAGCAAAAAAAAAAATAATAATAAGCATTTTTTTTTTTTTTTCATTAAAAAACTGGAGCAAGTCGATGGCACGCCATCGCATATCCCCCTGCCAGCGCCATCGTGTATCTCCATGCACATCAAATTCCAAATGTGTTCCTCCAGTCCTCATCCATAGGGCTATTACTTGTGACAGTTTCAAGGTTCTAGCTCAAAAGCCTAAGAGGAAGGACCAAAATCCTACTTTTTGACCTCTAGTGACCCCCAGACATGCCCCAAGGACAAAATTTTTGCACCATTGTGTTCTACTCTTCATTACCTTCCATTTGATATGCAACATGACTATGTACAAAATGGATTTTGGACCCTTTGGGTCACACCCCTGTGGCCCTGCCCCCAGGGGTTACATCAAAATTCCGAATGTGTTCCTCCAGTCCTCATCCATATGTGCCAGTTTCAAGGTTCTAGCTCAAAAAGCCTAAGAGGAGTTGGGTGACAATCAAAAAAAAAAAAAAGCCCCAAAATCCTACTTTTTGACCTCTAGTGACCCCCAGACATGCCCACAGGGCAAAAATTTTGCACCACTGTATTCTATTCTTCATTACCTTTTATTTGATATGCAACATGACTATGTTTGTACAAAATGGAATTGGACCCTTCGAGGCCACACCCCACTGGCCCTGCCCCCAGGGGTTACATCAAAATTCCGAATGTGTTCCTCCAGTCCTCATCCATAGGGCTATCACTGTGAAAATTTTAAGATTCTAGCTAAAATGGTCTAGGAGCAACGATGTGACATTACAGACGGACGGCAGCCGGATGGAGCGTATCACAATATCCCCGCTTTTTCTTCGAAAAGCGCGGGGATAACAAACAAACAAAACATCTTACCTAGAGCTATATCTCACCAATGATATTTCAGTATTTCAATAATATTTCAGTAGAAAGAATGGTATTTTACTTGATAAGGGTGGGATTCTGCTCATGACTGTATGGTGGTGCTTTGCACAGAGCCTTTCATTCTCACCCCTTCATTGTCAGTATGACTAAACCCTTCCAACCTGATAGACCAACACAAATACTTACGCAAACATTGTAGATCCAGATGAGATGGCTCATCATGAGCCATCTCATCAGGATCTACACTGTTTGTCATTCAGTTCTAGATTTTTGCTGATATCCCTGTTTGCAGCAAAGCATGTGTCCTAATTCAAAGGGAGAAGGGTCTTCTGCAGATAATCAGGGGTAAAAGGGTTTAACCCACGTCCTGCTGAACCTGGATATACCTGCCTTTGCAAACAGTGTAGATCCAGATCACTTGGCTTCTGAAGAAGCCAACTGATCTGGATCTGCACTGTTTGCCATTAAGTATGTTAATTAATAGCAACAATCCAGATCAAGTAATCTGATTGGCTGAAAATTAGAAGTGGGCATGGCATCTTAATTTATTCAGCAGGACAAGGTTAATAATGTTGAAAGAGGTAAAACTCTTTATCATCATCACCTTGAAGTGCATCTAAAATGCAGTGGAATGGAAGTCAGTATAAACCCTGATCAAACTGCTTCTTTCAGAACAGACTGAAGGGCAAATGGTTTAGACCCTGTAGTGCTCCAGCTAGCCCTACACAGAGGGGCGGGCGGCCCCTTTTGCCCATTTCTGCTGCCCCTCTGCCCTTTTAAAGCTGCCTACTGGCTTCTTTCAACTTCAGACGTCTAACCTTACATTTGATGAAAATTTCATTCAAATCGGACCAAAGTTAAAAAAATTTATCAATATTTACCGTAAACCACCCTCTGGGCTGATTCAGCAGATTTCAAATTGATGATATTTTTCTTATTTTTCCCAGAAAACAGCATTTGACATTTCATGCAAATTGACAATTTGCATGAAGTGTCAAATCCTGTTTTCTGAAAAAAAAAAATAAGAAAAATAGTATGTCATCTGATGAAAATTTTACCCAGAGTTGATACTGAGCACATCACATGACACAGGGTGTCCTCATTCTTGTATGACTGTGCAAAATGTGCCCTATTTGGCACCCCTCTGCCCTGAAATCCTTGCTGGAGCACTGCCCTGTTTAGGCTGCTTCTTTAGGTAGTAGTGTTTGCTGAGAGATGTCTTCCAAATAGTGGTGGTAAGGGCCTGATGTACTAGCAGCAGATGGGGGAAGGGGACATCTTAGTATTTCTTATCTTTCAGCACTGTCATTTGCTTTTTCCTGCATACACATTGATTTCTCTCTCCTCATCTACTAGATGTCCTGTCCTTTTTCTCCCTTTCTCTGGGAGATGACATAAAATGTCCCACAAGGGTTGACATATTGTAATACAAAAACTCAAACAAGTAAATATTTAAGCTGCATCCAAAATTGTAACAATTATAATTTTCATCATCATCATCATTATTATTATTATTATTATATTACTGTTACCAGAAGATAAGGCTTCTTATGAGATGTCATGACTTCTTTTCTCAGAAAAATGGGATGCACTATGCGAAAACATCTTCAGGTATATATGGACAACAAATGCCCTGTGCTAACAGAATAATTGGATACTACAGAATGTATGAATGGAAAGAAAATGCACAGGTGATACTTTGCACATGCATAGGAAGATGGGAATCTGCACATTCTGCGCATGTTCAAAGGCACTTTTTTTTGCTTAATGAGGGCCAAAAAAAAAGAAAGGAATCTGTTAGAATGTCATCTGCTTCCATTTTGACTGACCCTTTATGACAAATGATATGGTAGATGTTTATTTATTTTTTGCAGGAAGTGCCACAGTGCTTGGTAGACATGGCTGAGAGATTTGCTGCACATAAAGAAAAGATTGAAGCTGAAGGAGGAGACAGGCGGGGCTTCAGAGGAGGTCGAGGAGGAAGAGGAGGATTTGGTGGGGGTGGGGGCAGATTTGGTGGGGGAGGGGGTGGGGGTAGAAGACGTAGAGATGATTGTGGTATACGACTGTCCACGGGAATAGCTTGATACTCAAGACAGGAACGCTTTAATAGCATGCTGGGTAAAAATTTCAGCAGATAACATTTTGAAATATTTTTCCCAGAAAACAGGATTCGACATTACATGCAAATTGTCTCCCAAGGAGACAATTTGCATGAAATGTAAAAGCCTGTTTTCTTGGAAAAATTAGAAAAGTATCAATTTGTTGTCTACTGAATTCACCCATAGAGCTGTTAAAGGTTAAACAAGTTGTGATAGAATCTGTGATGTGCAATAAACAGTTGTGTCATAGAATCTAGCTACTGCAACAGAGCTATATGAAGCTGAAAGAGCTCTTTATATGATCTGTGATAAGTGGAGATGTTAATCAGCATGTATAGCCATCCCGTTTGATCAGTGTCTTGCATGATTGCACAGGCTGATCATAGCTACAGATGGTTTTCCTTATTCTCAAAAAAAAAAATATAGATGTGCAGGATCTTAATAAAAATGCCAGATAAGACGATGTTTTTGAACAATAGAATAGATTTTTTTTTTAATTTCTCCATGAAATTAAAAGTTACGCTTACTCATTACAAACATGATTCTAATGATTACCATCCATAAAATACATTTTTGTGGAGAAATAAGAAAACTCATTTATCTGGATACCCCTCATATTATTAGAATTGCCTTAGTGAGCTGATTCTAATGAACCCAAGATATTTTTTAGGGAGAAGTAAAAAATAAAAGCAAAGTATTATAACACCAGATAAGAGGCACATCCAGATAAATATTTTTATTTTTACTCCAAGAAAACATGTGAGTCACTTCTAGAAAATAGGTTTTTGTAGAAAAGTAAGGAAAATAAAAATATTACCAATGTGCCTTGTCTACACTGCATAGATACTCCACTTACCTGGGTCTATGTCTAACCCTTGTCCTGCTGAACCCGGAGATACCCTGCTTTTGCAAACAGTGTAGATCCAGATCAGTTGGCTTCTGAAGAAGCCAACTGATCTGGATCTGCACTGTTTGCCATTAAATATGTGAATTTATATCAACAATCTGGATAAGTAATCTGATTGGCTGAAAATTAGAAGTGGGTGTGGCATCTTAATTTATTCAGTATGACAAGGGTTAATATGTAGATACACTGATCATTTGTCATAAGGCCCTATTTCACAGAATATAGCTCTTATATCGGTTATACATTGGTGCTGTTTTTGTCAAATACATGTCAGTAAACATGTTGTTTTCATGGGTATTGGCAGAATTATCATGTTGACATCTGACTGAGCTTTTACATACCGTAATATTTACATGTTTAGTGCTGTCTCCTTAAATGAAGCGCTACTTTCTTATGCATTTCATTTCTCAATAAAAAATAATGTCAAATGTTATCGTCAAGGTGGGCATAATGCGGAGACAAAGAATATTGCTTGTGACTGCCAGCCAGTAGCGTTCTTTGTTTACTGAAATTATAATGATGTCACATTGTTTTAATGTCTCTGAGAGCCCGTCAACATTAATGTTTTTCATCATACAGTGCAAGTTTCTCCATTAAAATAAATGTTATGGTGCTCATTAGAAGCGCCTCTGCAAGGTGATTCTAATGAATGCCCACAACATATATTTTCCTGTAGAAATAAGATAAATGCAGTCAAACTTCAATGGCTCGAACACCTTTGGGACCATGTAAAATTGTTCGAGCCATGGGTAGTTCGAGCCATTGAAGGTTAATCATGGGGCCAGATCAGGAAGCAAATATCGCTAATTATGGGAAATTTATCGATCTTCTACACAATAATTGTATGTTGAGTGTACTCAGTAGAATCTCCTCAAAGAGGCAATTCTAATGAGTGTAGATAACATACAATTTCATAATGAAATAAGAAAGCTTCCTTAAATATTTGTTTTCTTGGTCTATTTGAAGAATTTTGTAGAGACTCAAAAAGGAGTTCAAATTAGCCATGGTGAACGAGCCATCGGTGTTCGAGCTATTGAGATGCGACTGTATCAACAGTTTTAGGTTGAAAAAAAAAACAACCACCTTATCTGGAGTTATGGAAAGCACATGATCAGATTATCATAGCTCCAGAGGCTCTTGTTTTTAGCCAAAAGATATTGATATTTTTCTTATTTTGTAATAGAAGTACCATGGCAAAGTGCCATAACTCTATCACAAGTATGTTTTCTTGGAGAAATAAGAAATCTTTTTACCTAATACTCCATCTTATCTACAGCTATGAAATACCAGTATTATGACGTCCAGATTGGCCTGGGTTGTGTTGAGTAATAGTTTGACCCATTTTAGTCTGGAGTCCCCGAAAAGGGTAATTGGCAAACAATTCAGACCCAGATCAGATGCTGCAGAATTCAGTCTTGATCACTGTTTGCAAGTAGTTTAGCCATTTATCTCTAGGAATATCTAAGTCTGACATCTTCCAATATATAGTGTGAGGGGAGTTTATTCAGTTTCAAAAACGGGTTAACATAACAGTCAACCATGTTTCAGTTATGTTGAGATGTAGTCTCCTGATTTGTGGGACTTTTTTTATGCTCCCTGAATGGAGAGCATATAGTCGCCGCTTTGTCCGTCCGTCACACTTTTGTCCGGAGCATATCTAAACGTATTGAAGATAATTTAATGAAACTTGATACACTGATAGAGGGCCATGAGGGGAATTGCAGAATGTAAGAACCATAACCCTGTCACTAGTATGTACAGAGTTACTTCCCTTCTTAATTTTTACAGTAGAAAGCTTGTCCGGAACATATCTCTGAAAATATAGAAGGGAATTAAATGAAACTTGATACAAATAGACGGCCATCAGAGGAAGTGCAGAGTACAAGATCCATAACGATATCACAAGTAATTACAGTTATTTTCCTAATTTTTGCAATAGTAAGCTTGTCCGGAGCATATCTCTAAAAGTATTGAACAAAAATAAATAAAACTTGATACAGTGATAGAGGGCTATGAAGGGAATTGCAGAATGCAAGAACCATAACCCTGTCACCAGTATTTATGGAGTTACTTCCCTTACCTTCTTAATTTTTGCAATAAAAAGCTTGTCCGGAGCATATCTCTGAAAGTATAGAAGGGAATTAAATGAAACTGGATACATTGATATATGGCCATCAGAGGAAGTGCAGAGTGCAAGAACCGTAACTCTTATCACAAGTAATTACACAGTTATATCCCTTTCTAATTTTTGCAATGGTAAGCTTGTCCAGAGCATATCTCTAAAAGTATTGAAGATAAATAAATGAAATTTGATAAACTGATAGAGGGCCATGAACAAAATTGCAGAATGCAAGAACCATAACCCTGTCACCAGTATTTACTGAATTACTTCCCTTAATTTTTGCAATAAAAAGCTTGTCTGGAGCATATCTCTAAAAGTTTAGAAGGGAATTAAATGAAACTAGATCCATTGATAGATGGCCATCAGAGGAAGTTCAGAGTGCAGGCAAAGGTGCCTGAGTGTCGGTATGTCCAGCCATCTGATAGTCTGGAGTTATCTCCCTTACTTATACTCTGGAGGCAAGCCGGCCTCGGTGGCTCAGTTGGATGCACCGTCCTACTGGAGACCAGGAGGTCGCGGGTTCAACCCCGGTCGAGGTCGGCAACATTCTTTCATGGAGATTGATCATGAAATATTTTCTACGGTCATTCTCTCCCTTCCGCTGATTCAAGAAGGGCAGTTGTCAGTTTCTGGCAAAAGAATGTGCACAATACTGGTTAACCGCTTAGAGGACTAAGCCTGCCCAGTAACGTGTGGTTAGGTAAACTGACTGCGCTCGACATGACCCCATTGGGTTGACTGGGCCGTAAAACCTCAACACAAACAAACAAATTATACTCTGGAGGCACAAGTTATTTTATTCATGATTTTTACATTCTTTGTTGAAAATCACTTACTAGGGAACACAAAACTGAGTTTCTTAGTCTTATGGTTTAAGAGTTGCAGGCCTTGCAGAGAAAGGGCCTTACATTTCTCCTTATTTTTGCATTCTTTGTTGAAAATTACTTACTAGGGAACACAAAACTGAGTCTTATGGTTTAAGAGTTACAGACCTTGCAGGCAAAGGGCCTTATATTTCTCATTATTTTTGGATTCTTTGTAAAAATCACTTACTGGAGAACACAAAATTGAGTTTTTTAGTCTTATGGTTTAAGAGTTACTGACCTTGCAGGCAAAGGGCCTTATATTTCTCATTATGTTTGGATTCTATGTTAACTAGAAATGTGTCCAAAGTACACAGATGCCCCCGCATTGACGTAGGCTAATTTGGCAAGGTTTGCACAGTTTTATAGAGGTACCCATAGCAGGGGCATCCCTGTACTGACACTTTTCTAGTTTTTTTTGTTTTTTGTTTTTTTTGGAGGGGGTGGTGGGGTATTGTACATTTTACAGGCTTTTAAACGGATCTCTAGTCATGGGGGGGGGATTGTACATTTTACAGGCTTTTAAAGGATCTCTAGTCATTTGTCATTGGGCCTTCTGATGCCCAGGCCACCAGCGCCTACAGGGCTTTGATTGCAATAATCAGCTTGTCCGTAGCATATCTCTTATTTTACTCTTTCACTAACATAACCCTCCCACTACTGTGCATCTTGGAGCATTCTCCGGTTTCACCGATTTTCTTGTACTTAACCTGAGACATTGTCCTTCCTTATGTTGCTAGCAGTACCACAGAGGCATCAGGTTGTACATGCTGGCCTCCGTAGCTCAGTCGGATGTGCATCCGACTGGTGATCAGGAGGGTGTATACAGTTCCCGCTGGGTCTAGCAACATTCTGTCGTGCAGATTGATCATGAAGTATTTTCTACAATCATTCTCTTCCATCCGCTGATTCAAGAAGGGCAGTTGTCAGTTTCTGGCAAAAGAATGTGCACAAGTACTGGTTAAACCTCCAAAATCAGGTTGTCCATATGATACACAATGCATGAAAAAGGCCTTTATGCAGTTTGTGGACAAAGCAGGCCCAGATTAGCCTGCACATTTGTGCAGACTGATCAGGGCCTTTGCTGCTCGCTTACAGAATCAGTGGATACTATAGAATATATTGACAAACAGTGAAGGCCATGATCAGACCGCAGATGCACAGGCTGATCTGGGCCTTCCCAGTTCACTTATGACATAAGGGATTTTTTCGCATATTGTGTATCATATGTATGTCTGGCACTGAGGGGGAGAGATTGATTTGTACTTTTCCACTATTAAAATTGGTCATGCTATGCTGTGTCCCATTTTAACTGCATAGACTCTCCCCACACTATATGTATTCACTTGTATTGGAAGAGTTGAATTTCAATTTTAGGTATGTCAGAATGTATGTTTTAGATGTTCATAGAGAAAATGGCTAAACTATTTGCAAACAGTGAAGACCTTGATCAAATGAGTGTCTGATCTGGTGTATGCCTTGTTTGAAAATTTTAGTGGACTCAAGACTAAAATGGGTTAATCATATAATTGTTATATCAGCTGCATCATGTAAAATGTTTAACCCTTGTCCTGCTGAATAAATTAAGCTGTCACACCCATTTCTAATTTTCAGCCAATCAGTTTACTTGATCCAGATTGTTGATATAAATTCACTTACTTAATGGCAAACAGTGTAGATCCAGATCAGTTGGCTTCTTCAGAAGCCAACTGATTTGGATCTACACTGTTTGCAAATGAAGGACAAGTCCGGGATCAGCAGGACTATGGTTAAAATTTGGAACATTTTAATCCATACTTTTGACTTTGTTGTGGTTTTGTATGCATTTATTTCACAAAATACTTGGTGGAATGGCA
The DNA here is from genome assembly GCA_964016985.1 of Anodontia alba. Lineage (NCBI taxonomy): Eukaryota > Metazoa > Mollusca > Bivalvia > Lucinida > Lucinidae > Anodontia > Anodontia alba. The sequence continues at coordinate 31,408,978 of OZ024825.1, read as the reverse complement.
AACAGTGAAGACATTGTTGGGACTGCTCCTGATGAGCAGTTTGATCAGGGCCTGCACTGTATTAGGATAACTACCATTGTATGCAAATAGAGAGATGCACACTTAGGGTCTGAGCAGGACCATCACCGTACAAAACAGAAAAAATATTTGTTTGGATTACATTCTTATTCAGGGCTTTAAAAAATCCACAGAGATCAAAGGGAAATATGAAATTCAGAACCATATACATTGTATTACAATAAATGTCCTGAAATTTCGAACACTTTATTCCATACTTTTTGGCTTAAATTTGGCTTTTTATGCATTTGTTTCTTAAAATGCTAAGTGGAATGGCAAACAGTGTAGATCCTGATCAGGAGCAATCTGATCTGGGTCTGCACTGTTTGCATATGCCATTTTGTCAGAAATTTTGGTGTATGAAATTTTAGTATATTTACTGTAGAGCCTTTTATCCAAAAAGGCTATATTGAATAGCATTACAGTGAGACTCCAGTGGGCATGTACCGGTACTGTAGAATCTGTATTGAAGATCAGGGCCCAGTGTTCAAAGCTAACGACGTCGTTAGTTAACGAGTCGTTAAAATTTACATCGAGTGATACGCAAATATGCTGAAATTTTTTGCTGAAAAAAATGTGAGTAGCTTTTGCACTGCAAAAGCTACTCACATTTTTTCAGCAAAAAATATCAGAGTATTGTATATTGAATCCGCTAAAACAGTTAACGAAATGACCCTTAACGAGCTCGTTAAGCTAACAATGCTTTGAACAACTTGGCCCAGACTGTTTGGATGCTCTGGCTGGTTCTTTTCTAGATGCATATGGTCAAACTTCAATGTCTTTGGAGACATGGAAATTTGTCTTAAACAGGGGTAGATCAAACCACTGAGGGTTAATCATAGCACCAGGAGGCAACGGGGAATAATTTAGGATGTCTTTTTGATCTTTATTAAAAAAAATTGTATGTTGAGTATACTTATTAGAATCGAGGCAATTCTAATGGGTACACACAACATATAATTTCATGATAAAATAAAAGGAAAATTCCCTAAAATAATCCTAAATATTTGTTTTCTTGAGCTATCGGAAGAACTTTATACGGACTCAAAAACGAGTTTGAATCAGCACAGTAAATGGGCCTTTCCTTGAGCTATCGAAAGAATTTCATAGGGACTCAAAAACGAGTTTGAATCAGCACAGTAAATGAGCCATTCTTTGAGCTATCGGAAGAATTTCATAGGGTTTGAATTAGCCACGGTAAATAATCCATCAGTGTTCGACTCATTGAAGTTTTACTGTATTATATATTAAGGGGACTTGTTACACTTGGTAGATTTTTTGCCAATTTTAAAAGGGAGACAACTGTTATTTCCGATTTGCTTTCTGGCATGCCAGTTCTCTTCTGAAAAGAGAGCTACTCTATTTAGAAAGATTTTGCTCCCTCTGAGAGCAGATTCTTTCCCAATAGAGTAGATCCCATTTCAGAAGGGGACAAAAACAATTTTGACAGAGTTACCTCTCCAGAAAGTGTATCTGTTCCCTTAAGGTCTCAGTTATTCCCAGAAGGTCTCAGTTATTCCCAGAAAGTGTATTTGTTCCCTTAAGGTCTCCAGAAAGTGTATCTGTTCCCTTATGGTCTTAGTTATTCTCAGTTATTCCCAGAAGGTCTCAGTTATTCCCAGAAAGTGTATTTGTTCCCTTAAGGTCTCCAGAAAGTGTATCTGTTCCCTTAAGGTCTCAGTTCACATGCTGTAGCTCACACATTTGAGTCTCGATAGAATGTACCTTCATACGTGGGTCCAGCACAGACCCGCTTGTGCATGTATGCAGTTTGATTGGAATCTTTGCTGAGCACCATGGGGATAGGAAAGGATCAAAGGCATCATCAGAGAGACTAAGAAACCTCTGATTATGGTTGTAACGCTCTGGCCCCGAGGTTATAAAACTTTTTCATGCTCAACTCGGCTGAGCATGAACTTTCTTAATAAATCTCAAATTACTAACAATTCTAAATTCTTTCTTGCTAAAGATAGCTGAGCATGAAAATTTCTCTGCTAATAAATATGAAAATGCCAACTTTAGTTGGCATTTTCATATTTATTAGCAGAGAAATTTTCATGCTCAGCTGAGTTGAGCATGAAAAAAGTTTTATAACCTCGGGGCCTGGTCTACCTACACTGGCAATTTCTGTTTCATCACTAAAACAGGTGTTACGGTAAATAAACGGAGTCCTGGCATTTGGAAATTTAGGAGTGACTGAGTGTTTTCTATTGTCTAATCTTGTTCATTTTGAATACATATCATTTATATGATTATTTATATTGAGAAATTGAATTTTTTTGCATTTTAACAGCTAATTATTGAAAATTTGTCATTTCGGTCTTATCACAAAGTAAGAATGATGCATGACCAAACCGGAATTAGCACTTTCTTGCCTGACTATAATAACATCAGTAGAAACTCTTTCACAATATGATCTGGAAATTTGACAATAAAGATGACCATTTTAGGAGTGAAACCAATCAGAAACAAAGTGTTTAGTTTCCTTTTCTGCTTGTCATTATGAGGATGTTTTCTTCAACACCAGTTCCAGCGACAAAACAGAATTGACAAAACAGAATTGCCGGTGTAGATGGACCACAGTGTGTACCTAATTTACCCTAAATATTGAAAGGCTTCTCTATCCCAATACTTAAGATTATTACGGTTTGTATTGAAAATAGCTTGGATCTGAATTAACCCTATAAAGTGCTATGCAAATTTATAGTTGACAACATTCTAAAATTGATTTTGAAAATTTTCAGAGAAAAAAGACTTGATTTTTATGTGAATTATCTGCTAGGCAGATGATTCACGTGAAATGCCAAGCCTTATTTTCTCTACAAAAAAAAACAAGTGTTGTCTGCTGTAGTTGTGTTTAGTGCTTTTGGAGTTCAAGTATATCTATTATTAAAATTTCTAGGAGTATGCTCCACTGACAGAGTTGTCATTTTACTTTTTTCATTATTGTTTCTTTGATTTTGAATCCTTTTATTAAAAGTGTTTGGCACAAACTTGTCTTTTCATTCCATTGCCCTAGAAAATGAAGACACTAGTTAACCATGGGCCCACCGTTTTTTGAGGGGTGGGGTGGGGGAGTTGTTTCTGTTTTTGTGTGTGTGTTTTTTTTATGTTTTTTTTTTTTTTTTGTTTTTGTTTTTTTTTTGGGGGGGAGGGGCGGGGGGGGGGGGGGGGCAAAATTCGGCCCTAGAAGAAAAATTATGTCAGATTATTGTTCCCCCTTTGTTATTAGCTCATGGTGAGCTTGTGTGATCGCCAGGAGTCTGTCTTCTGAAACCGTTGGGCTGATTTTGCTGAAGCATCCTCAACACCCTCCTTCAAAACTTTTTGGATTCATGCAGATCTGGTTGCCATGGCAACGGAAAGAAAAAAAAAACTTTGGAAATCTTCTCCTTAGAAGATGCTCAATGGATTTCATTGAAATTTTAATGGGATATTCTTTGGTTGATTCTCTGTTAAGATTCCTTCATCTCATGTTGACCCATTGAAAAACATGGCCGCCACTTACCTGCACAACAATCCCCGTTTGAAAGTCTAATCACAGTACTAAACTATTTTTTTTTCTATATTTTTCCGCTTATTTCTTTTTTTTTTTTTTTTTTTTTTTTTTTTCAATTTTCAATATTTAAATTTAGCGAAATATGTTCAGCTACAAAGTTGTAGCAGGCGACCACCGCAAACTTCTTCAAAAGGGCCCCAGTTTCTCCAACCCAGATCGTCCGTCTGTACTTTCGTCCTTTCCGTTTTGGTCCTTTCGGGTGTATCTGCAAAGCCGTACAATCTACATGTATTAAGGGACATTGGTATACACAAGTAAATCAAAACGTTCTGTATTCAATGATTCTGTATGCGGACAGCGAAGTCCCTGATCAGACTGTGGTTGCGCAGACTGATAAGAGCATTTGCTTTGTTTACTTTGGTTGAAGTTAAAACAACTATCAACAATCGCTGTCATGTCGTGACGTTGTCTGGATGTGACATTGATTGAATGTGAAATTGTCATTTTTGGGTCGATTTTACAATCGATCCAAAGTACGCATACATCAAACTTTATAATTAATATGAAGCTAGAACCGTTTGGAGAAGTTTCGGGAGGTTGCCCGCTAATGTTTCGCTAAAAGCAAAACTGAAAAGGTTATTGCGAAAGATTAAGCGGGAAAAAATATAAACAATAGATTTTTAGGCAGTAGCAGCTAGACTTGGGGGGGGCGGGGCAATATTGGTAAAAGCTGACTGAAAGCTGACTGAAACTATTTAAAGGCTCCATATTCCTCAAAAACAGACATTTTTTTTTATCCAAGAAAGATTTAATAAATTGATATATAGTAATAATACGACCATAAAATGTGGCATCTGACAGCCTGTAAAATTTCAGTTAATCTCTCGTTTTTGAACTGGATAAAAAAATGAAATGATTTATTTATCGTATCTCTGAATTAATGTTGGCAACATAATTCAGAGATGCTATAAAAAATCATTTCATTTCGAGAACGAGAGATTAACTGAAATTATACAGGTTGTCAGATGCCACATTTTATGATTGTATTAATACCACACATCAATTTATTAAACCTTTCTTGGATAATAAAACGTCTATTTTTGAGGAATATGGAGCCTTTAAAATGTTAGCATTATCATTTACTAGGATGCGGGGAGAGCATAAGACTTTCATGATTATTACTTTAGCGTAATTATTTTACTCTACACCGTTTCATCCGCAAGGTATACATGATGCTTTCGCGCATTGTTTGTATATAACCATGATGAGAAAAATGTCTAAATGCTGTAAGATTTGTGTCCCTTGTACTAACAAGATTGCGACACGGGTCGTAAGGGCGAAAGCAACCGTTGATCTCTCGAATGACTGCGGACTCGAACAGAGCTGTCCTACCATTTTTTTTAAAAAAAATTAGGTTCACCAGTGACGAAATCGGAACGGAATTATTTTTACACCCGGCGAAAATCTAGAAAAGTCTTGGTGTTGCTTCCAAAATGGGGGCTACTGTTATAGGAAAGAATGTGCCACTGAAAGGAAGAAATGTTACGTGATCTCATTTTTCCTTACATATATGCTGTAAAGAGCGTAATGAGCGATACGGCTATGTTCACGGGCATTCATCAATGGTCATTGCTACAAAACGTAGAGATCATCCAACAATGCAGGTCCACAGTCTTGTCCGGTCCACTACAGTGCGCATGCGCTCTGCTTATAATCATAATTATTGGTTTAAACAATATTCTGTTTTTAAAGCAAATACATCGTATAAAGTAATATCCATACAAAAGCTATGTTGAATAGGATCCGACTGTAAGCTGTAATGCTTATGAATGTCATCTAGGAACATATTCATATACAATATAACTG